>CM075656.1:30005000-30340000 GCA_037953625.1 Crotalaria pallida
TTTGTCTGGGACATGCAAAATACTAAGTTTGGGGGAGTGATAACGGTCTAATATATGATGTTTTGAGCATTAACTACACTCCCTTTTACTAAGGATTTGGCTTCTTTCTTTAGCAAATTTAGGACTTTTAGTATAGTTTTAGGAATAGAATCCTTTGAACGTTTTGATCCGTTTGTTCATGATTTCAGGTACTTTTGGAGCTTAATTGAAGAAAATAAATATGGAACTGGAAAGAGGACGAAAGGGCCTTGAAAATGGTGAAAGAACGGAGTGAAACGAAGTCGGAGCAGGTGGCTCACGCCCAGGCGTGGCCACCACGCTGATGAAACTTCATCAGGCCTGGTGCGCCCAGGCCGGTGCACCAGGCGCACGTCCCCCGGTGCAGGCCCATTCGGGCCTGTTTTGCTGATTTCTGATGGGATTTGTTTAGGATTTGTAATCTTCTATTTTATTCTAGTTTTAGAATTAGGTTAGGCAGCTTTTGAGAGAGGGAGATTACATGATTTTGGACAGCTTTAGAGGAGAAGAAGATCAGAGATTGGAAGATTGAAGATCTTTTCGCGGTAATCCTAATTGTCTATGATTATGGATTACTCTTCTATGGTTTTTGTTCTTATTTTCTCAACGTGTAACTAAAACCCTCGTGTTAGGAATTGGTGTATTTTTATGGATTAGTTTATTGATTTTATGAATTTTTGTTTTTCCGTTTCTAAATCAAGTGTTTGATTGTATCTCACTGTTATGCATGGAAGTAGCTAATCTATGTTTTGGATCTCTAATTCTTCAATTTGGAGATTGAGGATTAGAATAGGCCTTCAATCAAACAATATAGTTATTCAATACTTTTGGGTAATTATATAACAAGTTTATTCAATGGTTTAATCTCTTAAGGAATTAAGGATTATCAATTGAATAAGAAACGGTAATTATACAAGAGGGATCTAATTGTTACCAATTCTAGAATTAGTTCTTGATTTAGGGAAAAACAGAGATTCATGATTAATAAACAACGGCTACAAGGAAACCACGTTCCTAACTCGTTTTCTTAAATTGCTCACAACTTTTATTTAATTTTTGTTTCTATTTTATTTCAACTCAATTTTAATTAATTAATTACAAACCTATAGATTTCGCTTCTAACTAATTTTTGGTGAAAACTAATTGAACAATTGGCAATCCCTGTGGGACGATAACTGGTCTTACTGACTATATTACTTGCTGACCTAGTATACTTGCCGGTATTCCAACAAGTTTTTAGCGCTGTTGCTGGGGTTGAAATTCGTTTCAATTAGTTTCCGATACTTAGTAGTAGTTGTAGGTGAAATTTATTTTTTTTAGTGTTCTTGTCTCAACAGGTGTTGCGTAATCTTTTTGTTGTTTTTGTGTTGTGCAGGTAGCATTATCTATTTGAGTGCAAAGAGGAAGAGGAAACTAGCACAAGACGGGAAGGAACAAATTAAGAAGATGGCTGAAGGAGGAGGATCTCACGGATCCTCTCTGCCTCCTTCTTCCCGGAAAACTTTGGCGAAATATGCAACTGTGAACCCGGACTACTGTGCTTCCAGCATAGTCCGGCCAACCATCACTGAGACTGCATTCGTGATCGATCCGCAGTACATCCACCTGATCAAGCAGGATCAGTTCAGTGGTGCGCCGCATCAAGACCCTAGGGAGCATATCGCCAACTTCTTGGGCATGCTCGATTTCTTCAAGATCCAGGATGCTACGGAGGAGGCCTTCAGAATGAGAATGTTCCCTCTCTCGCTGAGGGGTGAGGTGCTAACGTGGGTGAAAAACCAAGCACCCGGGAGTCTTTCCAACCAGGGAGTACTTGTCTGCAAATTCATAGATAAGTTCCTTCCAGCTGGGAAACAAGCAAAGCTGAGGCAGGATGTTCACTCATTCATTCAAGAGGACGACGAACCATTGAAAGAAGCTTGGGAGTGCTACAACCAGCTGCTAAGGAAGTTCCCAACATATATGCCCGACTGGGAGCAGATTCAGTTTTTCTATAATGGGCTCAACATATTCAACCAAAGCATGATTGATGTAGCAGCTGGTGGATCGATGAGGAAGAAGACTGTTGAAGAGGCCAAAGACATTATTGAAAGCATGGCATTCAGCAGCAGCCAAACACTAAGGACCCAGGTAGAGCGAAGCATCCTGAAGAGTTATGATTTGGACTCTACTCAAGCCCAAATCTTGATCCAGCAGAACAAGCAGAAGCAGCAGCAGATTGCTGCATTAATGAAGCAGCTAGGCCATACTAACGTGTCAGTTGCATCTACCACTCTGAAGTGCAACTTTTGTGGGGGAAGTCACCGGAATGGTGAGTGCGCTTTCGAAGTCAGAAAGGGTCAAGCAACCATTGAGGAGCAAGCTAATTTTGTGGGTGGCGGAGTACCTAAAAACAATATGTACTCCAACACCTACAATTCGAGGCCAAAAAATCATTCCAATACCTCATGGCCGGTACAACCCAACACCCAGTACACCACAGCCACAAAAGCAGAGCTGGGAGAAGACGGTTTAAGTAATAGCAAACTCAACCAATAGCTTGACGGAAGCAACAAGAACCTTTATGACCGAAACCAGAGCCAACATTCATAACTTGGAGGTACGAGTGGACCAATTGACCAATCAGATGTCAGAGATCATAACCAACTCCAAGGAGCGATGCATGACAGTCACCCTTCGAAGTGGAAAGTCGTATGAGGAGCCACTGAAGAAGGGTGATGCAATTGAGGTTGAGAAGAAGGAAGAGGGGCAAAAGCAACCAAGTGGAGGAGGCTCAACTGCAACGCAACAGACGCAGGATCCACCTGCGGATCACGAGAAAGAGAAAGGCACACCCAAACTAGCACCACTACCTCTGAGGATTCCTTATCCTCGGAGGTTGAAGAAAGAGGAAGACCATAAGCAATTCTCCAATTTCTTGGAGATGCTACGGAAGGTGCAGATCAACATCCCATTTGCAGAGGCTCTCGCACAAATGCCTCTGTATGCGAGATTCATGAAGAAGTTGTTGACGAAGAAGAAGCGAATGCTCACTGAGGAGACATTTCCGATAGCAGAGAAGTGCAACAACATCATCAAATCTAACCTTCCACCAAAGTTGAAGGATCCAGGTAGCTTCACCATTTCAGTTAGCATAGTCAAGGAGTACTCGGGTAAGGATCTCTGTGACTTAGGAGCTAGCGTAAATATTATGCTTTTGTCTGTGTTTGAGGAATTGAAAATAGGATAGGTTAAGCCTACCCTGGCATTACTTCAATTATCTGATAGAACCACACTCTGCCCATATGGAGTGGTGAAAGATATTCTGGTAAAGGTGAATGATTTTATCCTGCCCTTAGATTTCACGATCTTAGATATAGAAGAGGATGAAAATATTCCTCTAATTTTTGGAAGGCCATTCTTGGCCACAGCAGGGGAAGTGATTGATGTGCCTAGGGGACAAGTAATTCTCCGAGTGAATGGTGAGCAAACTACAATTAAAATTTTTGAAAAACCACCAATCACCGTGGAGAATTTCGCCCCTCTCTTGTGCATTCAGCACTCGAATGGAGAGAGTGTTGTAGCGAAGTTGAAAAGCAAGGTGCCACCCTTGAAAGGATCTTGGAAACCACCCTAACCTTTGAAAAGAGGTGACCCGTCAGGCTCATGACGTTAAACAAGCGCTTGTTGAGAGGCAACCCAATGCTAAGTAACTCCCTTATATTGTATTTTTTTAGGGTAGTTTAGTTTTAGGTAGTTTAATTTTAAAAAAAATGAAGTCACTGGTCAAGCTATAAGCCCAGGTGTGGAGAGGGTGCAGAATCTAAGTTTGAGGGTGTGACCCCATTAGTTCTCGATTGTTCCCAAAACCCCGACCCCAGATCTGGTACTTCGCAAAAATATTGTCCTGTTTTCGTAGTTTTTAATTTTTATTTTGTAGTTTTAGTTAGATTAGTTTGCTTGAGGACAAGCCAACCTCTAAGTTTGGGGGAGTGGTACAAAATAAAAATTTTTCAGATCTGAATTTTTCTCCCATTTTTAGTGTTAGTTTGTGTCCTTGGTAGGAGTAGGTAATTATTGTAGGCTTAGGACTGTTTTTCTGATGATAGGTGTAAATACTTAGTTTAGGATTAGACTCACTGATTTAAGATGCTAATTGATTGAGCTGTAAATATTTTTTGCAATCTGGTTATTTTGACAAAGTTTTTGAGAATTTGTGATTAGTGAACTGACCTTTAGCCTAGTGAGATTTTGGGCCTATACTTGGCAGGGGTATGTGATTATTGAATTATTTTTTATTTGAAACCCCTATTTCTTTCATGAGTGTATTCACTTTGGCTGTGTTTTAGAACTTGACCTCTGACTATTTCAAGATTGATATTTGTTTGCATGCATGAAAATGATTAAGGCACTTAGGATGTGTTTTTGTGGCCTTCAGATGATTTGCATTGCTACCTGTTCCCTTAGTTGCCCATTTTGAGCCTAATGACTATATGATTTTTCTTTGCTACCCTGCATTGATTGCATAACTTTTGTGAGTACCTTAGGAACTTTGAATGAGCAATTGAGAGGAATGACTCAGTGAATGAATGGTATGAAGTGTTGTGATTTCTACCTCTCTTCCAAAAGAAAAAAGAAAAAAAATATAAATGAAAAAGAAAAAAATAAAGAGAAATTTGGAAGAGAGTAGTAAAAAAAAATGAAAAGAAAAGAAAAATAGAATAATTGTGAGTTGAGTGTGAGTCATCTTAGTATTCATTGCTCATTCATGATTTTTGAGGGAAATTTGTTTTTGCATTTTAGCCCTTAATTTTGCTCCTTCTTTCTTTTATCCCACCTTTCACTTCTAGCCATGGCCCAATTACAATCCAATTAAGACCTTTTGATTTGTGCATGTTTTCAATACTTTCAGTACAGTGGCGATTTTGGTCTATGGTCAAGCTTATGGTAACACTTTGTCATTGCAAGAACTTGTGTGCTTTATTGATATATGACCCTGATACACATGAGAGATATGCACTGTGAGGTTGAGAGTGTTCACTAATCATTGGTTCTTGTTGAGTTTGTTTCTCTAACCAGGTTTCAATTGTATGTATGCTTGTGAAAATAAATGTTTGAGTTGGTGAGTCAAAGTCCTAGATTAGGTGTATACATTTTGATTTAGGAGGTAGTCTTGAGTTTATGAGTTTTTATTTTACTTTTGCCTGGGACATGCAAAATACTAAGTTTGGGGGAGTGATAACGGTCTAATATATGATGTTTTGAGCATTAACTAGACTCCCTTTTACAAAGGATTTGGCTTGTTTCTTTAGCAAATTTAGGACTTTTAGTATAGTTTTAGGAATAGAATCCTTTGAACATTTTGATCCGTTTGTTCATGATTTCAGGTACTTTTGGAGCTTAATTGAAGAAAATAAATATGGAACTGGAAATAGGACGAAAGGGCCTTGAAAATGGTGCAAGAACGGAGCGAAACGAAGTCGGAGCAGGTGGCTCACGCCCAGGCGTGGCCACCACGCTGATGACACTTCATCAGGCCTGGTGCGCCCAGGCGTGTGGCCTGGGGCGCCCAGGCGCACGTCCCCCGTGCAGGCCCATTCGGGCCTATTTTGCTGATTTCTGATGGGATTTGTTTAGGATTTGTAATCTTCTATTTTATTCTAGTTTTAGAATTAGGTTAGGCAGCTTTTGAGAGAGGGAGATTACATGATTTTAGAGAGCTTTAGAGGAGAAGAAGATCAGAGATTGGAAGATTGAAGATCTCTTCGCGGTAATCCTAATTGTCTATGATTATGGATTACTCTTCTATGGTTTTTGTTCTTATTTTCTCAATGTGTAACTAAAACCCTCGTGTTAGGAATTGGTGGCTTTGTATTTATTAGTTTATTGATTTAATGAATTGATGTTTTTCCGTTTCTAAATCAAGTGTTTGATTGTATTTTCACTGTTATGCATGGATGTAGCTAATCTATGTTTTGGATCTCTAATTCTTCAATTGGGAGATTAAGGATTAGAATAGGCCTTCAATCAAAAAATATAGTTATTCAACTCGTAGGAATACTTTTGGGTAAGTATATAACAAGTTTATTCAATGGTTTAATCTCTTAAGGAATTAAGGATTATCAATTGAATAAGAAACGGTAATTATACAAGAGGGATATAATAGTTACCAATTCTGGAATTAGTTCTTGATTTAGGGAGAAATAGAGATTCATGATTAATAAACAACGCCTACAAGGAAACCACGTTCCTAACTCGTTTTCTTAAATTGCTCACAACTTTTATTTAATTTCTGTTTCTATTTTATTTCAACTCAATTTTAATTAATTAATTACAGACTTATAGATTTCGCTTCTAACTACTTTTTGGTGAAAACTAATTGAACAATTTGCAATCCCTGTGGGACGATAACTGGTCTTACTGACTATATTATTTGTTGACCCGGTATACTTGCCGGTATTCCAACAGCTGCCTGTCGCTTTAGAACGTCCATGATTTCGTGAGTAACCCTGGCAAACCCTGTGGACAGACGAGAGTGGCCCTCTGATCTTTCTTCCCTCTTCCCCCTTTGTAGGGTTCCGAACCTCAAATCGGACCATCGTGGCTTTTCCCGAGAGCGGGGTCTGGGACTTGAGGCTCTTGTGGGCCTTCGCTCCGTGGCTGCCTCGGTGGCAGCGGAGCGAGTATAAGGATGACCCACTCTTCTTCCCTCGTTACTAGAGATGCGTACCCTAGGTGGCGGAGGTGGCCTGGGGGGTAGCATCTTGGAGGCCGCAGTGTTATCGTCAGAGGCTATCAACCCTTCTACAAGCAGTTGTTGTGAGTGAGCCTCTTGTCTGCTTCTGGCGGGGCCTTGCCATTCTGCAGCGTTATCCTGAGGAGGTGGTGGGGAAGCCTCCGCGGCTTCAAGACGGAGGGGAGGTTCCACTTGGCCTCTACGGCCCCGTCCCCCACGTCCTGTACGGCCACGAGAGGGGCCTCCATGACCCCCAGCAGTGTCTACGTTGTTGTCAGCCATTTTGCTAAGAGAGAAAATGCAAAGAGTTTAGGTTTTGTTGCCTTTTTTGGAGTGGATGGGAATCGTAGTTTAACGTCTCCACAGACGACGCCAATGTAGTAGATCATAAAAATAGGGGAATGTTCTTGATCAAGGGAACCTCAAGACCAGTGACTGTTGGCCCTGAAATCTAAGTGTGATCAGGTGTTTATGTATGACTATTATGGAAATATCTGAATATTCAGTGGGAATACCCAAAGTCTCCCTCTGTCACAAAGTGTGTGCAAAGAGTGACAGCTTAGGGATGAGAGAACGTACCTGAACCCTAGGCAGTATTATGCCTTTTAAAGGGTTTGGCGGATAGGGCCCAAAGGGGAGGCCCTTTAGGGTTTACATGCTGACGTCAGGTTCAGGGAATATCTGCAAAATATCTGGTATTTTCCCGGGATTAGGGTAACACTTCATATTCTTGAACCTGAACAGGTCAGCATGTCCCTTCTCATGTCTAGCCCGTATTAAGGATGTGGGGTGTATGGCACGTGACCTATTCGGCGTCCCGAGGTCGGATAAAATGCCTACCCATCCCTAGTTAGACCACTTGGTGTGCTCCTAAAGGAGGCCGAGTGTATGGTCGATCAACGACCATGTGGGGGGTCCGACCTGATGGATGTCAGGTCGGATGAAGAGTGTTCGACCTGTAGAAGGTCGGTCAACGCTAGAGGCTCCTGATCGATCCGAGGTTGGGTTAACTAGTATGGATCTGACCTGTGCGGATGTTAAGTGCACTTCTGGATATGTCGATCTTGTGTTCGACCATAATTCGTCCAGTTGGAACTGCTGGCAATACTGGTTAACCCTACAGACCTAATATTAAATAGGTCGGCCTGTCTAACAAGCTTGTATATTTCTAAAACTTTGGCCTATTTAACAATAGTACTATAAACAAAATAATAAAATCCAATCCAACAGCAATAAAAATAAGTCTACATCCATCAAATTAAAGGCATTCTTAATCCCAATTCTACAAATTAAAGACATTCTACAAATTATCCAGCAACAATAAAATCCATTCCAACCTCAATTCTACAATTTAAAGACATTCTACAAAATGTAACAATGGAGATCAAATCTTCAAGAGAACCTCCTTTTCATCTTCCTCAATCCCATGTTCCTTCAAAACAAAAATAAAGTTAAGATGTTTACAAAATCTACTAAGATCTACTAACAAATTCGGAATAGAAAATAGAAAACCCAAACCCAAATTACTATAATATGCAGGATTATTATATTTATTCAATTATCATAATCATTATTTAGATCCACTAACAAAAATGGAAAATCTACTAAGATCTACTAACAAAAATTGAAAACAGTTTAGGTCTACTAGCAAAAATGGTAAAAATTTAAAACCTAACTTGCTGGAAGTGAACCAAAATCGTGGAGGAGTGAAACCGGAGTGGAAGAGCGAACGGCGATGGCGAGCGGGCGGCGGTGGCCGGGGCAGGGGCGGTGACAACTGAAGGGAGAGAGAGAACTGAGAACGTGGGCCGCGGGGGGAGTACTGAGAATCGGAGGAAGAGGGAGAGGGAGAACGATGAGTAGATCTGGAAGCTCAACTGTTGTATGGTCTGGAAGGTGTGTAATGAAAACAAGAATGCTTATTATAATCACGTGGTGGTGGAACCACTCATTGTGATTTTCAATGAAAGTGGTGGTACCCATTGTTGTGTTCAGGTGCAGCACATTTTTTTTTTAATTGTATTTTTTTAAAATAAATATGAATATAATAATTTTTTTAATATAATAATAATAATAAAAATTATACAAGCCCATCTGAACAGGTATTTTACATAACATGGGTCTGGCCTGTTTAGAGTATATAGGTTTTTTAATGAGTATAGATTACAAACCCCCATTAGTATCATCAAACTCCTTTTTTAAAAGTGTAATTACCATAATGCCTTAATTAAAAAAAACGTAGATTACAAACCCCTTTTTTTATCCCCAAACCCCAAAACCCTTTTTCTATCCATAAACCCCAAACCCCTTTTTCATATATCCTATCATATTCTCTCAACAAAAAAACCTCCAGTGCAGTGATGGAAATATGAAAATGAACGTCGGTTATTAGTTTTGAAGCTGGTTTGAAGATTTAAAATGTACACTAACAACACAACAGCATAAATGCACAGATATTCATAAAACTCAAGAGTATGGAATTTATCAATGGCCTAACGGTTCAACAGTTGTCTTGAGGAGGATTATAAACCTTGTTAATAGAAAAATAGAAGAAGCCTCAAAGAGGATGTTTAACATAAACTACTAAAAATAATCCAATGCCAGTTGAGTGAGTTATTTCCATCACTGCATTGAAGGTTTTTTTTTTGAGAGAATATGATAGGATATATGAAAAAGGGATTTAGGGTTTATGGATAGAAAAAAGGTTTTGGGGTTTGGGAATAAAAAAAGGATTTGTATTCTACGTTTTTTTTTAATTAAGGCATTATGGTAATTACACTTTTAAAAAAGGGGTTTGAGGATACTAATGGGGGTTTGTAATCTATTACTCTTTTTTAATAGCCTGAGTCTGACCTGTTTGCAAAAAAAAATCTGGTCTGATTTGTTATTAGGCCTATCATAGCCCCCGTACGCCGGCCTAGCGTGTTTTGACCCCTATTCCTAATCAAAAAGTCTTTTAGGCCCTTTTGACGACAACCTTCGTTTTCAAAGTTTACATCAACATTCAACAACCCATTGTCCTTAATCAACTGGAAAATTAGTACAATCGGGGAATCATATCCCTGAAACTTTGACAACCATTCCATGAATCTTCCCAATTTTTTGGGCAAGCAAGATGAAAACCATTCTTCATTACCTCAAACAATTAACAATCTTTTGGATATGCACATCTTACTGAAAAGTATAATATACATTACACAATATAATGACTTGCTATAAAGTATGGCCTAAAAGTTCCATGCAAGTTCATCCATATAATTCATATCATGGGACATAAATTCAGAGGTAAGTAAACTCTCCAACAACCCAAAATCAAAGTTAGAGCTGTCAAAAGAAGCATCCGTTTCAAGATTATTGCCCTTCCCAGTTTCTCTGATTTCATCAACTGACTTCTCACAAGTCTTGTCCTTCTCCACCTGAACCTGTGATTGTAGTAGTCCTTCTTCTTCCAATGGTTGATTTCTAAAATCTTCAGCATCAACACTAGAAAACCATATGTTATTATTCTCATCATTGTTACATATTCTAACCGCAGATGGGTTCATGATGATAGAAGAAGAACAAATGTTGGAGTCTTTCTCAATTGATGGTTCATTATAAAGCAACTCTGGGAATTTATTTGAATGAATATTGTTGGATGTTTGGTATTGAGAGGAAACGATGGTAGAGGGAGTTTGAAAATTGTTTAGTTGAGCTTTATTAGGTAGTGAAGAGAAAGTTTGACTTGTTTCAATAATGGGAGCATTTGGACACTGTGAACTGATATTGATAATGGAATTGGAATTTTGATAAATCTTAGAGATAGTAGTGGTGCATGCTGATGAATTTCTCCTACGAGAAGAGAGAAGATTGTGGGTTTGTGGGTCTAAACCTTGAGAGATGAGTTTCTTTTTAATGCAGGAGTTCCAGAAATTCTTGACCTCGTTGTCTGTTCTTCCAGGGAGGTGCTTGGCTATTTGGGCCCATCTGCATAAGACAAATAACGCATTCATGCAATATTAATGAAAATAATGCAAGCCAGGCCCTCGTACTTCTTTAAATTGAGTTTGTTCAAGAGGGAACCCAGACTAAATTTGATAAGATACACACATATCAATTGAAATGAATTTTTTTTTTTTTTGGAGAATATTAAAAAATTATACTTCCTCCATCCCTTAATATAATTCATTTTTACTTAATTCACTCATATTAAAAAAATTAATTGTCACTCTCAAATTTATCAAAAAAATATTTAGTCATTTCAAAGTTACCCTTATTTAAAACTTTACAAGATGTATTTGAAATATTTGGAGAAACTTTTTAATGCTACCTAAATATTCCAAAACAACTTATAAAAAGAGACAATAAATATATTAAAATGGTGTCCTATAATAAGAGAAAGAAGGAATATTTTCTTATCATTTTTCATTGAAGTTATCTTTTTAAGAGTACTCCATGGGGTTTGAGATATAAGAAAAAAAAGGACATTTTTTTTAAATATAAGCAAAATTAACTAATTTTTTTATAATTTATTTCATTCCTAATACTATTTTTCTAAAACATTCCTAAAAAAATTGTTACTCCTTCCTGTCCTTAATATTGGTCACATTCTCGAAAAAATTCTATCCTAATTATATATTCTCATAAAATTCATAAAACTAATTATTTTTCTTGGCATGTGTAATTTGGTTAAGTATGTCCTATAATAAGAACAAGAAAGTATCTTATTTAATTTTTGTTTAATTCTCAATGTAACTTTCGTAAAATACCTCTATTTTTTATAAATTTGAAAAAAAAAATTAAATGTATTCAACTACTCCTCCGTTTCACTATGTTTGGTCTTTTAGCCTTTTTTTCTTGTTTCATATTATTTGGCCTTTTATATTTTCAATACAAAAACATATTTGTTTCTTCCAATTTTAACATTTCATTCAATCATTTATATTACTCCTCATTAATTCTACTTTTATCATTTCTCTCATCTCTAAACTACTATACATTAATTAATGGATACACTTACTAATAAAAATTAAATACTACTACAATTTTCAATAAAGACTAAATAGAGTCATTTTGGACAAACTATACATAATACTTACAATAATTAATACTTTCTTAATCTGTGTGCACAAATCTAAAAGTCCAAATATAATGAAATGGAGGGAATAATCTTCCTAATAAACGTAAAATTAGTTTTTTTTTCTTAATTCAAATGGAAGGGAATATTCTTTGACAAATGTTTTAAAGTTAATCGATACTAGCATTTAAGCGAATTTTTTTTTTTCAACAACAGAGAAGAGAAAGTTTACATTTATCTGGGTTTAAACATGGATAATCACACTAAATGATTGAAGAATAAATATAATCTTAAGTATTCATTTTTTAAAGAAAAAACATACAACTTTAATTATTAACAAGATTTTAAATTATCTGGATGTAATATCTAATTGTCTTAGGTATTATTTTTGCATATAAGAAAATGAGGTTGATACTTGATAGGATCTCAATTACGATGATAGTGACTTTTAAAACATAATGTTTCAACCTCAATCATGTGCTCGTAATAACCCTTTACCTGTTTCCCAGAATTCTATGAACATCAATTATGATTTGCTCTTCTTCATCGGTGAAGGAACCCCTCTTCAGATCTGGCCTCAGATAATTTATCCATCTCAGTCTGCAACTCTTTCCACATCTCTGCAAGCCTGCATGTAACAAACCAATTATATCATCATGTTTTATATGTTATACTTCTTCTTGATTGCTTTCTCTCTCACACGAAGATATAGAAGAGAGAAAAATAATGCCTGCAAACTTTGGTACAGAACTCCAACTTTTATGGCCATGAGTGGTGATATATTTCAAAAGCTTCTCATCTTCTTCAGGAGACCACAGCCCTCTTTTAATCTTCTGTTTGCTACAGCAACGATGGCCCATTTCTCAGTTCTCCCTGAACACTTTATGAAAGAATTGTGCATTTGAGATTTAAGCACTTCATTAATGAATGAAGACCTTTATAAGTAGTGCTTATATATATAATATAGAAGGGTGCAGTGGTCTTACCCCTCATGTTACCCAGACTCACCCTGCATATGTACACGTGGCATCATAACCGAGAGAGGGAAGGTTTGTAGAGTGAATGACAAGTGAAAGGATCCTCTCTATCAATTGTCCAAAATGATAACAAATAAGTGCATTTGCTAAAACTTTAGGAAGAGAACCAACCGTGAAGAAGCCATGTCCATACTTTACCCCCTTTATGTGATGATATATATCTAATCACATGTATTAAAGTATAAATGTTTAAAGATAAAATCAAGTCCTAAAAATTATAGGGCATACAATAACCGATGGATAATTGAATTTATTAAGTATTATCATATGTTATAAAAACAACCACATTACTTCCATATATTTAAAGTTGGGATGGTAACACAACAACCCACTAATAAACCAAATTTGGGTGACAAGTCATTTAGTAAGACATGCATGTCATCATCTAGTGGTAAAATTGAATAACCTATCACCCAACTATTGGTTTTATTAGTGGGTTATTGTGCTACCATCTAAATTTTGATTGCAGGGTGGAAATATTCTAAAAACAATTCTATTCTAATAATATGCATGAAACTTTATCAGTAGAGTCAAATATACTCCACTAATAAAGCTTACCACGGTTGGTTGATAAATGATTAAGTTTTTTAAACATGATGTCAAAATGATTTGATTAAAAAAAAAATTCAAATCGGTAGAAAAGCACTATTCATTAACTGATTTGACACGGCACTTGATCAAATAGATAGGGACTCCTTGTTAGGGAAAAAAAATAAAAACCAGAAACAGAAGTGAGAAAAAGGGTTTCTGCCTCACTAGTTCCGGAAACTATTACTTTTCAATGTACAATCTCTATTGTACGATACTCAAATGATATCTCAACATATTGTTGGGCTTACATGTGATATCTTAGCATTGATATGTGACATGTTTATCTTGAAATATTATGCTTATTTTGATCCAATTTTGGTGTTAATAAAATTCTTTGTTTATAAAAGAAAAGATAATTATTGAAATAAAATTACATAAAAAATAAAATGGATTTTATGTTTTTTGTTTTATTAATTAGATAAATTAATCCGTGTGTCTATTTCTCAATATATATATCTATATACCTACTTACAGTCACACATACACCAGCATGCACTGATATCAAATGAGTGACGCGACCGGTAGCGTGAGTAAACAATATTTTCGATTTTTTCCTATACACATTATAGTATGTTTGCTATATAGATTTTGAGAGGCTAGTAATCGAGCGGTAGGGACCTTTGAAATCAACCTAACCAGAGGATCGGAGAACACTGAAGAAAAAAATTGTCCTAGTTGTATTGAGTTAATAATGGTTTTAACTTTTAAATATGGTTATGCAATTATAATGAGGCCGCAATGCCATTATTTTGGTAGTCTCTGCAACTTGTATTGGTGATTATAGTTATGATTAAAGTTTAATGGGTATGCACAGTTGGTGTAAAGTATTTTACATCGTCGGTTCATCATCCACCACACTCATCTGTTTTACTTTTCATCAAGAGTCAATACTCAATAGTACATGACTGGTGGATGATATATATACTGACGGTGTAAAAATACTTTACACTACTATCGGCGCACCATCCATTTTCTCGATGATTTTGGTAAAATTAATATTCGCCATAAAACTTTCTATATCAAATGTTTAACATAATTACATTCCTATGAAACTATATTAGTTGCATTTTGGTAAACATAATATAAATTGAAAAACCACCAATAAAGCCCAGCACAGTTGGTAGATGACTGAGTTTCTTAAGCATGATATCAGGCGTTCGATCTCTGCCATGGGTATGGAAAAGAGTTTGTTAGTAGAGGCAAACTCACTTCGGTAATCTCTACATCTCGGAGGGGAATATTCTTTGGCAGTCGGCTAAAGATATCCCCGGTGTACACCAAAAATATAAACTGAAAAACCTGGGTTCAAATAAATGTGAAAGAAGCATGCTCTTATTATGCAAAATACAATGAAATTTCTGTGGATATATATGTAAGAGTATTGAATGAGTTCTACCCTTTTATTATGTTAAAATATTTTTTTAAAAAATTATTGGTTGGTCTTGATCGCCACATTTTTCATTCACGTCAATAACAATTTAATAAGTATCAAAATTTAGTTGAAAGGATAAAATAAAAGAGTAATTATGTGTGAATTTTTTATTGACCTGAATCATAGATAATATCTTAAATAATACATGATTAACTAATAATTTCTAATATTTTTTACCGTTACTTGTCCATACGTTTATTTTGTATAGTCAAATATGACATGACTATTCAAGAATAAGACAATCAATTGGACAGAAAAATCAAAGCAAGGAAAAAAGGAAAGAATTATCAAACGGTTCCATTGGTTTCCGAAACATATCAAAGTTGGAAAAATGAGCTGGACTTGAAACTTCAGGTTCACTCTTGAATCGGTGTCCTTTAATAGTCTAATTGAGTGTCACTCTTGCCATCTCATTAGCGAATACTAGTGGAATTCATTATCTAATAAAAATCGTTTGCACCCCGACAATGCACAAAACGCTTTTAGAAGCCATACAAATGAATTTGACAACATAAATATTGAGTCGCAAATACGTTATTTGAACAAAACGGAAAGACATGAGAATGAATAATCTAATTTATATTATATATACTTAGACTTGCACGTTAGACTTTGAAATATTATGGTGGTGGCCTTGTAATCCCACTTCCGTGAATCTACCAACTCGGCAAGAAACCAAGAATCTTTTTTGGAAATTTCTATCATGTAACCTAATTTTGGGTTGTTGCTAAACAATCCTTTGTATGAACCAATGATGCATTGCCACCTCATGTATTGTTGTCATGTCATTTTTTAAAAAGTCAAAACTCATAAATGTCAACCCAAAAATATGTGAAATGGCAAAGTATTATTGGTTAAACAAAAGATTGTATGACAACAACCCAAAATTAGGTTGCATGGAAGTAATGCCCATCTTTTTTATGGCTTTTTTACTTTGTCTTAATAGACTGAATAAGAACAAGTAATCTATGTTGGAATCAGCCATTCATGAGAAAAATGTTCTCTTATCTGAATACATGCACGTAGTCTTCATGATTCATCATTGGATATTTGGATCATTAAGCGTAACATTCAATAACGTATTCATTGTCATTGACCATACAACATCCTAGATCGAGTATGTCATAAAATACTCCCTCCATTCCTCAATATTAATCTTTGGGAAGATTTTGATAACGGACAAAAAAAAGTTAGTTAAAATAAATAATGATATAAAATTTATTAATAATTTAAGGTATATTTTTATATGTTTTATTAATTATAATTTCACACATTTTTACTTGATAATAATTTTAGGAGATTGTTGAGTTGAGAACAAGTTAAAGTATTGTATTAAATTTTTGTTGATTAAAAGAAAATATGAAGGGTATTCTTAAAAAAAATAATTAATGCTATAAATAAAGGAAATAAAATAATTATAAAAAAAAAACAAAATATAAAGTTAGTACTTATATTTCACGAGTTAAAAGTTAAGACATGATACAAGATGCACTTGATGGGCAAACTCTGTCCCTTAATGTAAGACATATTTTTATGAATTTTTTTTGTCTTATTTATAATATCTTATTTTAAATTTTAATTTTAATTAGGCTTAATTATGTCACAAGTCCCTGAAGTTTGGGATACTTGATTCCGGCCAGTTTTTGCTAAGTTATGCCCTCAAACTTATCTCTGGTTTGCTATTTGCCCCTGTGACGGATTCCGGCCAGTTTTTGCAATGTTTATGCCCTCAAACTTATCTTCGATTTGCTATTTGCTCCTATGACGAATTCCGACCAGTTTTTGCACATCCATGGTCCTAGTCGTCCCACCAGAGCTCTTCATTTTCAACCTTTCTCCAACCAACAGAGCTCCAACCACCATACTGTCTCCCTCAAATAAGCAAATGAACCCCACTGCAGCGATAAACGCATGCGAAGCTAGTCGTCGCCTATCAACCGTGTTACGATCGTACGACAATCCAATCTAATTTGACTATTAACAATGCCCAAGTTGAATAGCACGGAAGCCTTCTCAAGGTGAATGTTCTGCTGAGAGGACTTGTTCTTCGATTTGAAGGCATCGAACCAGACAAAGGTGAGAGAGTTGACGTGACTTGGGTCGGTTGGGATAGGAAAGCGGGTTTCGACGAGGCAAAAGGATTTGAAATAGGACTGGAAGAGATCGCAGAAGGAGGGAATGGAGGGGAAGGGTGGTGCTCGATTTTTAGAGCGGATATGCTTAATTTAGGGTTTGGGGATCGTCTACGAGGTTTTGGCGACAGTGATGGCATGGTGGTGGGAGCTGGTAGGGTGAGGTATGGTGACGATGACAGTATTGTGGTTGGAGCTTTGGTGGTTGGAGAAAGGTTGAAGATGATGAGCTCTAGTGAGGTGACTAGGACCATGGTGGTCCATGTTTGCAAAAACTGGCTGGAATTCGTAACATGGGCAAATAGCAAAATGAAGATAAGTTTGAGGACATAAACATTGTAAAAAATGGCCAGAATCCGTCACAAGGGAAAATAGCAAACCGGAGATAAGTTTGAGGGCATAAACATAGCAAAAACTGACCGGAATCCATCAGAGGGACAAATAGCAAACCGGAGATAAGTTTGAGGGCATAAACATTGGAAAAAAAAAGAATAAAGCTATCTGGCAAAAGTACCCCAAATTTCAAGGACTTGTGACATAATGAAGTCTATTAATTAATTACCTTTTTTCTACAAATATCTTATTTACCTAATAGACCAAATAATAATAAAAGGGTTAATCGTTCTATTTATGACAATTATCACTGGTCTATTTGTATGGTCACGTGCTCAACTTATCATGCACTAGCTAATCAAAACAACAACTAGGAGCCAAAAGCTAGTACCGAAGGAAAAAAAAATAATAATAAAAAAAAAACTAGCTAGAAGAATAACATAACTTTAACAAAAATCAAAACTTTAACTAATTATGTACTCAACTACGATGCCAAAAACTTTTTGCGATTTTCTTAAGTCTTCAAATTTATTTGCTTTGCGATTTTTACACGTTATGGGTGGTGTGCATGTATACATATAACCTATATTAGCAAGACATTCTTCTTGCACAGTAGTACCACTCTTTTCGGCATTCGACATTGTCATCAACCCTTTAGTTTCATGAATAATGGGAGGTACACAGTGGTGCTGCTTGCAAATGGTGGTGTACGACTATGCGCTACCATAAATGGTAGTAGTGTCTAGATGATGGTATCCTGTGTTGAGTTAATCGAAGTTGATGATGTGTAACGGTAGTCTGTCACAAATAGTATTACCGGTTGTTGCGATTTTTTGAAGTCTTAAAATTTATGCTCTCAAGTCATGCCGAAGTACAATTAATCAAGCAGATATGGTTGATCCCACATAAACTTAGTGTAAGTGTTAGCTATTATTAAATGTTCTATTCTAATTGTACAAATACCAAGTGAAAGAATGTTTTAAAAAATAAAGAAGAGCATGTAACAAAATTAAATGAAAGCAAATAATCAAAATAAAGTTGAATGGGATGAGAGATGACTAAGGGCCATAATCCATCAAGATTAATTATATTTTAACGTTAGCCATGTTAATTATTTTACCTAATTAAATTACTTATGAACATCTAGTGGCTTAGTATGTGTTCACAGATAACACAATGATGAAGCACTCAAACAAAATATTTCAAAGGTGTGACTCATCTACCAAATTAATAAGAATTAATAAATCGTCAATTGTATCCATGATATGAAACCATAATTGATATCTAATAATACTTACTATCTCAGGTAGCACAAATAAATTCAAAGCATGAAAAAAACATGACTAAATTCATCTAATATTTAATTATATAAATTGAGTGGGTAAAAAAATCAATAGTCATCAAAATCTATAGCAAGGATAAAATAAATTAACAAAGCATTGTTAAAGTTATCAATGTTTAATTTCATCATTCCCTTAGTATCAGGAGTTTAGCTAGACATAGATAAAAAAAAAAAAAACCATAATAGAAGTTGTCTCGATAATGGATTCCATGGTTAATTCTCTTCTCTCCACGGCACTCCAATTGTTACAATAATGGATTCCATGGTTAATTCTCTTCTCTTCACGGCACTCTTCTTGGGTCTGTACCTAGGGATGGCAACGGGGCGGGGAATGCTCTGGGTGGTCTTTCTCATTCCCCATCTTCGAGTCTCATTTGCCCCCCATTCCCATCCCCATCCCCAAACCCCACGTCGGGGGTAGATTAATCCTCATCCCCATTCCCCATCACCCCACGGGTCCCCACGGGGAAACTAAACATATAATTTCAATTTGACCTATTATAAAATTAGCAATGTCGAATAACATTTTTAAACTTGTATACTACAGAAAAATAATCATTAAAATTCAAGAGATTCAATCCAAAAACATATGATAAACTGATATTAATGCAAAATTATAAATTGAAATGTTCCAAAAAAAATGAAAAAAAGAAAATTACCAAATCTAACATCATCAACAACATACTTGACTAGTGACAAGTGGTGGAGCCCATGAGATGGTTAGAGAAAGGCGGAGTACAGAGTGGTTCCACATACACCTTTCTGGCCATATCTGCTACTAAATTTATCGCCAAGCTAAAGAAACAAACAAAGACCAAGAAATCAATGCACTATTTATAATCAAGAACACTACTTCACAATAAAGCAAACAAGACTTTACCTCAGGCCTACGATGTAACGTAACAGACTAGAAATTTGATACACATGTTGTTATCCTTATCAGAGCAAAGAGTCACCCTATCAATTACTTCTCCTCCATGAATAACCCCCGGCTTAAATGATTGAGAGGTGTACCGATATGAACTGAATATAAGGAATACAATCAGTGACATACATCTAATACAAAAAACCTATCCACAGTTGAGGATACACATACCACAGTGGATGAGAGGTGAGAGAGAGCGGCGAATCACGACGGGTAGCGCCACGGAAGAAAGAAGAAGAATCGCGCAGCGGAAGGAAGAAGAACAAGAAGGGCAGCGCCACAGGAAAGGAAGAAGAAGAAGAAGCGTCGCACAACGGAAGGAAGAAGAAGAACAGCACCGAGCAGCGAAGGAAGATGAAGAAGAAGCGCAGCGCCGCACTGGAGGAAGAAGAAGCTGTCGCAGAGGGATTAGAGAAGGTGTTGTGCTACTGAGTCCTAAACTAGGGTTGGGATAGGTTTTCACCTTTTTTTTATAATTAATATATGTGAAATTGCAAAAAAACCAATTATTTAAGGGCATATAGGTAAAATATTTAAGGGCATATAGGTAAAATAGGCGGGGACGGGGAACCCGCGGGGACGGGGGAACCAATCCCATTCCCCGCCCCAAAATCTGTTCGGGGGAAAAATCCCCCCATCCCCGCCCCCGATGGGAAAAAATCCCCGAACTCGGGTCCCCGAACGGGGCGTTCCCCACGGGGATCCCCATGTGCAGTCCCCCATTGCCATCCCTATCTGTACCTCCCACAAGTATTATGCGACCTTCTTCTATTTATATTGTGAGCATCAATATCACTTCTCATTATCTCAATGCTAATAATTTGTTTTATGATCAAAGTTGATATGATTTGATTTTGCAAAATCTTCTTTTAATTAGGATTTGTGTTTGTATTATTGTCTTGATTGTATAGTTCCAAATATGCCTGCACTTTATATGAAGATGTAATAAGTTATCAATTTATATAAATGAGTTACAGACCTGTCCCTAGGCCCAGGACAAGAGGGGCGGCCGCCTCCCCAATTTTCTTTTAAAAATACCTATAGCGGAAATTAAGAAAAAAAATCAAGAAAATAAATAAAACAAAACACGTATAGCTTCCAATTTTTTTATTACCGTATTTTGCTATACCATGTTTATTATTTTGGTGATTTTTTTTGGATCATGTTATTATAGTTCATGTTATTAATTTTGTAATAAGGATTATCGACAGGTATATAGATGATTGAGGATTAATGATAATGTAAGGGTGGTTTGATTTAAAAATTGAAAGTTTACATTGTATAGAGATGACTCAATAGTTGATGTGTTTTTTTAATCAAGCTTAAAACAAATGATAGGGTGGATTTCTTCAACCTTTTCTAGAAAGTGGGGAGAATATCTACTAAGCTTGATGTTATTAATGAAATTTCTTAATTATAAAAAAAATGAAGTTATTATGTTATCGTGTTGTAATGTATATTACAAAATTTTTATGTAGTTAATTTTACGTAATTAATTATTTTATAAGAGAGTGCCCCTATTTCTAATTTTGCCTATGGCCACAAAAATGTTAAAAACGGCTCTGATTAATTAAAATGTCCCAAAAATTACTATAGATAACTATTTTAAGTAGTTATATATAATAATATCTATTTTAATATCAAAATGTATGTAAAATTAAGTTTTTATCGATGGCTACCCAGATTTTGTGATAGGGTTGATATGCCTGGATTTAGGAAAGGGTGAAAAAGAAAGGAAAATGGGAAAGAGAGATAAATAATATATTCAAAGGTGTTTTCGAGAATAAAATTCTAAAAGAAAAAATGAAAGGGGAGTAAACCAAACAAAATGTGGAGTTGGATAAGCATTGACAATACCTTGACCTATTTAAGGAGAAATTATTAGTTGGTGTAGCGTTAATGTTTCAGAAATCAGTTTAATCATTATATATTTGTTGTTTTAGTTAAAATAAATCATAAAATTGATTATGAGCATCGATGATGTATGGTCTCGAAAGGTCATACCCGATATTAGAAAAACGTTTATTATTAGACCAACTACTCAACCTATTTAATTTTATAAATTTGTCATGTGATATATTTTATTATATGTTTAAATAATTATTTTTTATTATTTATAACAATATTTTCAAAAGCAAAAATTTAATTTTTTTTTTTTTACACCTAATCCTGCTAATGGTAGTGTAGTAGTGCTATTTACAAGTGAAATGATTATTAGCCTATTTAAACATGGAAGCTTATTTAAAGATTTTGTTGAATAACAAGATTTTTATTGAGTTTTTAAGCTAACCAAGTTAGGCCTTGAAACAAATTCAGTTAGTCTTAAAATTTAGCCTATATCAAACTGATAGGCAAAATTTAATTATAAATTTAAAAACACAAACCAAACTTATTTTTGTTAAGACTTGATTCGACTTAACCTATTCTCACACTACCAAGAATAAAATAAACTCTCAATTACTAATTACTTTCTCAAGCTGTAGGTAACCCATGTTGTACGTAAACTCTCTCGGCTCTCGCTCAATACTATATTAATTGGGAATACTATTTTATATAACTGCATGGCCACATCATTCTTGGATGTTTCTTGTCTGGGTGGATATTTTTTTTCGTGACAATCATTATCAAAGATGCTAAGTAATCTGCTTCTGAAACCCATTCATTAATTCTCGTGGAATATTTTCAATAAAATATGTTTTGGAGTCTTAATTGATGTAACTAAAGTCCAGATGTTGAAATCATACATAATGTATAATTCAATGGACAAGTTATGTAGTATTATTATCATAGCAGTTGAAAGCTTCACTTATACGAGATATATCAGTGTTTCTTTAAACATTCAGAAATCAGGAAAATAACAGTTTTTCAACCCTTTCAAAGAAGTAAGGCTAGAGATAAAGTTATAATGTTGGAGATGAAGTACACGTACTATTGAACAATCTGTCTTGCACTTCAAAATTATATTAGTGATGATATTAGTTTCACTATAATATATATAAGCACGATTCCCTTTCCTCTTTCGTGAGGACAATAATTTGGATTTTAGGAAAAATGATGTTCATAGAGAGTTCTGATTCACCAATTGCACATAATTAATCTGTCTGACAAAAATCATGAGTTCTGATTCACCAATTGCACATAATCAAATATCCTATCATAGCGAATTTTTCCAGTCCCGAAGACAATTTCACGTTGACGGCTAATGCCGTTGAATCTCAATGGTGCTACCATTGTATTGCTAATTGTTGAACACAACAGAGAGCACAACATGAACATTAGAGCCATCAATTGCAGAAGCAGTAAGAAAACAATTAAGCAATTATGTGAACAGAGAAGAGAGTGGTGGAGAATTGGGAACAATTATTTTCTTAACTAGTTTTGTAAATTAGATCCTAAAGACTTGATTGCAAATTTTATAAAAATTATGCATATTGATGTAACAAAATATACCACTTGTCAATTTTTAATTGAGACAAATATGAAAAATATTAAACCCTTCTCAAACCAAGGGGTTGGAAAGTAATTACCGTAGTTTAGATGCTCAAAATCATTAATTAATCTTGATGTGTTTTATGCATTCTGAGACGAACCTGACAAGGACAAATCCATGTGGTGGTTAGTGGGGGCACTTGCCCCCACAAACATTTTATTTTTAAAATATACATTTATGTATATGTGTGTTTCTCTCTGTACATACATACATACATTATACTATTTTGTGCTATAATTAATTGGAGAAATCCTCTAGCGATAGGGAATTTTAATTCAAGTCGATGATTCTTAGTTCGAGTTTTGGTGGGGTCACTTTGTTAAGCTTTTTTGGTATATGCGTGATCTACAATTCTACATGTAAAATTTATTCTCCATTTAGTATATTAAGATTTTTTTGAATATTTTTTTTTTTGTTTTTAAGATTTTTTTCAATGATATTTAATTATTTTTTTCACAAACATTATTATCTATTTAACATTTTTTAGATTCTCAATAATAAATATAAGGATAGTTTTCCAAATTTATATCAAATGTTTAAATTTCAATGTATATATAAACTTTTTTTTTTGACTTGAATTCTCCTAAAAGGATTTTATATTAAGGATCGGATGAAGTAATAAACACAAACACACACACACATATATATTATTTTTTCCAATTCTTAATATCTGATCATTTTGAGACCTTTTTGGTCATATTTGTAACACCCACTGGACACTACAAAAAAAACCCTTTATTGCAATAACATTTTGCAACGACTTTTTGTCGTTGCTAAAAACATGTGTTTTGCAACGACTTAAAAATGTCGTTGCAGAAAACAGGTGTTTTGCAAAGACTTAAAAATGTCGTTGCAGAAAACAGGTTTTTTTAGCAACGACATTATCGTTGCTAATATGATTAAATAATTTTTTTTATTTTTTATTTTTGTCTCTACTTTTTGACCAATACTACAGATGTCCCCAAAAACATCTTTAATACCAACGAACCTTTGAGACTAATCTTGCATGAGGTCGCGTTCTTAGGCTCTCCCAATGGGGTGTGTTAATCAGGAATTGAACCTGAGACTTCTTAGTCTCAGACCCCATCCCCAAAATAACCCCCGTTGGAAAATAAATTTTTTTTATAAAAAATTAAATAAATAAATAAATAACAAAAGGGTATTCTCCACCTTATACAAACAAATTCCCAACTTGATTCCTCTTATACCCGTGTAAGATGTAACATCCTTATTTTTTTTTATTTTTAAATTTTGAGCAAATTTGGGATTAAGTAATTAATTCTTGAAATTAACTGTTAAAGAGTCAGACATCTTCATAAAATATCCTATAGTATTTATGAAAATGTATTTGATTCATATATTTTTATGTAGATTCATTTAAAAAAACTACCCTGTGTAAAAAATATATATTCTATACTTTACCTTGCTTTTGATATATTCAATATTAAATTATGTTACTATAAAAAAAAATATTAAATTATGTTTATACTTCCAAACTTTTAACTCTATAACTTTCTTAGACGTGTTTATTTGATAATTAAAATTTATTTTAAGTATTTCCTTGGATTAAAAATAAATAAATAAATAAATAAAATATGTGTATTTGTATTATTATATTTATTATATATTTTAAAAAAATAAAAAATAATGGTAATAAGAGTGGGTTCTGGACTCTTGTACGTATAAGGGAGAACCCTAGTCCCTAACCCCCATTTTCTTTCTCTCCTTTGATTCCCTTCTTGTTCTCTCCCTCTTGTCACCGGCGCCGTCCTCCAGCTGTAACACCCCAAAATTTTAATCCCCGATTAATGAAATGTTAATTATAAATTAATTATAATTAATTATTTCCATATTAATCCTTGATTAAAATATGTGTTCATATAGTTGGTATATGAGTGTGAAATTATTTAATAAATATAATAAATGCCTAAAATGAGTATTTTGCATATTAGTCCCTGGGTTGGGACCTAGAAGCAATTATAGGAAAGGTTTTGGAGGGAAAGTAAATAAAATAATTATTTTTCAAAAATGGGGCAAAATACTCGAGTATTTCTCGGAAAACTCGAGTATTCTGGACAGAGTTGCACGAGTTAGTGCGTTTGGCGAGTCACCACCACCGATTCCCCTCCGTTGACACGAATACTCCATCATCAACAGCTCAAGGACGTCGTGTCGCCCTGCATAAGCTTTCTCTATGTCTATTTAAGCTCAGCAACACCGAATTCGTGGAGATTTTTGGCTAAGTTTGAGTTGTTGAGTAAGTTAGGGTTCATAACTTCGTCTGATCGATTCTTCCTCTCTGTGTCAAATTGAAACACAAATCATACACCAATACAAAGCTCACATCACGAGCTTTGTATAGATATAAAGATTGTGAGCTGAGAGTGAGTGTGCTGTTAGAATCAAAGCTGAGAAGTTGAGGTTTGGTTGCTGTTTTCAGTTCTGGGAGCTTACTTCAATTTCGATTTTTGGTAAGCTCACGAATCCTTGAGTCCCAAATTCGGTTTCCTTAGTTAGTTTATGTTGCATAGAGTTTATAAAATCTAATTTCCCCAATTTGTGTCTCTGTTTCATGGGTAAACCAATTCCACTTTGGTGTTGCACTCAAAATGCTCTGCATGTGGTGCTTGAAGTTGGTCTGAGAGTTGTGGAGCTTTTCTTTGGGGATTTCTTGTTTGATTCACGTCTGAGAGGTAAGGGGAAGTAATTATATTCACTAGATAGAGATTAAATTCCATGATTTGTGTTAGAGAGCCACCAAGAGGCTCTAAGGGCTTAGATTGAATAGGGTCTTTGGTTTGGAGATCAAGCTTTGCTCTAAAACTGTGTTGAGCAAGTTCTATATCATGCATGCAAGCTTAAATGAACTTTGTTTCATGAGTATTGTGCTTATTGTGTAAATTGAAGTATTGAGTTGTTAAAATGTGTTTTTATGCATGATTTATTGATTCTCTGTCAAATTGGTTATTTGATATGAAATGAGTATGGTAACATGTTCAATATATGGTATATGAACTATTGTGATCACTGGTTTGGGTTAAAAATGTTTATAAATTGAAATGGTATGTAAAAACCAAGTTTCAGTCTGTTCTGTCTGCAAACACTCGAGTATATGGCTTAACACTCGAGTATTTCGTGATGCACCAGTGTGAAAATTGGCGCACCAACTTGAGAACCAGGCTAAGCACTCGAGTATTTCAGATACAACAAGAGTAAAAATTAATGAACAACTCGAGTAATATGTGAACTACTCGAGTATTCTGGGTAATGGACTACTCGAGTATCTCATGAATTACTCGAGTATATTTTTGAAGATCTGAAAACTTGAATCTCTATACAGACATGAACGACTCGAGTATAATCATGAACTACTCGAGTAAAATATGGAAAATGATAAACTACTCGAGTATTATGGAAAACACTCGAGTATTTTTAGTCACATACTTAAAAATACCATTTTCAATTCTAAGTCATTTTGTAACACTTAAAGGACGATAAACCAAGTGATCCTGGACTTAAAGGAAATTGATTGACGTTATGATATTTTCATTTGAATAACGATACGTTGCTCGGAAGGCACGTAATGTATTAATAAAAGGGTAAAACATCAATCAATTCCCTTTAAGTAAAGTAATGCATTCATTCTGGAGTTTGGATGGTAGGACGTATATCATGTTTTTGGTAAACATGTGGAGGGCCTCTGGGAGTGCCAATACGCTTGCTTGATGACACGTCGTTGACGTGGTCGGCTTAGTGGATGCCGATATGGTTATACCGTTTGGATGACGGGATATGCTCGGGTGGCATGGATACCAAGCTTGACGTGTATATTCTAGGTGAATGTACGAATTGTTGTATACCTAGGAATACAACGCACTGTTGAGTGCTGGGTTGTCAGGGATGGACGTTAGAGAGTGACATAGTATGATGGAGATAGGCTTGAGAGCTAAAGTCATGCATCATGCCACTCATTTAAATCAATTGTGATAAATGAAATAAGTGTGAGCATCCTATGTGCATTAATTAACTGCTAAGTGTTATATGTGATTGTTGTTAATTGATGCATATTTACATACTCATATTGCACAATTTATTCTCTGTTGATTATGTGTATAGAATTGCTTACCCCTATTCCCTTGTAGGTGATGTCTCGTTACATTGCTTGCATCGAGATCCGGCCACTTCCTAGTGGCACATGGATCTATGAGGACCATCGCGCGGTGTTCGAGGGAGAGGTAGAGGTTACCTTCTACCACCCGAACCCGTTGATCCGATTCCGTCCTCGTAGATTTAGGATTCCCATCATATACACTATGCATGTACCCCCGTTTTACACTTACCATGGACCACCTCCCACGCGACCAGCTCGCTCCTATCACAGTTTCCGTTTTCGACCTACCCGCTCTCACCCTTTTACCTCGAGAGTCGTCCGCGAGGAGACTCCCCCTTCTGATCCGAGGAGCCCAGTCAGGGTTTCACCATCACCTGACCCGGTACCCAGTGGTAGGGTACACTCTCCCTCGGATGAGATCGAGGAGGACCCGGTGGAGGACGAGAGTGGGAGCGAGCCTGTCGTGCATTCTACTGGGAGTGATTGGAGGGACGATGATCCCTAGGTTTGTGCATAGGGTATGTGATGAGGATAAGGGGATCCGATGTGTGGAGGCTGTGGAGGAGATCTTGCTGCTGCTGCTGTGTTGATGATGATGCTACTACCTTACTATTTATGTTTCTTGGAGACTGCTGTTATCACTACTACTACATCTGATGCTGCCGGATCTACGTGACCACCCTTAGAGTTTTATTTTGATTATGTATATATGTTGTAGATATACTTTTGGGATTCTCTAGGGATTTGGTCATGTTATTATGTAGATCTGTTTATGGACTTGTATTTTGGGATCTTGGAAGCTTTGATATGGGGCTATGTACTTATGACTCTTATTATATATATATATACCTATGTTCATCTTACTAGTAATTGCATAGTCCGATAATTCCGCTTACTCTGATTTAATCTATTTGAGGGCTCGGCTGTGAAAACTATTCGATGGTATCAGTTTTATCAAATAAAGCAAGGGTAGCTTCAGTTATTTTCTATAATATAAAATACGGTTCCAAAAGATGAATGCTACCCAACTTTCGAAAAGGTTTCAGAAATCGCCAAATTCAATATAACTGTTTTGGTAATACCTTAGGGTTTATTCTCCAAGAATTCCAAGTGTTGATTTGTGCATCCGCTTTTAAAAGAAAATTTTATTTCCATATTTTCTTAATCCTCACAAGTCCATATATTATGCAATATAAAAGCTTAATTACTATATTATATTTGGGTAATCCGGAAGGGTGTCACACCAGCCACCATCACCGCCAGCCTTAGCCTCTCTCTTCTTCTCTCTCTCAACCTCCTCCGTCTCATTCTCTCCCTTCATCCCTCGGTTTTCGCTGCTACCACGGAACCGAGCTTCAACGGCGCTCCCATCTGACTCTCCATTGGCTCACGGCGGCGTCGGCTTCGAGAACCGGCCCCCATCTCACTCTCCCCCATCTCACAGTGGCGTCGAGAACCCTAAGTCATCTTAGCCCTAAGTCTCTCCCTTTGTTCACGGCGGCAACCCCTTAGCTCACGGAGGCTGTGGCGGCGGTACCCTCAGGGGCAGCACAACCCTTCCTTCTTTTAATTGATTTTCCGCACTTTAATTTTTTTATTTTATGATTAATTTTTTTCTCGAAAATTAGGGCACAAATTAAGAGGGGATACAGAGGTGGTGGTAGTGGAGGGAGCAGGCGCAGGGAAAGCAACACTGGAAGCTTTCTGGTGATGAGGAACATCCCTCTTGATTGTCGACTTGATGAGCTTCGAATCCCTTTCAAGAGATTCGGTCCGGTTTGCAATGTCTACCTTTCCAAGGACTATTACTCAAGGTGATGAATCTAATTCTTAATTCTTAATAAAGAAATTTTCAAATTTTTGTTACATTTTGTAGATTTGTGTTGTTTGATTCATGAAATTGAGTTTATGGCTGAGCATAATTAGCTTCTATTTGATTTGCGAAAGTAGTTGAGTTTTCACTTTTGACTAGATAATTATTTCAGTGTGACTCAAAGAATTGAGTGGGGGCCGTACTGTTCTGCATTGATTTCTATTTTTTTTTGTTAAAATGTATTTGGTATTGATTTTGCAATTTTTGAATTCATTTTGGGCTGGTTTGTCAACGGGTATGTTGGTTTGAAATTGAAGTTATAAACCAAGACCAAACCCCAAGTTTTGAAGAGGATATCTACTCACTCTTTAAAGTATTGATCCTATTACAAGTGTGTTAATCTTCATACCAAGTTATCATAGTTTTCGTTTCAGTTTCTGGTTTTTGTTCATCTTCTCATTATTCATTCTTATTTTTGTTCATTTGTGCTTTTTATATATGTTTTGAGTGTCGGAGGCGATGATTCTTATTTTATATTTGTTTCAGGATTATATATGTCATGGTAGCATCAGTTTAAATCTGTCACGTATAAAAAAAACCAAAAATGTGCTTTTGTAAGGCATGAAATTTTTGCATTATCTTTGTCATGCTCAATTATTTGAACGAGTTCTACTTGATGATCCTTCATGACTATGACACTTTTTAATGGTTTAACCAGGTGACCTTGGAACTTGTTTCATTTGTTGCAGTTGATACCGTTTTGCAATTAAAGGCTTCGTTCTGATAATTCATTCAGTCATGACCTGTTTTCCCTTCTTCAGCAAGGGGTCTTCTTCATCAAGACAAGATCCGGACATTGATGTAGGTAACTAAACAACATATTATAACAAATTACAGTAGATAATTCCAATATGGAATTATTCTAGTGCCTTATATTTGTTTGATTTCCTAGGGGTGCAGCTTTATTCTGGACTCAAGAATAAGGATGTATATTATACAATACATTGAAAAAATGTACTTACAAATTGATTTTTAATTGCATATACTTGTGAACGGCTATTTCAGGCATTCAAAATGTGAGAATCTTTACCTACAAAGAGCTAATAAAAGCCACTGATGATTTTAGTCCTTCCAATAAAATTGGAGAGGGTGGTTTTGGTTTTGTCTATAAGGTAAACTGAACCACTTTCAATTACTACTTGCATCATCACAACAATTGGCCTGATCATTGTTTTCTCCTTGCTTTTCTTATCAACGAAACCTTAACAGTATTATGATGGATGGATCAGGGACGACATAAAAATGGAAAATATGCTGCTATAAAAGTCCTTTCAGCCGAATCAAGACAAGGGGTAAAGGAGTTCTTGACAGAGATTAATGGAAAATATGCTGCTATACTGATTTTAATGTGCAGCTTTTGATGTGCAATTTTATACTGATTTTGGTATGATAGTTTACTGGTTACACTGCTGAGATGTGCAGATTTTTTACTGCATTATCATGTTGCTTTTAGACTGATCTATGACTGCATTTAGGCCAACTTATATTCTCATTTTGCAGTCACCTTTAATACTGGTTTACTGTGCTGCTTAAACGTGCTGATCTATACTGCTATATTTTGCCATCATATACTACAAGACTACACTGATTTATTACTTATCACTGCTGATTACAATCCTATTATTGATATGAACTTCCTACCATATTGCTATTCTTGACTGATAATGACTGTTGATGCTTTGCTAGACTGATTTATGGCCTACTTATGTGCAACATCATTATGTTCTGCTATTGCACTAGGAAGGGGGGGCATTCTGTATTTTCAATTTCTAGATCTAATGCATTTTGCATTATAATAGCAGCATAAAGCGTATTTGAACTTTATGAGATGAGATAACCATATGAAGTGCACAGGAGTTCTGTAGCGTTGGAGATGATTCTTGTCTCATATTATGGGATGCCCGTGTTGGCTCTAGTCCTGCAGTTAAGGTATATGATTTATACGCTAATCATGTGTTCCAATTTGTTTTCCTTTGATTTTATTTTGATATTGATGTGAACTTTAAGGTGTTTTGTGCCATATTTTTTTTAGTTGTTCACAAACTCTTTGAATTAGGATCGTGCTATATGATTGAGGTTGTCATCTATGTATATGTGTACCAGTATTTTAAGATACTGATATCACTACAAGAAAAACCTTTTATTGCAACGACTTTTGTCGTTGCAAAAAACCAAAATCCGTTGCAAAAATGTTTCCTGCGCAAAAAACGATTTTCAGCAACGACTTTCTTCGTTGCTATAAATAACGATTTTCAGCAACGACTTTCTTCGTTGCTATAAATAACGATTTTCATCAACGACAGATGTCGTTGCTAAACAGGGCTGTAGAGCTATATACAGGTAATCTGTTTCGCAAAGACATTGTCGTTGCAAAAACCTTTTGGCTTTTGCAACAACAATGTCGTTGCAATAGCCTTTGCTTAATAAAAAAAAATATTTAACCAGATAAATCTTTTTTATGCTTCAAATTTTGAAATTTTTTTAATAGGGTTAGAGAACTACTAAATTTATAACACATACATTAAACAAAATCTTATTCAATTATTGTAAATTGTGTTTATTACAAGAGTACAAGACACAAAATAAAAGTTTCAAAAAAAAAAAGACACCAAATAAGAATATATATGATATACAAAATCTCTCATATCCTTTATTTGTATATAATCCACCTCAAGCAACACCAATTATTCATCTTTGCTTGATTTTTTGCATGCTCAGAACCTGAAATTGATAAGTCCAATTAAGTTATAATTATAGTTAATATATACATACACACACATAGACACACATATAAACATAGCTAAGAAAATTCTAAAGCTCTAAATCTAATCGTACTAAAACTTAAAACTCGCAATAGACTGTTTACTAAGACTACTAAATAATCATATTAAATATTTATAACAACAAAAGAAGAGGATGAAGAGTATATGTAAAATAATCTTCAATTGTAGTAGACAAGTTAACTAAGAGTAACACTTGAAGTTGTAATGTTCCATTTTCATTCTCAATTTAAATATATCATATCATATATATAGATAGATAAGTGAATCTGAAAATGTAACACCTCAAAATCTAATAGACAATAAAATATTAGGTAAACAGAGAATACCTTCTTCTCTTTTTTTAAGCTTTGCCTGTGTAATAAATTACTGCTATAAACAACTAGATTGCTAACAGTCTAGAAGGTTAAAAGTTGGAGTGCAAACAACAATCAAAACATTTTTATAAATCAATCGCCATTAACGAATAACAAGTCTTAATTCAAACATCTTTTCTCAATGATGTCGGGAACTTCTAAAATAAAGTCTATCTTCACTGCAGTTTTAAACTTAGAATACCAGAGCAAAAAAAAAAAAAAAAAAACCACAATAAAATCACCTACCAACTTTGGGACATCTCTGATTCCCAAATATCTTAACAATCAAAGAATAGCATTCTTGCCTTTGATCTCTTGTAATTTCCCTTGCTAGGAAAAGGATGACTGTGCTTTCATAAATAGAATGGAAGAATCATTAGAACTATAGTTTCTTCCCTTATGATAGCATTCCACATTTTATAAGGAAAACCAAGTATAAAGTTCAAACCTTCAATGTCATTAGTCTGATCAGCAAAAAGAACAGGAGGAGCTGAAACTGGGAAATGTTCAACATGTTTTTTAGTGATAACTTAAGCTCTTCAAGGAAACATTTTGCTCATCGCAATCAGTTAATTATCTGAATAACAAAATGAAAAAATTAAGTGTCAAACAAGATACATATCTCATGTAAAATATCTGCCTAGTTGGATTCAAACTCTAGTGCCTTTGTCAAGTCTTCAATAATCTGGTATATGAAGCAATCAGTGGCATATGGAACATTATTTGTGCATGAAAATGAAAATCATAAACAATCAAGAGACCTGTAAAATGAAAATGAAAATCATAAACAATCAGTGGCATAGGCAACTTTATTTACTACTGAATCTGATGCTGTTTTCATATCAGTAGATTAGAAGCATTTTAAATAATTTGGTTATTTTCAGGCTAGCCTATCAAAAGACCTGTAAAATAATTTGGGTTGATAAGCTTCTAACACAGGGCAAGACAGAATAGGCAAATCTGTCAAGTGTAACTTACACGTTTCTCCACTTGACAAATTAGATGATAAAACAATAAATGTGGCCACAGTGAACAAATTACTGAACAGATTAAAAATCAAAATCCAAGTACATGCAACTCAGCCAGATTTTAGTCATGTTCTGTTTCACTATACTAAAACCTTTTAAGTTAAACTTCTGAGTTATTTCATAGCCTTTACCAAGAATTCATTGTGGTCAAAGAAGTGCAAACTAAACTAAACAAACCTTGTACAATGCTTAAAAGCTTACTGTTCATAACTGAGTAATAAGATGTTGTTTGAGGGAAGAGAACCTTGGTGCAGGACAACTAAAATTAGCTTAAAGCTCAAAGTTTTTTTTTCCTCTGTTATGAATGCACATGCTGTCAAGTTTAAGACATAAGGTGCTGCAAGAATTGAACCTATGTGCCATCGTTAGACACATGGATTCAGCATCATGTGCTACTATGATTTTGCAAAAACAAGGTACACATGGATACCTTATTTTAGTAAATAAATAGTAAATAGTAAGTATCTATTTCAGTCCACTCACTCAATTTTAATCAATCAAATTAAATATCAACAGTAGTCATTAGACAAGGAGAAGCATACTGTAATTAAGTGATTGTCCTCCTCCCAATTGAGACATATGATTGCAGCACCATGCGATTCTAAGCTTCTTAACAACTTGCCATTCTGCATTACAGAAAATATAAGATATTAATTAGTATAAGATTCTAAGCTTCTTAACAACTTACCACCAACATTACAAATTTAGAATGATACTGAATGAGAGTCTTTTATTTGCAATAAAAGCCTGGTAATAGTTAAACTACTATAATGCTCAAAGATCACTATCAGAATTTCTGAATAAATCCTATACAGGAAAATAATTTTAAAAACTCCATGAAATGTGAGGGTGAAACAAGATCGTTCACAATGCTACAAGACAGAAGAACAAGATAATGGAATTCAATTGATGAAACACATCAACACTATCTCATTGATAAATTCAAATCATGCCTTTTGTCCTCTCCTGCAATTCCTTGACAATCTTTATCCATATTAGTTGCAACATCTCAACCACTAGGTTCAGGATCTTTAGGTAAAAATTTTTGCTTGAGAGTGCATTATTTCAGAATAATTCACATATTAAAACAATGCTTTTCACCATTTTCTCTTTTATGTTTGAACTTCTGTTTGCTTCTTTTCATCTCTCAACTTATGTTTAGTCATCAAGTCCTTCACACTGGTTCAATTTGTGCAATTTTTCAAAGCTCAAAGAAGATTAAGAATGAAGATTAAACGACCAAAATAGAAGCTCAATTACACAGTATATATCACAAAGAAAACAAAAAGAAACACAATTTTTTTAAAAATTGTTCAGAGCTAAAGAAGAACACTAAACAACAATCTCTACCTCAAAAATATAAACAAAAGAGAAATAAAAACAGAACTCAAACCCATCATTAAAGGGTAACCAAAAACAAGAAGACAAAAGAAAAGAAAGAGCAGCATGTTGTGACTAAAACAAAGCTCAGAAGTTTCAGAGATAGAGATTGTCTTCTTCGTCAAGAGAAGTTTGAGAAGATGAGGGATAAAGCACACTGAATGATTATGTAATCATCTTGCTCCCTGCAACTCACAACAACAAAATTAAGAAGGGTTAAAATTAAGAAACCTAAAATTAAAAAAAAAATCTGCAGGAACCCTAAAATTAAGGGGAAATTGAAAATCGACGGGTTAAAAAGAAGATACCCCCACTGAACGGTGACATTGGAATAAACCCTCGCTTTGGACACTACTCTCAAGATCTCTTTCGTTGTCCCTCATGACCTCTGTGTCTGGAGTCGCGAGTGGCGGTGGTGACGGGGTTGGGTGCGACGGCCACGGTACGGCTCCCATCCGCGTCTTCCAACTCAATCTCGCGAGTGGCGGAGAACTGGTAAAACTGCCTACAGAGAACGGTGGCGAGCGGATGGCGGTGGCTGGGCTGGAGGGTGAGAATCGAAGGGCTGGAGGGAGAACCGGAGGGTGAGAACCGAATGGAGAGGGGCTGCGGGAGTGGCGGAGGGCGGTGGCGAGAGAACGGAGATCGGTGGCTGGGTTGGAGGGTGAGAACCGAAGGGAGAGGGGCTGCGTGAGTGGTGGAGGAAGGTGGCTGGAGAACGGAGATAACCACGGAGGGAGAACGGAGGACGCGACGGAGAGAGTAAAGGGACTGCCTTTTGGTGTCTGATGAGAGGGAATATGCGTTTTAGTTTCAGGCTATGTTGCACCAATACGGGTACGGTACCGGATATGGGTACAGTACCGGGTACGGGGTACGACATTTCCTAAAAAACTAGGGTACGGGTACGACAATATAAATTCAAATTTTATAAATAAATATATATAAACAAGGTGCAAACAAACAATTTTTGCATTGAAATAGCATATAAGTCTCGTAATATTAGAGGTTGCTACTTAAAATAAGTCAAGGTATAAGGTCGAAAGATTAATTATAACATTAAAATATAATTTTTAAGACAAAAATTACATTATTGAGATGATCCACACTTAAAATATACTTTAACATACCAGTTACAAGTACCCTGAGTACGGTACGTGTACCGGTACCCAAAATGTACCGGATACGGGTACGTCATCGATTTAGGAGTACCCATGTTTCATAGGTTTCAGGGTTCTTCACTAAAATGGAGAGAGAGGAGGCCGGTGACGATGGAGAATGGAGTGAGTTCCTTTGATGGCCTTCGTTGTCAAGAGTGAGGGTTCGAACAGAGGGGAGCCTTCAATGGCCACCGCAGTAAGGGAGATCGAACGGAGGAAAGACGGCGGAGGAAGAGAAGAAGAACGAAGAACCTTAGGGTAGGGAGCAGAAACAACGTTTTGGTGTGTTTGGGTGTGTTTACGCGTGAAATGAAGAAAACAAGGTTTTCAGATTTTTTTTTACAATCAAGGGTATCCCCCAGCCGACAGCCGAAAACTAATCCCCTCCGAAAACAAGGTTTTCGAATGTTTTTTAACTCGGGCACAAACGACCGAGTTAAATAATTTTTTTTAGAAAATGGTTTATTTGGTTCTCAAAGTTACACCGAGCATTAGCTTAGTCCTCGAAAGATTTTGAGAATCAACTAAGTCTCCCAAAGATCAGAATGACATCACGTTAATCCCACCATCCATAAACTAAATCTGCTTTTAAAAATTTTAATATTGTTTAATGGTTTTAAAAAAAATTTCTTATCTTTTTAATTATTTTTACGAATTTTTTATAATATTTTACAGAATTTTTAATAATTTTTAGTAATTTTTATTATTTTTACAAATTTTCGATCACTTTTTAGATTATAAAAAAACGAAAAAATAAAATTTTCATATTTTCTTAAAAAATATTTTACAGATTTTTTCAAAATAGATTTATATATGAATTTTTTATTATTTTCAGAATTTTTAAAAAAATATTTTGCATGTTTTTTAATATTTTTTCTGACTTTTTTAAAAATTAAATTTCAGTATTTTTTTAAAAAATATTTTACAGATTTTTATAAAAATTTTCTGAATTTTTTATTATTTTTTGGAATTTTATTTTTTTAATAATATTAAATATACTTTTATTATTTTATTTTTCATTTTTTAAATTTGGACCGTCAGATATAAGCAATGATTGAGATTTTACGAAGGAATAATCATGTGGTTCTTGTCCAAATATGTTCACCGGAAATAACCAATGAGAATTAAGAATATAAAGGATTCATGGGTTGTTTATGAAAAGATGGAGAGAAGATGGAGGAGGAAGAAAACAGAAAACAACATCAAAAGTAAAAAAAAAATAAATATTGGGTGTTTTAAGTAAAAGTGAAAAAAATAAAAGATAAAAGTTGGTGTGTGAAGTAAAAATGGAAAGAGTAAAAAAAAAAAGTTAAAAGTTGGATTTGTGTGAAAAGGATATTTCAGGAAGCTCATGGTAAAAATTATAAAACAATGGGTGTTGATAGCAAAAATGGATGTATTTAGAAATTCCCATACTTAATGGCAATTCATTCTTTGTCGATGGGGTTTAGTTATAACCTTTTTAATTATTTCATTTTTTTATGAAAAAAATTTATTTAATCTTATTGGCAACGATAATGTCGTTGCAGAAAACATGTGTTTTGCAACGACTTAAAAAGTCGTTGCAAAACACATGTTTTCTGCAACGACTGTTTTAAGTCGTTGCAAAACACATGTTTTCTGCAACGATCTTTTGCAACGACTTAAAAAAGTCGTTGCAGAAAACAGGTGTTTTGCAATGATTTAAAAAGTTGTTGCAAAACACCCGTTTTGCAAAAGGTCGTTGCAATAAATTTTTTTTTTGTAGTGTATGCACAACAGCACAATAATGTATAATTGTCCTTTTGTAACATATATATGTTTGCGTATTTATTTTCCCTCTGTTTTGAATTTCCTAACAGGTTGAAAAAGCTCATAATGCTGATCTTCAATGTGTTGATAGAACAAAGTAAGGTCAACTGATGAAACCATGGAAGAAGGCCAAGTTGAGGATCTGTGGTTCCCTTGAGATTCAAACTCTCTATTTATTCCCTGTGCATTGTGAAGACATCCATGGTTATTGCAACCTCAGGTTTAATTCTTCTAACTATGTTAATGCTTGTGTTTTATTCTATATTTGTGCCTATACTCATCCATGCATCCTAGATCATAAATATAGTCTACATATGGCTTCCCTACTAATTCTAATTTACTTGCATTATGAAATTGTTCCTAAAATGAGTTGGGTGCATAAGTTTTACTGTGACTTACTTTGACTATTTAATCGAGGAAAAGACTTTTTAACTTTAAAGCATTGTTTTTTTAAATTGTGGAGTTAATTTATTGGATGAAATTTGTACTTGTGTTAGAAAACTTGTATTAGAATGTAATATTTAGAAGTTGTTAACTTACATGGAAGCTTGAATCTGAATTCTGGAATCATGGTTAAAATGATCTTGCTAGAAATAAACTCATGAGTGATACTAAGACTACTTTATAATGTGTCTTGATGTACTTTGTCATGAAATCTTAACGCACTTTATAATTTTCTCACTGTTATGTTTATATATATAAAATTATTACTGGATTGATTTTGAATTATGGTTTTTTTGGGTGCATGGAAACTGAATAAAATTTTGGCCGGATTTATCAATTTCAGGTTTTGAGCATGCAAAGCACCAAAGATGGATAGCTGATGTTGGCTGTGGAGTAGAGTAAAAAGGATATTAGAGAATTTTTGTCTTATTTTTTAGTCTTGTATGAACACAATTTACAAAAATTGGATGAGGTTTTGTTTGACTTATATGTTTTAAGTTTAGCAGTTGTATAGTATTATTAAAAACACTTCAAAATTTAAAGCTTGAAAAAGATTTATTTGGTCAAATATTTTTGTTAATATATGTGTTATAAATTTGGTAATTATGTAACCCTATTAAAAATACTTCAGAAATTGAAGCATAAGCGATTTATTTGGTCAAATATTTTTTTTTAATTAAGTAAAGGCTATTGCAACGACAATTTTGTCGTTTCAGAAGCAAAATGTGTTTTGCAACGACATTGTCGTTTCAGAAGCCAAAGGTGTTTTGCAACGACAATGAATGTCGTTGCAGAAGGCAAAGATGTTTTACAACGACAATGTCGTTGTGAAATAGATTACATGTAACAACTTTGGCAACTCTGTTTAGCAACGACATCTTTTACGCAACGACATATGTCGTTGCTGAAAATTGTTCTTTATAACAACGAAGAAAGTCGTTGCTATACCCTTTTGCAACGGCTTTACCAGCAACGATCAAAGTCTGCAACGACTTTTGATTTTTTGCAACGACTTTTGTTGTTGCAATAAAGGGTTTTTCTTGTAGTGGGAATTATCCTCGAAATTATAAATATTAAATGAAATAGGAAATAGATATTAAATAGGTAGTAAGTAGATATTAATTAGATATTATGTGAATTTTAGTTATGAAATATGAAAATAATCTTTGATGTGTTAGAATGAAATAATCAAGTTTGGAATATTATTATTATTATTATTATTAGTAGTATTTTTTTAAAAAAATATAATATTTCAAATTTTTTAAATAAGTAATCTATTACTAGATCGTGGTAATCGAATACCACGACTCTAATGAGCTAACAGTAGGGCGGTTTAAGCATGAACGCCTGAGATTAATCCATTTTTAACCACAACTTCGTGTAAAATATCAACCTAGCACTGTGCTAGATTGATAATGACACTTGGGAGGGATATATTAATTTAAGGGTTTAAGTGTTGAAACTCCCTCCATATTCATCAACAAACACCCAACTTCTCTGAAAAACGAGTTTTCTAATGCTCACTTTCTCCAATTCGTTCTCATAGTTCTAAGCCTCAAATCCTTAGAAATCCTATACCATCTTGAAGCTAGTTGAACCCTCTTTAATTTGATACCAAGTTTGTGTAATTTGGTCGAGTGTAGAGAAAGTAAAAAACCTGCAAAGTGAAGTCCTTGAAACTGAAATATGAAATTTCAGACTCAAGTAGCTCTGTTCTTTGAGTTCTTGTGGTAAGCTCGAGCATCCTTTGAGCTTCAAACTTTTTTTTCAAGTTAACATATCCTAGTTTTGATTCTAATCCTTGATCACGATTTGTTGTGACTTATTCTTGATGAAAAACCCTGATCTTATTGCCTTGTTAACCTGAAAACATAGAATTTGGAGGCTGAAACCCTAACTTGTGATTTTCCCAACAAACCTCTTTCTTTCAATCCAAATCAGTTCCAAACACTCCTAATAGGTAAGGGAGAAGTTATCTAAGTGCTAACATAATAATCTGATGGCTAGAAATATAAGAGTTCTCTTGCACTCATCAAGGGCAAAGTATGAAAAATGAGAACTTGAAATAGGAATATGACTTGGAGGTCATTGAAGTCCTATTTCTTGATTTGAGAAAGTTTTATATATATGATGAATATGAGCTAAAATAATCATTGAATTGGGCTGTTTTGCAAAGGAAATGAAAATCCTATGTTAAGTTGTGATTTTACGCTTTTATGCATTTTGAATGAATTGAATGTGAATATGATAGTTTGATTGCTGGGAATACGCATGAACATGTGTAAATATATGTATTCTTGATCTGTTTTGGGTTGTGAATGGTTAAAGTGAAGTGTATCAAAAGTTGGCATATCAAAACCTCATTTCAGTGTGCAAAATTCTGCAGGATAATCGATTACTAGGGTTTGGTAATCGATTACTAGGTTAAAACTTGGCACCAAAATTTGAATTTCACGTGGTAATCGATTATCACCCTCAAGTAATCGATTACCAAGACCCCTAAAGTGAAAAATGTTAATTTTTATTACACCTAACCTTAACCTAATCCCTTTGTTGAACTTGAGAAATATATTCGTGAATAAATGACCGTGATTATATGACGAATGATTATGAATGTGAAGTGATGATTATGAAAAGAATTAATTATGGAAAGTGAAATGATAATTATATGCATTCGCACGAGGAGTTGTGGATGGTGAGATAGGATATCGGGAAAGACACAATGATTTTTAGAATTGGAAAGAGAATTCTTTGAGTCGAAACAGGAACGTGCAGATGTTAGGTTTGACGGTGATTCGTTTGTAACAGCTGGGGATTATTATGGGTAAAACAGTCCTATGATGGGGGGGGGTTCTGCAGACTTTACCCGGGATAGTTTTGCTTAACCATAATATATCCTATCGGCCTCTAAGTACATATCATGACTGCGGAGGACGATCCTTTGGCAATGATCGAACCCTAAGAGAGAAGGGTACGCATAGATGAGTTGCGTGATATGTCGTGGATGAAAGGCGTTTACTCCCAGTTGCTTTCCTTTGATTAGAGAATTGAATTCGGATGAAGAGTTGTAAAGATATTGAGAATGGATCCAAATGAAGAGATTGAGATTAGAATACATGCATCATGCCACTTAATTACAAGAGAATTGTGTGATAAATTGGGTGTGCACTTATATATGCATTATTCTCTGATTACCTGATTCCTTGTGATTTTTATTTCTAGTTCTGATAGATTATTATTTGATTATGTGCTTCGGCTATGACTTACTCCCTGCCCTTTTGTTTGCTAGGTAATGGCGCAGAACCCGATCTATATAGAGATGAGGTTCCTCCCGGAGGGTGTGACAACCTGACTTTTAAACCCTAATTACACCCTTAAACAAAATAGCGACTTAAAAATTTCTTTTTAAACATAAACTTATTATAAAAATCTTTGGAAAATTTTTACGGAGTTTACTCTGTTTTATGGACATTCCAAAATTTATATTTTTCCTGTTGAACTTGTAAATAACATTTCAGATAATACCAAACAGCCACAACTCATATCATATCATATCACATCATATCCAGTCATATCATGCCACATGATATCATATCATGTCACACTCCATGGCTAAACATCAGCAGGAAAATATAAACAAATATGTGGAAATAAATATGTCTCCCAAAAATATCCCAAAACCAAAGGGACATGTCCTGGACCGGCCCTGCTAATATTCGCATCAAAACACATATTTACAAGCCTCAAATAAAGATCATAAATACACAAGAGACTCAAAACCCGGCCCAGGACCCAACATCAGCCCTACAACTAACACTCACACTCCCTGTGAGTGAGTATATGCACCTACTCGGCCTCAACGTCTGTTCGTTCAAACTCTGAACCTGTATAACAACAGTTAAAAGGTGAACATTAAACAGAAATTAGCGTATGAAATCTAAACATATATAATAATAACTAAGTCATAAACATTACAGCAGTTAACCACAATAAGTACAAGGCAATTACAAATCAACTCATCTCATTCACAAACACTTATCATTTCATTCTCGTCTTATCATTCTCATCATAATCTTACATTGTTCAACCTTTGTTTATCCATTCATTTTCGTTCTTTGTGCTTCGTGTCTTTTACTCTTTAGGTCTTTGCGAATCCACCACTGCGCACAACTTCATGTGTGTCTTACCGCTGCACACGTCAACACGTGAGTCTTACGCAACCAATGTACCTAGCGGGGCGTACTTACTTGGCTTGGCACCCGCAAAACCGTAATTAGGGTACTGCGGACCCACCATTGCGCACAACTTCATGTGCATCTTACCGCTGCACACGTCAACACGTGAGTCTTAGGCAACCAATGCACCCAACGGGTCGTATTTACTTGGCTTGGCGCCCGTAGACCATGTCTGCATGTCTTAATATGGTATTGCGAATCCACCACTGCGCACAACTTCATGTGCGTCTTACCGCTGCACACGACAACACGTGAGTCTTACGCAACCAATGCACCGAGCGGGGCGTACTTACTTGGCTTGGCACCCGCATACCAAATTCTTTAGTCTTTTATTACATTCTCTTTCTTTGCTTTGTTTCGATTTAAACAATCATATTTCTTCTTTTCGTTTAATACTTTAATATCATTTCCTCTTCCGTTTTCCTCTCTCATTTAAGGGGGAACTATCTCCACTATCATCCCTAAAGACAAAACTAAGTTTTAGTCATGTATCCAATACAGCATGCTAACACACATACCTATTTCCATAAAAAATATCAAATATCAACTTCCAATAACCATAACATGCATATAAAACATAAATATCAAGGGAGGGTTTTCTATTCTCTTCCTCAAGTCATTATTCTTGGTTATTACCGGTTACCCTAAGGTTCATTAACATATAAAATCACCCGGTCTTAATCATCACTATAAACTACCTAGAAATACATACTCTAAGCTAAGGTAACATCCCCTCTTACCTCAACCACGTAGAGAGAGAAGAAAAATACCAAACCCTAACTCAAAACCCTTGCTCTTAAAGCTTTAGACTTGAGGCCGTTTGAGCCAAGCATGGTAATGAAGGAATGAACGACTAGGAGCAAAATAAAAAGCGTCGACGAGTCTTCTTCCTTCTCTTGGGATGATGCTAGAATCAAGATAGAGAAAGGGTCATTATTCACATTATAAAACAAAAGAAACGATAATGATTAGAGATGGTGATGATGATTTCGTGTAATGGGAGTAAAGGAAAGGTGGAAACTTGCTCAAACTTACCTAGAGTTTGCTTGAGATGAGGAGAGAGAGAGAGAGACTCCATGAATGATGAACTAGAGAGAGAAAGCAAGGTGGTTATGGTGAGATGTTGATGATGACGTGTTGGTTGATGATGGGGATGATGAGGGAAGGTGTAACATCCTCAAATTTAATTCTAAGATTTATATGAAAGTTATGAAAGTAATTAAGGAGATTTCCAAGTCTAGAGGAAGGTTTTTGGTAGTAAATTAAGCCTAGGTTTAGTATAAGAGCCAAGGAAAAGTCTTAGAATTAGAAATTAGCAAAAATGAGAAAATGCAAAGGGTAATCGATTACTGTGGATGGAGTAATCGATTACAAGGCCTCAGTGTAAAAGCCTTAAAAATGTTGCATCAAAGGGTAATCGATTACTATGGGGGTGAGTAATCGATTACAGAGCTTCAGGCTGAAGTACTAAAAATGTTGCATCAAAGGGTAACCGATTACCATTAGAGGAGTAATCGATTACAGAGCCTCAGGTGGAAGCACTAGGAAATGTTGCATCAAAGGAGTAATCGATTACTCTGCTGAAGTAATCGATTACTTGCTGAAAAAAAATTAAAAAAATAAATGATGTGGACCACATGTTTCAGTGGCTTCCACGAGAAGCCACGATTTCCAGCCAAAAAAGCCCAACACCATGCATCAGACACAATACTAAAAACAACATAACAAAAGAAAACAACACAAAGCCAACAACATTAACACCCTCATATACTCTTCTTCCTCGTCTTTCTTTCTCAACTCACGTCCCCCTCTCTCTCTCTATTAGGGTTTGATTTTGTGCATCATTTGGCTCTTGATCTTGAGATGTTCCCTACTAAACTTCATCACCAACACATTGGGACAAGGAAATGAGCTAGAAAACCTACCCTTGCTCCTCCCTCCATTCGGTTGTCCTCTCTCTTCTCTCTCCTAGGTTTTCTTCCATACACAAAATTATGGAAAACCACTACCTCCATGTCCAATAATCAAGAGCAAGACAAGGATAACTCTCTACCCAAGTACAACACACACAATAGGGTTGTCTACCACCATTGGATTCTAGCTCTCTTGAGGTGGCAAGCTAGGCTAAGGAGGTTCAAGTTTCCAAGGTTCTAGGCTAGGGCAAATGAGAAGGCATACTTATCTCACTGCATTTGAGGTAAGGGGTGGGTATTGGCTTGACATAGGATTGGGTGTCCATATAGTTATAATAGTTTGTTAGGAGTTATTTGTTTAGGATAAGTAATAAGGAACCCTAAGGTAGTGAGCTATAAATATATGTGATTAGAAATAACGAATAAATAACATAAGGCAGAGAATAAATGCTTAAAATGTGATTGGAGACTTAGTATTGGTTATGCTATTTTATTTGTGATATTTGATGTGTGACCCTAAATCTGAGTATTTGACATGTGTATATGAATATATTTGGTGATCGAATGTTTTTATGAATTTATGTGCCTCTTGATGTTGGAAAATTAAATTATTGCCTTGGAAAATATGACATGTGAATAATTATTGGAAATTGTGAGCATGAGACTAAAAGAAATTAAAAGGAGTGCAGTGTGGTTGATCCTTGGATGCACCAGCACACTAGGTGCCCTGCTAGGTGGTGAATTGCCTGCTAAGGCCAATTGCCTATCAGGCGAATTGCCCATTAGATCCTAAATTCCCGTTAGGCGTCGGTGCGCCAATGGATCAATACACTGTATAACCACCTGAAAAGATAATAAAATGTGGATTGGAATTGTGAGAAATGAATATTAATGGAAATGTAATTAATTGCGTTGTCCTAATGGGTGATGCCTAATGGGTGTCTCAGTCCTGACAAGTGTAAAGTCCCTAGTAGGTGGTGAATTGCCTAGCAGGTGCATTAATTCCTAGTGGTGCAAAAATAGAAAGAAAAATGAGAATGAGGAATGAAAGAGAAAAGAAATAAGTGGTAAATGGAAAAGGAAATGAGAATAAGAACCGGAAATGTGACATAATTCTTTGTTATGAGAACATGAAATAATAATGGTTGCTTAAATTATGTGTTATTTGATATACTTGATACTTGTGCTTGGCCTAGTGAATTTATTATGTCTATCTGGAAACTGCAATTCTGTTTCATGTGCAATGCTTACTTCCTTAACATTTTTCAGGTTCTGAGATCGAGCTAGCACAACCCCCGGCCGAGCAGGTGCACTCTCCCTCACAGGGAGAGTAGATTTTAGTATTTTAGGACATGGAAATGTCTTGGGCCTATTCACCATGATGATGATGTGATAACTCTTTTGTTTGTAAAAATGTAAATATTATTTTTGGTGGCCCAAGACAGCCTCTTAGATATAAGGGGTGTTTTGATGGAGTTGATATGTAAAGCTTGTATATATACTTCCGCTTAATACTCTGATGTCTGATGGATACTGAATTCACTATGGTGCACTGTTTATATTAAGCCATGCTGGCTTCTGGAAATGAAATATATATATATGATGTTTTATCAGGTGCAGGTTTAAATTAATTTTTGGAATGTCCTAAAAACAAAGGAAACTCCGTCCGTTTGACGGTAGATTTTAATAAATTAAAAAGAAAATTTTAAATCCTCTATTTTAATATATTGGGTAATTATGAGTAAATTATCTAAGGTGTTACAGAAGGCTTGGGTGCTGAATCAAAACCTTGGAGAATGGTTATGGAGTCTAGGGCTTGCTTTGGAGGCTTATGGGTATGCTTAATGAGGAAGGAATGGAGCAATTTGTATGCTCCACTCACCTTTATTTTTTCACTGCAGACTCGTAATACACGAGTAGTCCATGAACTACTCAAATAGTTCATTTATTTTGACTTCTCTAGCTTTCTGTTGGCACGGGCTACTCGATTAGTGGATGCACTACTCGAGTAGTCCTTAAATTTTCATTTTTCTTGGCACTTCAAAATGCCATAACTTCTTCGTTACCCGTCGGATCTTGCTCAAATTTGAAAGCAATATTCTCTACACACTAAAATTCATATCCAACGGTGGAATTTATGTTTTGAGTTGTAAATATTCTATTTTTAATTTCCTAATATAACGTATTTAAATCACCGCAAAAGCCGTTTCTAACGCTCGTCTTCCCCGCTTTCAACCTCTTATTCTTTGCTAAGGTTATCCAACGACTTCATAGCACTAAACTTGATCCTAATCCACCACCTTGATTACTCTAAAAATAATTCTTAGTTATTCTAAGTTGTTTATCATACAAATTACACTTAGAATAAAATTTAGGATGTTACAGAGGGGGAATGACATAGGAAGGGTACTAACCTGAGTCTAGAGGGGATGGTGGAGATCACGATCTGCCGTCTGAACCCTCTCCCTCATATGCGTTCCGTTAGGACTTGTGTTCCCGTAGTCCTTATCATTCGCCTTTTCCCTGATTAGGATGGATGTTATATAACTACATAGTAAGGAAGTCCTGTGTTTACATATCTATTGACGTTTCGGAGTTTGGAACCAAGGCTCTGAGTTATGTCTTTTGACTATGAAATATTGTATATATGTTAACTCGGAGCCTATCCTATGATGTGATAATGGCTACACTGCTGCTACTGATGTGAAATATGTCTTTAAAACCTTTTGATAATAATGTATATGATGTAAATTAGTTCCAATCTCTATGTGTTTGATGTCGTGATATGATGAGTACAATTAGTAATGACTTAAATTTATTTTCATAAATCTGGGTCGTTACACTGTTCATAAGCCCACGTTCCCATTTCTAATGTCATCTAAATATTTCTTTTCACAATTCAAAAGTTCGAGTCCTAGTGAGACAACAATTCCTATGAAGGATTCATACTGTTGAGTCAAAGACTCGCACAGTTCGCGAATCCGAGGTGGATTAGTTGGGCCACAAAAAATGTGAAGCCCAAACACCACCTGGTTTCGACCAAAATAAATAAATATTTCTTTTCACAAATTCTCCCGTTTATTCAACAATTTTTATATTCCCAACAATATTAATAATATGTAGGTAGTTTTGAAAAAAAAATCAAATATTAACACGTCCAATGTCACTAATAATATTAATTAACTTTCTCGGTAAATAAGAATTTTCCCAAAAAGGTATCATATTAAATAGGGGAGATAACTTCAATTTTCTATGCAAACTTACTTAATATAAATTTCTTAACATACTTTCTAAGACACACATTTGTATATATCGCCAACCAGGCAAACACAGTTAAAAATTTCTGGATCCGTCAATCATGTAGTGATAGCAACACAAGGCACATCACAAATTTGTTCTAAAGTGTTGTACTCCTATTGTTCTTTTGTAACGGGTTGGAATACCTATGAACTGTTTTATTGCGATTAATTTCTATATAACGAATAAAACTAAAATAGTGTCAAATTTGAACTTGGCTTGGTGAGTGGCACCAAAATGACATCAACAATCGATATTCTTCCTGCAAAACATGTCTATTTATATTTATTTTTTTGAACAAAATTATATTAATGAAAAGAAACAATAGGCTAGCTTAAGCATCATGTTGAATAAGAAATGGGGAATTGTTCAGAAGCATCGAGATATGATTTCAGGGTTAGATTCGGTCTGCTGTATATGCACTTCAGCTGTACACACCTAATGGATTAAATCTCAAATTGCATTACTCATATTGCATTAAAAAAATCAGATGCAAAATGTTACAAATGTTGATGCTTACATGAAAAGGTTCCTAACTATTTAATTTGCCTTGTCTATATGTAATATACGATTTCTTTATCATAGGCGTATGAGATCTGAAATGCTATATGTAATATTGTTTCTATTTATGTTGCTGTAGATTTTTGGATGAAAAACAGAAAAGCCTTGAAGAAGTGCTAAATCACATTCAGGTTCTTAAGAGGGATGTAGCAAGAAAGGATGCAGAGGCAGGATTATGAAAAATAAAAAGCAATCTTGTTCATATATCATATTTATTCCTCTATAACTTGTTGCAAGGCTTTCTTCACGAAAGGCAGGTACCGTAGCCTATACTGGTATTCAGGTAGTCGAACCAAATACTGATTCCACATTAAATTAGTAGTATAACTACGTTATTGTGTTTGATCTTCATCTCTACAATGAATGACAGGTTCCATTTACTGCATTTGGGAGCCATTTTGATGGATAAGTCAAGAAAAAGACCTGTTATAATGGTAAATCTGTCTACAAGCACTTATTTATCATTGGCATATCTAAAAGTAAATGAAAATATATAAGTTCTTGTGTATTTGCAGATTTTCGCAAGTGGGACATTCTTAGGCTGTTTTATTATCGGAATTGCTTTCTTTCGATCTGAAGGCAAGTCTTAAGTATATAGTATGTTTTACATTTTCACCACAGGTTTTGTGCTTGTGCCTCAATTCTAAAGTTCATCTTTATGACTCCACGGAGCAGGGTCAAGACTTATTGCTCAAGCGGATACCAACTTTGGTTGTTGCTGGTGTGTTGGTTAGTTTTCTTCTACAACTTTTGATCTTTGATTTTTTCTTCCTTTCTTTCCCCTCCTGTTTAAGTTAAGGGGATAGTTAGTTAGCCTGAAATTTTGTCATCTTTTGGCCTTTATTTTAATCAGATCAACATAGCAGCATTTGCTATTGGCATGGGATGGGACCAGTTTCTTGGATGATAATGGCAATGGTATAAGGCTCTTGTAGCATGTCATTAATGAAAATCTAGTCATAGTTGCTATCAGTAAAAATGAAAAAGCATAAGGATTACGTAGTAATGTTATGTACAACAAAGTTGGATAGCTTTCTCTGCATTTTCAGTAATATTGGATTAAGGTACCATGCCAAAATTCTTTCTGTGTCTTTTACTTCACGATTGCATTTTCAGTATTATTGATTTTGCTGGACAAGGATACCAGTTTAAAGGCTTATTGGATTTGCTAACAAATTGGGAAACAGAGTTGTAGGACAAGATATGGTAAGGACTTGAAATTTTTACCCTTTGCCATCTCACTTCATCGCATATTCATATTAGGTTGTCTTTTGCTGTGTGTTTGATTTTGGTGATTGTGACATTTTGTGATACTGGATCTTTCTTAGAGCAAGTTCTTTAATAACTTATAGTTGGTGCTCTCTCTTTCCAATTGGTGGAGTGCAGGCATCTAGAGAACAACAAGCTTGCAAGTACTATATGCCAGCACTAATTCACCAATTTTCCTCCTCAAAATTCTAAACAACTTGAATTGCTTTCCTAGCCCGTCATGATTTTTTCGGTTTTTCCTATTAAACATAATTGCTATATTGACAATTTGACATGTTTATTAATCATGCAACATCTATGAATTTGTGATAGGTTTATACATAATAACTCCTTTAGTGGAGAAGTAGCAGAAAGATTAGTATCTGGAAAAATCATTTTCAAGTATGCTCAGAAATAGCACAATTTTTTCATTGTATAACATTTGACAATTAAATCCCTATATACATAACTGAACTGACAAGGATTATTTCAACTAATCTAGTACTCATATTGAAGTAAAGTAACTGCAAGAACTTTAACTGGATACAGCTATGTCATAGTGCATATATATGATTTTTGAACTTGGCAGAAATATGTCATAGTGCATACATATGATTTTGGCTGAAATCTTATTATGAATAGTGAAGTAATTATATACTACCTTCGTCTTTTTATACAAGATTCTTTTAAGACTTTTATTTTGTCCATATTTATAAGATTCTATACCAATTTTCAATGACAATTAATTACTTCTTTCCATAAAAACCCTTATATATTTACCACTTTTTAAATTTCCAATAATATTAATAAGGGTAGTTTTGAAAATACATATCTCTTCACCTTTCCAATACCATTAATTAAATTAACCAACTTCCTTAATGGACTTGAACTCTACCAAAAGGATCTTATATAGGAAGGAGTATGTTTTTTAGGATATTACTACCATTTGAACTTTTCTTTAGCTTGAATAATCCTACTAGGCCATTTGTTTAGAATGTGAAATATTGATAGTGGTAATTAGTATTGGCAATTTGGGCGTATGTCTACGGGGCCTGCCCGTTCGCAAGGGCGTTGAATTTATGCCCACTCGCCCTGCCCATATTTTTTGTGGACATTATCGGGCGAGCGGCGGGTTGCCCATGGACCACCCATTATTTAATAAATTTTTTTTTTTCTAAATCTATGTATTTATGTTGGTTATTTGTTATTTAAATATGTTGGTTAGTGTCTTAGTGGTTAAGACCTTAAACGTTACATATTGAAGGAAGTTGCTGGCATTTTGATGATTGTAGTCTTTTTTGTAATATTATTATTTGTTGGTTAGTCATTTAGTCGTTATAGCCTTACGGGAATGTGTTAATTATTGTTGTTGTTGCTCTTTTGAAATTGAATATGAGTCATGTGATCATACTGTTATATTTAAAAGTTAAAACAGAGAAATATTGATAGGAATTTGGTAATAAAATAGTGAAATATTATTGTGAATTTTTAAATAAAAAATTGTAGTATGATATTTTTAAAATTTTTAAATTTAAAGCGGGCCACCCATGCTCAAAAAATTTTAATAGGCGGGTGGGCATACCCACCAATAAAGCGAGCATTCACAGGCACAGTTACTTCTACCAAAATAAAGTTTCTAACTAATCTTTACATTGATTTATCTTTTCCTTTTCTATTAGTAATTTAGTATACTATCCAGCAGCTTGAGCGTTAGAGTAATAATATTGTCTCCACATGAAGATAACTACAGAAAATAAATTGAAGAAAAACCAAAAATTCTAAGTAAATGCTACATTAAAATACTTTTCACTAATATTTTGCAATCTATATTGATCTTATTTGACATCAACCAGAATTAGCTCCACCTGAAGATAATTGTGTTCATATAAAAAAATACCAAAAATAGTTCCTTCATACATTTCTTTTAGAAGTTATTGTTGAAAGCATTCTAATAGCTAATAAAGCCAATTAAAGAAATACGTACCAATAATAGGTTATAAAACAATTAAACTATAGATAATAATGCATATAATTTGCCATTTATCATATCGGCAGAGCTCGGTAGGAGCTCCAGAATGGACAAGTGTCCCTTAAGAACTATTGATGCTTGAATTTAACAAAAGCAACTGGTGAGTCAGGTGATCCTCGATGATTTGGACCTGAAGGAACAAGCCTTTTCATACCATAGTTTAAACCATTAACCTTAGCAACAAAAGAAGCATCGGGTGAATCAGGTGATCCTTGATGATTTGGACCTGAAGGAACAAGCCTTTTCATACCATAGTTTAAACCGTTAACCTTAGCAACAAAAGAAGCATCGGGTGAATCAGGTGATCCTTGATGATTTGGACCTGAAGGAACAAGCCTTTTCATACCATAGTTTAAACCATTAACCTTGACAATAAAAGAAGCATCAGGTGAATCAGGCGATGCTTGATGATTTGGACCTGAAGGAACAAGTCTTTTCATACCATAGTTTAAACCGTTAACCTTAGCAACAAAAGAAGCATCGGGTGAATCAGGTGATCCTTGATGATTTGGACCTGAAGGAACAAGCCTTTTCATACCATAGTTTAAACCATTAACCTTAGCAATAAAAGAAGCATCAGGTGAATCAGGCGATGCTTGATGATTTGGACCTGAAGGAACAAGCCTTTTCATACCATAGTTTAAACCATTAACGTTAGGAACGAAAGAAGGCGATCTTTGATGATTTGGACCTGAAGGAACAAGCCTTTTCATACCATAGTTTAAACCATTAACCTTAGGATCGAAAACAGTTGATGGGTAACCAAAAGCAAAAGAAATGAAAAACAAAGAGAAAACTAAAACCAATAAAAGTTTCATCTTGGTCTCAAGTTATTGTGTTTGCAATGACCCAAAGATGTATTATATAGGTAGGGCGGCTATGTGTTTTTCTACTGTTAAGATAGATAATTTTCATTTTAATTTCAGCTTTTTTTCCCTTGATATGGCATTAATTCTAAAGATTACGGAACATGTACAAAACAAAAATATTAAGCGGATAAAAATGAATCATCTCCATTATGATTATTATCAAGGATGCCAATCAATGAGCGTTGATGATATTTTCCTTAATTATCAATTATGGATTTGGTTAAAGTATATATTTCTCAAGTCAATTTTATGAAAATTATAATAATTATAATTACAATAATTATAATAGTTATAATAATTATGGGAATGCCTGAATTGGAGTGAAAAGAAGTTTAGTATATGCAATTATTGTTGTGGATCCTACCCACAAAATACATGAGAAATAGGTTTTTGAAATTAAATAGTACTTAAAACGGAAGTTTAGCATATGAAATTATTTTTATGAATCCTACCCACAAAATATATAGAAAAGAGGATTTTTATATTAAATACTAATCATATATGAAAGTCGTATTTATAGGAATTAGCGTCTTTGTCGTAATAACCGATTCATTTGGCAATAAATTTTTAAAACAGAAATTACAAGAATGAAGGAATGGATGATTATCCCTATGATCATAATATACATTTGTTATGATTGGCCTTTCACAAAAATTCTTTTTCTATCAAACTTAATATCCAACAAAAATAATTAAAAATGATTAAAAAAATTCAGCATGAGATTTTACTATTCAATTTATTAATTTATATTTATTTAAAAGAAATTTACGGAATCAGCAATTTTTTATATGTAAATTTGCTTATAATTTTATGAATTAAAATTAAAATTATACATGTTTAAAAATTAAATTGTTTGAAATTATTTTTTTATTAAAATGATAGATCTATTAGTAGAAGAAAAACACCAAATACAGAATAGCAATTCACTTGACATTTAAAATAATGTCTAATCTTTAAATTTTAAAATGTGAAATTATTCTATTTTATATCATCGTATTGTTGCATGAGCGCAGATGATATTTCCCCTAATTAGCAATCATGGATTGGGTTAAAGTATATATTTCTCAAATCAATTATATGAAAATTGTAATAATTTTTTGACTGCCTGAATTGGAGTGAACCGAAAATTTAGTATGTACAATTATTGTTGTGGATTCTACCCACACAATACATAAGAAATAGCTTTTTGAAATTAAATAGTAAACAGAATAATATGTGAAATTATGGTTGTGGATCCTACCCACAAAATATATATATGAAAGCCGATTTTCGCATTAAATACTAATCATATATAAAAATCAAATCTCTCTCTCTATATATATATAATTATATATATATATATATATATATATATATATATATGTAAAGTAGACCGCAAAAAGCAATTAATGCCTAGGTATCAAGCCCGTGCTTTGCATGAGTTTAATGTATATTTTCAATATATATTTTATATCTTGAAAATTGAATACTATATTAAATTAAATATTTTATATCTTGAAAAGTGAATACTATATTAAATTAATGCTGTATATTTTCAATATATATTTTATGTCTTGAAAATCTTGAAAATTGAAAACTATATTAAATTTAATATTTTATATCTTGAAAAGTGAATACTATATTAAATTAATGCTGCATATTTTCAATATATATTTTTTATCTTGAAAATTCTATATTATATTAAATTAAATATTTATATCTTGAAAATTGAATACTATATTAAATAAATTAATGTTGTATATTTTCAATATATATTTTATATCTTGAAAATTGAATATTATATTAAATTAAATATTTTATATCTTGAAAATATTAAATTAAATATAGTTAATACTATATTAAATTAAATATTTCTCATGATTGGCCTTTGAAACAATTTTTTTATGGACCTTAATATAAAAAATAATTGAAAAATGATTACAAGAAAATTCAGCATGAAGAATTTACTATTCGATTTATGAATTTATTAGTTTAATTTAAACTTATTTTAAAAAATTAAGGAGTGAGCAATTTTTAATTTGTAAATTTAATTTTAATTTTATGAATTAAAATTAAAATTATACATGTTTAAATAATATATTGTTTGATCTGTTAGTAGAAGAGAAACGCCAAATATAGGAATAGCAATCAACTTGCAATTTAAAATATTGTGTAATCCATTTAAAAAAAATAAAATATTTTCTAATCATTATCTCTTAATAGATGAATGTATTCTATTTTATATCAGCATATTATTTCACGAGTGTAGATGGTATTACTATTTCCCTTAATTATCAATTATGTATTTGGTTAAAGTATATATTTTTCAAGTCAATGTTATGAAAATTGTATAATTATTGTAATGATTGAATTAGAGTGAAACGGAAGTTTAGTATATGATATTATTGTTGTGGATCCTATCACAAAATACATACAGATTTTTTTTATGCATTAAATACTAATCATATGAAAGTCGAATTTTCAGCACAAAGGCAAATGTAAGGTGATTAGAAATTTATTTATGAAAATATTTTTGTACAAGAAAATTTGGCATGAATATTTTACTATTTGATTTATTAATTTATTATTTTAATTTACACTTATTTTAAAAAATTAAGGGGTGGGAAATTTTTAATATGTAAATTTACTTTTAATTATATGAATTAAAATTAAAATTATACATGTTTAAATAATATATTGTTTGAAATTTTTTTATTATTGAAATGATAGATATGTTAGTAGAAGAGAAACACACGCCAAATATAGGAATAGCAATCAACTTGTAATTTAAAATATTGTAAAATATGTTCACTACAAGAAATGTGACTTTTTGTGACAAAATTTAGTGATGAATAATAAATTTGTCACTAATAGTATCCTGAATAGTGACTAAGTGACAATTCTTCACTATAGCATCCATATTAATAACCATAATATATCGTCACAAATAATTAGTCATTATTGTTAGTCATAATTGTGACCATGTAATAACTCATCACTATAAAGTATTTATTAATGACCAAAAAATAGCGTCACAAGTAATTTGTCGCTAATAGTATTCATTATAATGACTAAATGGTATTTGTTGTAAGATCCACAATTTTACCCAATTTATTTGTGTGATTATCTTTTTAATTTTAATTATATTTGTGTTATCATTTTATTTTATAAAAATGTGTGAATATACTTAATTTATTGAGTGCTGATTTGTGGTACCTTGATTTTTATATTTATAAAGTTATGATTATGATTATTTGAATTTAATTAATTATGTGTATGTATGTATATATATAGGTATATACGTGGGATATATATGTGTGTGTGTATATATATATATGATAAAATATTTTATTTAATAATGTAAAATGTATCTCTAGACTTAAAAATATTTTATAAAGTTTAGTATTTTATTATGAAAATATTATTTGATTTATATTTGGAAAATAAAAGGATTTTTGAAGGGTTAAAGTGTTATAACTTCAAAAATTCATATTTTTTTAAAAGTCCAAAAATTACAAACTTTATGTCAAAACGATCGTACTGAAATTTAGATTATGAAAATATAAATTTTTCGATTTAATTCTGGATTTTTCGAAATTTAATCTCTGTTACTGTAAAGTACGATTTTTAGTATTAATAAGCTTGAAAATATAACTTTGAATCATTACATGGCTCTTTGACCAAGAGATATTTTTTTTTGGTGTACACCAAGGGTATCCCCCAGCCGACAGCCGAAGACTAATCCCCTCCGAGGCGTAGAGATCATCGAAGTGGGTTTTGCCTCTACCAACAATGTCTTTTCCATGCCCACGGCAGGGATCGAACCCCTGACATCATGCTTAAGGAACTCAGCTATCTATCAACTGTGCTGGTATTTTTTACTTGCATAAAAAGTTTATGTTCTGAACTCTCATTGGATGAACCATCCAGATTTAGCATTTTTTCTTTTTATTTTTGAATTTTAAATTATTAGAATATTATTTGATTGGTTAATCATTAATGAAGGTGGCAAATTAATGATGCAAAATTCTTCCTTCTTGTCCAAGTATGTACACGCCTATCAAGTCTGGTCTGAGGAGAAGTATTTCAATTTTTAAACTTGTGAAGGAATATTTGAAATTCAAAAGTATATGATTTTTGGTGCAAGGCTTTAATGAAAATTAGAATTCCCATGATTTCAACTTGATGGCCAAGTAAAGAAGTAAAATTTGCCTTCTTCCCCAAGCCATAAAACACGTGTGACTTATTTCATTTTGGGGTGTGAAGACAATTTTTACTTTGTAACACCCTCACTTTTAATTAGTTAAAATTAGGTTTTATTAAAATTCGTACTTGAAAATTTCGACGAGAATCCGATAGAGTTTCCTCTATTTATCGGACTTCACAAAGATTTGCATATTTTAAACCTGCCAGTCCAGAATATTACAAAACCTAAAATTATATTTAACTTCGGCTACCTTGCACTAATGCCCTTTTCAAAAATAACATAAGTTTCTGGGTTTCTAAAAAAAAATTAAACCATAATAGTTACACCAAATTAATTTAGGTTCTCTCGTGACTAAATTACACTCCACAGTGTGGAGTGTACTCCTGTTCGGCCATGACTTGTGTAAGCTCCACTTCTGTACCTGTAAAAATATAGCAAGAATGGTAGCATTACACAAAACTTAGGAAATAATTTCTAAGAAGTCATAATAATAAACTAAGCTTAACATTTATATTTACATTGTAATAATCATAATCATTTTCAAGTTCACAACACAGACATGCATCATTCACAATCACAATATGTGACATTTCCTTCAAAATTATTTTCTTAACTTTCTTTTTCAGCTTTCTTAGTTTTTATCATCTTTCCTCTTTCCTTTATTCATTTCTTTTCTTTCTTGTCTTTTCTTATAATATACCATTAGGTATTTTTGCATGCGCCTGTTATGATGGTGTCTTCACCCAATAGGATTTCTTACCTTCACCCAGGATTTTCTTACCGCATAGACCATTAGCTCATTAGGGCCTTTTCTTTGTTCTTTTCTTTCGTGTTTTCTTACATGTCTCATTATTTATTTTATCGATTTACCAGGCAGCTATTAATCTCGCGCGGGCCCCAAACACCTAACGAAACTTTGGATCTATGGGATTTACTTACATGAGTGAGGACTTCACCTATGTGGGATTCGAGTCTATTCCTTAAAATAGACTCTATCCTAACAGGGCACCTAATGGGTACGGATACTCGACACACGATCAATAGTTGTTGTCTTTTGTTTAATTCATTTATTCCAATGACAATCTAGTCCAGTTAAATTCAAATATATTTGATTCACACTAACATGCAGAAGTCAAATTTTTACTCCATAAATAAATACCAACCAGATATCATCCAATAATCAATAAAAATAATCAATACAATTAATCAATTCATAACCAATTTTAAGTTCACCAAAAATTAACCAAATAATCAATTAACCAATAGTCAATAAAAATAATCAATTCATCAAAACATAAGCGTGTTCATTTCTTTAATTTAATAACAGACCTATTATCAACATTAACTACCCTATTGTTCACTATTCTAATTAATCTTTTCTACTCCTAACCACCACCGTAAACAACTTAGAAATCATGTCCTAAATTAAGTAATACAACCCTCTTACCTGGGATCCTAGCAATAGAAACAATATAACGTTCGCGTCCGCGCCTTACTCAAGGGTTAGAGACAACAATAACGTGTTGGATCTAAACAGGGACACACGTTAAAACTAATTATAACATTAAAAGTATATATATATATATATGTATATATCAATAAATATAATAAGCTAAATTCATTTTTGTCAAAATAATAAATATATATCATTATACAATAAAAATATATCATTTTCTCCAAACGTTTCTTTATTTGAAAATATAGGGATAATAAAAATATTGATGGATCATCGAATAAATTACAATTTGCTAACTTGATGGATCATCGAATAAATTACAATTTACTAACTTGATAGGCACAAATTCAATTTGCTAAATGCTCGAGGTATTTCATTTTGAAATGTTTCCTTTAACTTTAGGTAATTCAAACAATATTGAAATAAAACTACATAGATAATAAAATAAACACATAACATGAACCATAATCATATAAGTATTCTCAAATAATTGCAATAAACATATCCATAATTGCATGACATCATATATATAAGTCAAACAATATATTACTAAAAAACATAAATTATTAGCTAAATCTAAATAGATATATACATGTATATATCAATATCCTTAATTCTTCTGCGATTTCTCATATTGTTATAATGATATCATTCTCGAATGAACCATGATAATGACTACAAACATATAATGCATTTTATGTTTGCTAGAATTAAAACTTCGAGATTATTAAAATCTCTTGGAGTTTGAACTATAGGTTCAAAATTATTGCATTTTGCAATTTAATTAATTAAATAGCACATGTCGACCTTTTATACTTTATGCTTCAAACATTTTAATTATCCATGGATATGGTTTAACCATATTAAATAGTTCAAGCATATGCTTCGAGCATATTGAATCCTTAATGGGTATTCATATATATGTTATTAATCAAGTTAGCCATAAAATAGGCTTTAACATCATTTGACACAAATTGAATCCTTTATATATTGCCAAACTAATCAAGTATCGAAAAATACTTGCATCCACCACAGGGAAGTATTATTCCTCATAATCAATGTCAGGTTATTGTGAAATTCTTTGGGCAATCAATCTTACTTTATATCTCATAATTTCTTCTTTACAATTTCGCTTATGTACAAAAACACATTTGTATACATCTGACTTTACACCTTTAGGTGTACGGACTATAGGTCCAAATACCTGTCGCTTTTCAAGCGAATTCAATTATGCCTCAATTGTGTCTTTCCATTTTGGCTAATCATTTCTTTGTCTATATTCCTTAATAGACTTTGATGCATGATCATCATTTTATATCATTTAAGCGCTATATTATATGTAAAATAATTGTCAACGTTGACTTCATTTCGGTTCCATTGTATTTCAGTCATGACATAATTTATTGAGATCTCTTTGTTTTCACACTTTTCAGGTACCTGAGTTTCTTCTTGAACTGAACTATTAATTATGTCTAAGGACTCTTCAGGAGTCTCTACATCCTCAAATTGACCATCTTATTTCTTTGCTCCTTTTTTTCCGAGGATTTTTGTAACTTTTCTTTATTTTGGAACCAATGGGTCTGCCACGCTTCAAGCGTGTCTCATACTCATTTTCAATTTTAATTTGTCCAAGAGGGACATCAATTTCATTGGAGCATTAGCAGCTGGAATATGTGACTTAGTCACTCTTTTTAGGTCAGTAAATGCGTCTGGCAATTGGTTATCTAAAATTTGCAAATGAATTAACTTTTGAACTTAAGTTCAAATTATTTTGCTCGAGGATCAAGATAATATAACGATAACTCTTTTCAAATAATTTCTTTTTCCAACTACTTATTTTCTCCCCCTAATGTTGGGAAAACAAATTCATCAAAACCATGATCGAAAATCGATCCATGAATGACTCTTTTGTTGTTGGTTTGAGTTATTTTATTATGGATGGAGATTCATATCCAACATATATTCCCAACCTTCTTTGAGGTCCCATCTTAGTGCGTTGTGGTGGAAAATATACTGCACATCCAAAAGTTCTTAGATGGGAAATATTAGGTTTCTGACCAAAAACCATATGTAAAAGGGGAAACTCATGATAATTTTAATGGCTTGATACGAATCAGTGTCATACATGTTCCCAATTAGTAATGACAATAGACATACAATAGTTAATAACTAGATTTTGGTTTATACAATTGCATAAGTAATCTCGCAAACTTATGGTTGTGAATTGCCATCGAAGAATCATGTGACCATCCAGTTGATGCATCAATTAAAAATATAAAATACCTAAATGATCCACATGATGGAAGTAATGACACATAAATATCACCTTGTATTCATTCCAGATTCAATCCAAATTTTATGGTGATGGTCGAATAAACTTTCTTTGGGAACAATTATTAGCACATTGAGATAATCAGATTGAAGAAACTTCGGGTTCTTCTTTGGATGTCAACATAAGTTTTAATTTTTTTTTCGCATCATATATTTGTAACACCCTCATCTTTTAATAAAGGGAATAAAGTAATTTATTCAGAAATTGATGTGGTGGAAAAGTAAAAGTTCCCTTTATTCAAGATTAGCGGATAAAATGTTTCTTTTTAAAGTACATCGGTTCGGTGTTACAATGGATCAAATACAGAAATGCCTTTCTCCTTTTCTCAGTTTGAGTCTCTGGCTTGCTCGGTGGATTGACTTCATCGGCTACTTGTACCTACCACCAAAGGCTAGGGGGGAGTAAGTCATAGCTGAAGCGCATAATCAAATAATAATCTACCAGAACTAGAAATAACGATCACAAATAGTCAAGTAATTCAAGTAGCATGCATACATGATGGCACACCCAATTTATAACACAGTTGTCTTATAATTAAGTGGCATAATGCATGCATTCTAATATCCTTCTTCTCGTCTTGAATCCTATAGCATTTTTTTCTAACCACCCTTCTCATTTAACCACCCTTCAAGTCCACAACCCTTCTCATTCAGCCACTCTTCGAACCCACGACCCTTCTTGTTCAACCACCCTTCGAATCCACGACCCTTCTCGTTCAACCACCCTTCATCTAACCACCCTATGAATCTTAACATCCACAACTCCTCATATGAATGCAATTAACCTCTTTGTTTCACTTTGCATTATGAATTCATTTCATAAATATGCATTCATATGTTCACTTTGCATTATGAATTTGTTTCATAAATATGCATTCATACGTTCACTTTGCATTATGAATTCATTTCATAAATATGCATCCATATGTTTATAATCATTCATCATCAAAGTAATCATATAATCATACAATTACTCCCAAGATACCACTCATAATGTACAAGTAAGATAGGTTAAGGAGAGGTATATTAAAGTTTGGTATTTTCACCCCTTTAGAGTCATTCCAATTGATTAGAAAAGTCTCCAATCAACTAGAATGTAAAAATTCAACTTTGGAGGGAAAACTGAAGGGGTCATATCAATGTGCCCTCATGCATATCGATATGCACCATCGACATCCCCCTCTGGTTATCGATATCCACCTTCCATTTCTGCATGTTAGCTTAAGGTTTGAAATACCAATAAATCTCAATATACTTCACTTTAACCCTTCTCAACCCAAAATAGATCAATATCATGTATAAATACATCTGTTCATGCATAAATTCAGCAAACATGGCATCAACTTCATGTAAAATTCAAGTATTATGCATAAAAGACACAAAGATCATCACATAACCTATGATTTCCATTTCCCTTTCATTATAGTTCAGTTTCTTTATTGGTTCAGCACTTAATCATCATATATAAATTGTTCCAATTCATAAATTATGCTAGAATGACCTCCAAGTCATTTTCTTATAGCAAGTTCTCAATTTTCCCTAGTTTTGCCCTTGAGTTCATGAGAACTCCTATATCTCTAGCCATCCGATTATTATTCTAGCACCCGGTTAACTTCTCCCTTACCTATTTGAGATGATTCATACTGGTTTGGATTGAAAAAGATTGGTTTGGTTGAGAAAATATCAACTTTTCTGGTTCAGTCTCCACAACTCTGTTTTCAGTTGCACAAGATAGCAAAAATCAAGGTTTTATATCAATAATAAATCACAACAAATCGTGATCAATGATTGAAATCAAAACTACGATATGAAATCTTGAAAATAAAACAAGTTTGAAGCCCAAAGGATGCTTGAGCTTACCACACGGACTCAAAGAACAGAGCTTCCCTGAATCTGAATTCTGCAGATTTCAGATTTAGGTACTGAACTTTGCAGGAGTATAACTCATTCCATACTCCACGAAATCAGACAAGCTTGGTACCAAATTGAAGAGGGTTGAACGAGCTTCAGTTTGGTATAATATTTGTAGGTTTTTGAGGCTTGGATAAAAGGGAACGAATAAAGGAAACTCAGGCACTTGAATCTGAAACTTCAGATTTCAGTTTCATACACCAAGCTTTGCAGGTTGATAACTATTTCCACAGGCTACCAAAACGAACAAACTTGGTGTCAAATCGAAGAGAGTTTAACGAAATTTAATTTGGTGTATAGTTTACTGGGTTTTGAGACTCAGATCATGGAAAACGAGAAGCAAGAAGGTGATGACAGCAAAACTCGTTTTCTGCAGAATTTCACTAAGTTTTGGCTTTTCTTTCTCACATACTCCCTCCTATATTTAAATTAATCACTCTTGGATGTCCCTTTCATTCCTACACTGCGTCCAAGAGATATTTAGGGAGGTTTGTGGCTGAAATCAACAAAAAATCCCAGCCCTTCGTGTGTTAACCGACTTATTTTTGGGCCATCAGAGTCGTGGATATCGATATCCACCTATATCCATAGGTGGATATCGATATCCCTAATATGGATATCTATATCCAATACCAAAAATGACAGCACCTTTCGCATTCAAATGGCCATAACTTTTTCGTTAACCGTTGGATCTTGCTCAAATTTGGAGATAAGCTTCCTAACATACTTATCTTCTGTAACACCCCAAAATTTTAATCCCCGATTAATGAAATGTTAATTATAATGTTTAATTATAATTAATGATTTCTCTATTAATCCTTGATTAAAATATGTGTTTATGTAGTTAGAAAATGTATGTGAAGGTATTTAATAAATATAATAATGCATGAAATAATATTTTTGCATATTAGTCCCTGGGTTGGGACCTAGAAGCAAATATAGGAAAGGTTTTGGAGGGAAAGTAAATAAAATATTTATTTTTCAAAAACTGGGCAAAATACTCGAGTATTTTCTGGAATACTCGAGTATTCTGGACAGAGTTGCACGAGTTAGTGCGTTGGGTAAGTCACCACCACCGATTCCCCTTCGTCGACACGAATACTCCATCATCAACACTTCATCTGTGTCGTGTCGCCATGCATGAGCTTTCTCTTTGTCTATTTAAGTGAATCAAACTCGATTTGTTGAAGCTCTTGGTCAAAATTCGAAGTTGTTGAGAAGTTAGGGTTTCGAACTTGTTTCCTTCAATTCCTCTTCATTCCTGAGTGTTAGAATTTGAGTGATACACGAATACAAAGCTCACATCACGAGCTTTGTATAAACACCAAAATCGTGAGGATTGAGTGAGTGTGGTGGGAGATTCAAGGCTTGGAAGTGCAGCTGTTCTTGGTCAAGCTGTGTCTGGAGCTTACTTCGATTTTGATTTCTGGTAAGCTCACGAGTCCTTGAGTTCCAAATTCGATTTCTATAGTTAGTATGTGTTGCATAGAGTTTAGAAAATCTAAAATCCCCAATTCTTATCTCTGTTTCATGTGTGAACCAATTCAATTTTGGTGGTGCACTCAAACTGCTCTGCATGTGATGCTTGAAGCTGTTCTGGGTGTTGAGGAGCCTTTTTCTTGCAAATCCTTTGTTGATTCACGTCTGATAGGTAAGGGGAAGTAATTTCGTACACTAGATAGAGTTTATATTCCATTAAATGCATTAGAGAGCCACCAAGAGGCTCTAAGGGCTTAGTTTGAATAGGAACTTTGGTTTGGAGACCAAGTCATGCTCTAAAACTGTGTTGAGCAAGTTCTAAATCATGCATGCAATCTTAAATGAACACTATTTCATGAGTATTGTGCTTATTATGCAATTTGAGGTGTTGAGTTGTCAAATTGTGTATTTTATGCATTAAGGATTGATTCTCTGTCAAATCTGTAATTTGATATGAAATGAGTGTTGTAACATGTCCTATTTATGATATATGAACTTTGTGGATCCCTGGATTGGACTAAAATTGAGTAGAACTGAAAATGGTGTGTTAAAACTAGGATTACAGTCTGTTCTGCTGTGAAACACTCGAGTATTGGACAGGGTACTCGAGTAAAATGTTTGTAAAACAATGTAATTTGAGCAAGAACACTCGAGTATTGTGTCTAGTACTCGAGTATCGAGTAAGACCTGGGGACATGTATAAGGCAAACCACTCGAGTAATGCAGGGGTGACTCGAGTATTCTGGAAATCATGATGAACACTCGAGTAACCCATGGACTACTCGAGTAATTTAATGAATTTGAAACCCAAATCCCCAGAAAGTCATGAACACTCGAGTAACCCTAAGAACACTCGAGTAATCTGGAAAAGTTGAAAACACTCGAGTATGCTGAATTATACTCGAGTAATTTACCTGAACCTGAGAAACACTATTTTCAATTCTGACTTAGTTGGTTAAGAATTTAACTATAATAATCCAAAGGATCTGAACTTAAAAGAGATTGATTAATATAAGTGTACAGTTTGGTGATGGTTCTTTTTAAAGACAAAATATGCCTAGGTGGCCAGTAATGTATTAATCAATTTCCTTTAAGCTTAGAAAGTGATGCATTCATTCTGGAGTTGGATGGTAGGACGTATATCATGTTTTTGGTAAACATGTGGAGGGCCTCTGGGAGTGCCAATACGCTTGCTTGATGACACGTTGTTGACGTGGTCGGCTTAGTGGATGCCGATATGGTTATACCGTTTGGATGACGGTCCGTTTGGATGACGGGATATGCTCGGGTGGCATGGATTCCAAGCTTGTCGTGTACATTCTAGGTGAATGTATGAATTGTTGTATACCTAGGAATACAACGCACGGCTGAGTGCTGGGTTGTCAGGGATGGACGTCAGAGAGTGATATAGTTTGATGAAGATAGGCTTGAGAGCTAAATTCATGCATCATGTCACTCATTTAAATTAAGTGTAATAAATGAAACAAGTATGAGCATCCTATCTGCATTCAATAACTGCTAAGTGCTAAATGTGATTGTTGTTAATTGTTGTATATTTACATACTCATATTGTACAAATTTATACTCTGTTGATTATGTGTATAGAAATGCTTACCCCTATGCCCTTGTAGGTGATGTCTCGCTACATCGCTTGCATCGAGATCCGGCCACTTCCTAGTGGCATATGGATCTATGAGGACCATCGCGCGGTGTTCGAGGGAGAGGTGGAGATCACCTTCTACCATCCGAACCCGTTGATTCGATTTCGTCCTCGTAGATTTAGGATTCCCATCATATACACTATGCACATACCCCCGTTTTACACATACCATGGACCACCTCCCACACGACCAGCTCGCTCTTATCACAGTTTTCGTTTTCGACCTACCCGCTCACACCCTTTTTCTTCTAGAGTCGTCCGCGAGGAGACTCCCCTTTCTGATCTGAGGAGCCCCATTAGGGTCACACCATCTCCCGACCCTGTACCCAGTGGTAGGGTACACTCCCCTTCGGATGAGATCGAGGAGGATCCAGTGGAGGACGAGAGCGGAGGCGAGCCTGTCGTGCATTCTACTGGGAGTGACTGGAGGGATGACGATCCCTAGGTATGTGCATAAGGTGTATGATGTGGATCTGAGGATCCAATGTGGCGTTGCTGTGGAGGAGATTTTGCTGCTGCTGCTGTGTTGATGATGATGCTGTTACCTTTTGCTTCTTGGAGACTGCTACTATCACTACTACTACTGATGATGCTGCCAGATCTACGTGACCACCTCTAGAGTCCATATTTTGCTATGTATATATTTTGTAGATATACTTTTGAGTACTCTAGGGCTATGGTTACACTATGATGTAGATCTGTTATGGACTTGTTGGATCTTGGAGACTTTGTTACTGGGGCTATGTACTTATGACTCTTTTCACATATATAAATATAACCTATGTGTATATTTCTATTAGATGCATAGTCCTATAATTTCTGCTTACTCTGATTTAATCATTAAACGAGTTCGGCTACATGGTATCAGTTTCACAAATCAAAGCACGGGTAGCTTCATTTACTTTCTATTATATAAATACGATTTCGAAACACGAATGTTACTCAATTCATGAAAAGGTTTTAGAAATTGCCGAATTCGATACAACTGTTTGAAATGAGTTAGAAGTTCTTCTCCAAGTATTCCAAGTTTTGGTTTGTGCACCCGCTTTAAAAGAAAATTTTACTTTTACATTTTCTAATACTTACAAGTCCATATGTATTATCCTTTATCATAGTTTAATTACTATATTATACTTGATATATTCGGAAGGGTGTCACATCTTCAAATCCAACGGTTGTTTTTGTGTCTAATGTTGTAAATCTCTTATTCGATATTTTCTATTATTATGCTTTCACATACAATAGAATTTATATAACTATCATAAAATATATTTGATTTTTATGAAAATTGGGGCTGTTACACTCTCCCCCACTTTTAAGAATGTCGTCCCCAAAATTCCCTCTCTAACAAATGGATTTTCTGAAATGTTTGATCAATCAAATTGGATTTCTTGAAAATAATTAAGGTCTTTGCTTCGCTTAACAAAGTTTCGTTAAACTTCTTCAAAATTCCCTTATTAGAGAAATATAGATAAGTTTTCGACAAATGTTTAAAATGACGTTTTTCGCTGCGCACTCTGATTCACTTGGCATGAGTAATGGGGAATCGCTGTGTCCTTAATATCAGGAGGGTCAGTCGGAATAAAATCATTCTTACCTTATGTAGTCTTTCACGGGAAAGATTATGCGTGGTGCCTTTAAGTTAGATGAACTTAAAGACAGGAATGCTCATCAATAGATTTCGTAAAAATTTTCATAAAGACATCATTATCATAAAACATATTTTATTGATTCCTCCCCCACTTAGAACAAAGTTGGGTTCCGGCATACAACAGGTGGGTTACATACAAGAAGTTTGGTTACTAAGTTATACACTTCCAACTCATGAGGTTCATTCTTTAAAGTAGTTGGATACTTCAAAAGGGATTACTGGTTACCAATCACTTTTGTTGCAAGCTACTATATGGCTTTCTCAATGTTTGGATTAGAACTTCTAGGTTTGGTTTTCACCATTGGATTCTCTGATTGGTTGTCCTCTTTTCAGTCTATGCTTACTTTGGTTATCCCTTCCCGTGTTTGGATACTTTCACGCATAGTGTTCTAATTGCTCTTCACTCTATTGGGGCACTCACTAGCATATGTCTAGGTTGTTGACAAGTGTTGCAGATGACTCTCTTAATCCAACTTCCTTGTTTCCGGTGGGGATGCTTATCCTTCTTACATCGCATAGAATTTACTGACAGGTGGCCGACTTTCTTTTTCTTTTCTTTACCCCTTCCTTTGTGGCATAAATCCTGTCCATGTGAAGAACTTTGTCCTTGATCGCATCGTCGTTCAGTAGTTTCTCGAGGTTGAAGACCTTATTCGTAAGCTAGCTGTGCTTTCCAATTTTCTTCGTAAATCCTATACGTGTTGACCATTTGAGGGAAACTACCAATTTATTGGATGGTAAGTGCAAGTTTTAGATCCGGTCGTAAACCATTTTCAAACAGTTTACACTTCGCTCTTTCATCTAGGTCTTGCCGGTAGCGGCCTGAATACTTGCTCAGTTCTTCAAACTTGGCAGCATACTCGCTGATACTCATGTCTCCTTGCTCTAGCTTTATAAATTATATTTCTTTCCTGTCTGTTATTTAGTTAGGGAAATGTCTTTCAAGAAATTTTTTCCATGAAAGTATTCCAAATGACTACTCCTTGTTCTGCACCCAACAACAGTTTGGCATGATCCCACCAATCTTCGGCTTATCCAGTTAACATAAATGTGGCCAGTCACACCCTTCGATCCTCTATACACTGCATGATTTGGAAAATTTTCTCTATCCATCGTACCCATCTTTGAGCGTCCTCCGGCAAAGCCCGGTGGGTCAAATTTTCTAAATTTGCGCCATTCACGTTTTTCGGCTGACTCCTGTAGAGCAGCTGTAAGTTCCTCCACGAATTCGCTAGTTGGTCTAGTGGTCATTGTTCTCCCTAGGATAGTTTCCTTATGTCCTCCGTCTTAAGTAGGGGCTTCAGCTCTACCAAGTTATCCTAATACATGGTTAGGAAATTCGTTAAACACTATCAGGAAAATTGGGTTTGTAAACCAAATCCATTGGACAATTAATATAAAGGGAATAACTCAATCAAAGCATCGCAAGTTGAGTGGGGTCAAGGACTACTTTAATAATTCTATAAATGAACTCGTGCATATTCGTCCTGAAATATTTTTCAAGAGAATTCTTCTAAAAACGTACTTTCAAAAGATTGGGAGGTGTGTTATAGAACACTTATAAATTTTTATGAAAGTTTTACCCCAAAAGGTACATTCTATTATTTGAAAACCAAAAGATTTTCCCGGAATATAACGAAATAATCGTGGAGGATGAGAAAATTAGGGATTCGTCGATTAGGAGTACCGAGCTATTTGGAGGTATGAGAAATTCTTCATTGTCGCCAAAAATATTTCCTTACTTAGGAATGGGAAAACCCTGAACAAGATCGCGAAAGAATATTATTGAGAAGGTATTCCCAAGATTCAAGTCTCTAGAAACAAGAAATTCAATTTCCCAACAAGGCTAAGAAATGATTTAGAAACATGGTTCGCTTGGATTCTATTTTACCGAAGCAAGGAGTCAAGAATTACGATAATAGAAAAATATCGAAGGTTCTTTCGAAAGTCGAGGTTTCAAAGTATCCAAATACAAGGTATAAAAAAATAATCACAGGGGTAATAGATATTGAAAGAAACTAAGATAGCCGCAAGGGTAAGCAAAAGAGAGATTCGTCAGATAGAAATATCGAATCCTTCCGAATGAATGAGAAGTTTATCATCGTTGCAACAAGGTTCGCTTAGCTAGGAATCGGAGAACTGGGTGCAAGATTAGGAAAATATTATTTGAGGAACAATATTGAAGTTTGACGATCTACGTACTGAAAATTCCATCCCCCAGCAGTGCTACGCGACGGTTCAGCGATATGATTACTTTAGTTCCACTTCCACACAGTTAAGTGATCAAGGATAGGGTCACTGAAAGACATCGACTAATAGATGTGTCTATTGATTACTCTATCTAGAATAGGGTTTTGGATATCCATGATCATCTTTTCCAAGAGCTGTAACTATTAGGGTGGCCAGTCCTAACATTACATGCCATTGGTAAGGAGACCATATAAATCCGGTTGAAGTTATAATCCTCCACAAGGAAGACTATAAAAATATATCTCTGGATTAAATGAGTCTAAGGATGAAGAATATTTGTCATCATCAGATTCGACTCAGTTAATTAAGTTCTAGAGATTTTCCTTTCCGTTGGGGTGGCATTCATTTGTCCTAACCCATTGGTAATTATTCTCTCTAGACTTAACCAACTTCCTTTCCTCTGATCACAACAGGGATAGCTGAGTTTTGGCTTTGACGTGACTGGATCAAAGTCTAGCTAAATACTCATTATGTTTGATTTAGACGATCTCTAAAGTCAAATAAGATTCTAGCACTTCTAATGATCTCTAACTAACTCAATGATGACGTGTCAGAGTCTGACAATAAAGGTGATGAAGCCATACTCTCAGGCCGAAAAGGAAGGAACCGCTCTGATACCATAATGTAACACCCTCATCTTTTAATAAAGGGAATAAAGTAATTTATTCAGAAATTGATGTGGTGGAAAAGTAAAAGTTCCCTTTATTCAAGATTAGCGGATAAAATTTTTCTTTTTAAAGTACATCGGTTCGGTGTTACAATGGATCAAATACAGAAATGCCTTTCTCCTTTTCTCAGTTTGAGTCTCTGGCTTGCCCGGTGAATTGACTTCATCGGCTACTTGTACCTACCACCAAAGGCTAGGGGGGAGTAAGTCATAGCCAAAGCGCATAATCAAATAATAATCTACCAGAACTAGAAATAACGATCACAAATAGTCAAGTAATTCAAGTAGCATGCATACATGATGGCACACCTAATTTATAACACAGTTGTCTTATAATTAAGTGGCATAATGCATTCATTCTAATATCCTTCTTCTCGTCTTGAATCCTATAGAATTTTTGTCTAACCACCCTTCTCATTTAACCACCCTTCAAGTCCACAACCCTTCTCATTCAGCCACTCTTCGAACCCACGACCCTTCTTGTTCAACCACCCTTCGAATCCACGACCCTTCTCGTTCAACCACCCTATGAATCTTAACATCCACAACTCCTCATACGAATGCAATTAACCTCTTTGTTTCACTTTGCATTATGAATTCATTTCATAAATATGCATTCATATGTTCACTTTGCATTATGAATTTGTTTCATAAATATGAATTCATACGTTCACTTTGCATTATGAATTCATTTCATAAATATGCATCCATATGTTTATAATCATTCATCATCAAAGTAATCATATAATCATACAATTACTCCCAAGATACCACTCATAATGTACAAGTAAGATAGGTTAAGGATGTAACACCCCGATTTGGCAACTTGAAAATATAATTCATTTAATAAATTATAGTGAAAATTGGGCCAATTTTTTTTTTTTAATAACACATCAGAATAACATGGACATGAGGATTTCCAAGTTCCGAAACCTTTCGTCAAACATGTTGGTAACAAAATCTAATCCTCATATTTCCTGTTATAATTCAAGTTCCCAACCGAGATGCTACGGAACATCGCGCTTTGAAACTTGCCTTCACAAATTGGTTTTAAAGACCCAGTCCACTTATACTTAACCATAAATCTCAGTGCTAATAAATTGATTTTACAAAAACATAAACCGGGTGTACATAATGATAGAGCAAATGATGTCTAAGTAAATGCAATGGAATATAATGCTTTAAGAAGAGACCTTAACATGAGGTCTACCCATTACTCTTCATCTCCATCCTCGACAGGTACTCCTTCTAACTCAGGGAACTCCTCGGCATCATCGAATCTCCCATCGTCGTCAGGAAACACCAAATTCTTCATGTACTCTTGGTCCTCTAGCACAAGTCGGGCCATTACGTCGTACACGTCCACCCCACGGAGGGTAAACAGCGGATCAGTCACCTTCAAACTGATGCTCCCACTCCATTTCCATCCATCCGGAGTGAAGTTCCATTCTCCATCCTCTAAAGGGTGCATAGAAACCTCCACACGATACACCATCTGCCCATTGTGGCATCAGCGTCCGCCAACAAAACAACGAGACAGGAGAGAGTAAGCATTCCGAACGACGTATCGTCGACGGTGTGGGTTTATAATAGGCAAAATATTAAGACCATACAAACACAACAAGCAACATAAAAACAACACAGAATTCAAGTTCATCATCATTATCATCACTCATTATCATCATCATTCATTATCATCATCATTCATTATCTTGCCAATCTTGTTCTCACTTCTTAGCATAATCATTCCTTTCTTTACAATTCCTTTCTCTATCACATCATACGAATCTTTCAGTTTCATTCATCTTTCCAAACTTTTCAATATCGAGTTCATTTCTCATCATTGCCATATCCATCTTTTCTTATTAAGGCTTATTAGATCGCAACCATCGATGATTGGGGAATTTAAAGTATCATCGAGGTACTCGTTTCTTTCGCAGATAGCCCACACGTCTACATCTCCTCGGTCATCCACCCAACCTAGTCGGAAGAAAACAAGAGTCAGGACCTTTACCACGCGGGCTCGACAGCTGTCTCAACAAATCAAATGGCTCCAAGCCAGGAGAACTGTAGAAAATCGGGTACAATCTCAAATCAAATCAAATCATATAATATCAAGGCACAGTGTATAAAAATCGGGTACAGTGGCAAATCACATAGCCCCGTTCCAGTCCCTCTCACTGTTCAAGATTTGCAATCTAGGGGGCGACAATACTAGTTCTAGTTGCGCTGCAGAACTTACCACGACTTTGGACTCAGTCCCTACCACGTTCGTATACCACATGTGGAGTTCATTCTGCCTAGAAAGTACTCAAGACTTCTTGACGTTTCACCGTCATCGTCCTCCCCTAATGCAATCTCCACCTGAGTATCCCTGATACTCATGGTATCTTCCTCTCCACTACTTCGACATCACACTCATAGCTCACTGCATTCACATTTTTCAATGTATTTTAAAGTCTTTTATCTTTTTAATTAACCTAAGGTCGGCTCATCCTTGGTGCATCCCTTCAACGAGTCCCGACCACTAATTCTCAACGTTACTTTCCTTTTCTCACATATGATAAAGCTCGAATCACATCAGCATCTTGCATCACATCTCTTTCTCATGAATCTCATCAGCTATTGCTCAGCAACATCATTCGTATCATCTCGGCGTTCCTCTGGAACTTTCATAATACAGAGCCTCAGCTCGCCTCATGTTTCCTTGCTCAGGATCCTCATCAAACGATTCTCGAAATCAAATCATTTCTCATCATTACAACACTTTCATTTGCCTCATCGATTATTTCTTATCACAATCTTAAAAATCATCATTTCATCTCATCTCAAAACTTTCTCAATATCTCAACTTAGAACTTTCTCGATATGTCATCTCATAACTTTCTCATCATCGGTTATTTCTTATCACATTCTTATAACTTTCACGGTCTCTTAAATCTTTTCATAATCTTGACTCATATCTCTTTTCCAATTATTCTTATATCTCTTATCATTATTTCTTTTCTTTCTGATAATTGTTCTCCTCTTGATTTCATAATTTCCATTTCATCTCATAATCAGGACGTAGCAGACGTCCATCAACATACTAATCCATTCAATACAGTCCAGATATCATACTACATAATTAAACACTTCAACAGATAAACAAGAACATGCTATTTCACATCATCATCATCATATAATCTCATCACACAACATTATGTGGTCTTTGTCTCCTTCGTATAAGTGGCCACACAACGCAAACAATTGCCACTATACTACTGACTCAGAACCACCAAGTTCCGATCTTTGAGATGATCCGGAACATCCTAACATGTTACCTAAATACCACGGTGTCTTAGGAAAGCTTCTCTCTCACCTCTAGTCCCAGCAATTTATGCACACAATATCCGCGGGTCTCCGCCGCTGTCAGCTGCTCCAATTTTCCGATTTGCAAATCCCTTGCTTAAAACAAGATACATAATTATTACAAGGCTATTCGACTAACATTCATGCTTAATATCGAATCATTGAAAACTCGTCTTAATTCTCGTCGGGTAATCGTCAAAGAAAACCTTTACTTTTCCAAAACAAATCCAACTTTTGAACATACTTTAAACATCTCAAAATCTTTCTAAAATAATTAACAAAACACTTTAAAACCATTTAATTTGGTTGCTGGTCCGTTTTGGACAGCCATTAACCAAAACCCAAAAACACCGAAAAACTTAACTTTTTCAATCCAACTCTTTCTCAATTCAGATATCACTTAAAACTTAAACTTTAAACCAAACAAACACATTTTCAAGATTGAAAAACAATTTAAATAAAATCTGGACAGCGAAGGTACCAGTCCATAAATCACTTTTTAAAAGATCCGAAAACATCGTAAAATCGCACTTTTAATCCCTTAACACTTTTCTTTTAAATAACACTTATAACAATTTATTTTCAAACACAACATCATGCACTAAAATAGGGCAGAAATCACAACGTCTTCATCCAAATAAATCATTCTTGAGGTCCATGAATTTCCAAAAGTTTTTCATGCAAATCCAACACTACACTTTAATTTAGCTAAACAATTCACTTGCAAATTATTTATATATAATCTAAACATATCACCAAGAAATCACTTATTCAATTATTTCAAGATATCATGATCATCATACAGGTCCAACCAAGTCACAAAATAAAGTACAAAATTCATATTTGTCGAAAACATTTAAATAGAGCTTTGGTTTGATTATGGGAAAGCACAAAAGATAAAATCTAAAACTATACCAAATCAATTTGTATAATCCTCAAAATTTCCATAATACACACATATATGCCAAAGTTTGTCATATAAAATTTTAAAGTCATTTGAACAATTCCAACTTAGGTTTCAAATAAGATTTTGCACGAAAATTACAACAACACTGCTGCTGACCTGAGGCTAAAATGACACCATTAAAAAATAGTAGTTCAATTCCGAATTGCATAAGAATTGGTATAAATCTTCCTTATACAATCAATACCATCTCATAAAAATTTCAGATTATTTGGAGTTGTGCAAGTCATACTTTTTCAATTAAATTCGTCACTAAGTCCGGAAAATCTGAACCAAACGGTTCACTGTTTTGCCTTTAGTAAAATTATCAAATAAACTCCAAATCTCTTAAAATTTTACAGAGAATATCTAGAGATGTTCAGGAAGCTACCATAAAAATTTCAAGCAGTTTAAAGTAGCACAAGTTTGAAAATTCTGCTCATCTTTAAACCGAAAAACTTGTTTTCTCAAAATTGTCCTCACAAAGTTGGCTCTCATAGAAATAGGAAATCAATTCCAAAAATCATTCAAAAATTCAGAGAAGCTCTTTTTAACATACTTAGATCAGTGACAAAATTTCAAAATTATTGAACATGTACAAATATCATTTATCAATGTTAAAATCACACACATCACAATTTCAGCACAAAACTTTATCAAACAAACTTGTTCATTCATTTCCTTTCATGAAAATCAAAAATACAATCAAGGAAATAATAAAGCTTAACAAATCATCAACATATATGCAAAGATAAACTCATTTACCTATTTTTCATGCTTGGACCGAATTTATATACATGCATGAATAAAGACTTAAACTTTTTATCAATTAAACATCATTTATTCACTTAAGCACTTTCTCATACAAATCAACACAAAATTAATCCATCAATTATTTTTCCTTCAAAAACCGAATCAATATATCATGAAAACATTTTACTTTAACTCAAATACAACATGCATCAAATATGTCATAGCTTAAGCATCGATCTAGACATGCATGCACATAAAAGCACTAGATCTAGTCTTGAAACAAACATGCATCAACATTTATAAATAAAAATCAAGCCTTTTAAACAAAAATCAAGGATCGCATTAAACTAACCTAGATCTTGACATGCACATACTTAAAATTAGTAGATCTCAAGGAAAATCACACATGCATCAACACACAAGAATAAAAAATCAAGGCTTTTAAGAGAAAAATCAAAACCAACCTCAAAGCACACTCCTTTTCACTAGATATTTACATTCATGTAGGAAAATTAAGATCAATTCAAGAAAATCACATGCATGCAAATAGAAATACTAGATCTGGCTTGAAACCAACATGCATCAAGGAACAACTTCAAAAATTGATTTCATTTTCTAAATACATGCATAAAAACCGAAGTGCATCAAGGAAATAAAGATCCTTCACACAAAATAGTTACAAAAACTGAATCACCCTTCAATCCTTTTTGCATGTTCATTTTTCATTTTAAAGCTTCAATCTTTATTCATTATTCTTTGAAAAATATAGATCAATATTAGAAATCAACATGCAAGAACAAACTTTGAACAAATCAACATCTTTACAACAAAAACATATAGAAACCGAAAATAAAAATGATAGAGAAGAAGAACAATAAGCATCAAGTCAATACCTAAGAAAGATGAATGAAAATGAGCTAAAGATCAAAGCTTTCTCTCCTTCCTCTTCTTCTCTCCCTCCACGATTTCTCTTTCTCTCTCTCTCTCTCTCTCTCTCTCTCTCTCTCAAGTTCTAGATCTTGATGTGGCTCTAGAACACATGTGTGTAAAAAATGGGTGGAAGAATCAAAAGAGTTTCTTCTTCCTCCTCCTTAAGCTCCCACAGTTCCTTCTCTCTTCCACCACCTCTTATCCTTTGTTTCTTTTTTTTTGCTAAGTGTATGAGTGTGCGAATGAATGTGTGAATGAGGGAGGAGAGGGTATATATATACATATACAAATGGGTTGTGGGCTTGGGTTTTAGGGGTGGAATGGGTTAAAAGCCCAAAAGTTCAAGGGTAGTTTAGGAAATTTAAATCCAAGTCTAGGGGTAGCTTTGGTAGTTCATAATGTTGCATGTAAATGTTAATTTGGTGGGAGACAAGCTAGAGCAATTTAGGGAAACACATCAAATCATACATCTTATCCCTTTCTTAAAGATATGTTAATTTATTTTATAATTCCATGCATCACACAACACATACATATGCACATACATACACATCACATTTTCATTTTCTAAAATCACCTTTTCATATATAAAAAGATTCTCAAAAGGAAAAGTTCATTAGAAATCAAAAACTATTTTTCATGGAATTGCTTCCAAAATTCGTATTACACAGACCTGAGTAATAATTTTTGTAAATCAACCCAGAAAATTATGAAAGCTACATTTTTGAAATCTAATTTTCAATACGATCGTTTTCATATAAAGATCATAAAATTCGGAGTTACGGTTAAAAAGTTATGAATTCCTGAAGTTGATAAATCTATTAAAGATGCACAAAGAAATTCATTTCTCAATGAAATCACCAACCATAAAATCATTTCTCATTTCTTATTAATTAAATCAATCCAAACTCAATAAAATCATTTGCTTGAACCCTATAAAAATATTTGTTTACCAAAACTCCGTAAAATCGACAACTCATTACGAAATCGAATAAAATACCCATCGAAAATCCTTTGTAAAACAACATCTCAAAATTCTTCTTTACTGAAAATTTATTTATCTTAGCTAGGAAAATACGGGATGTTACAAAGGAGAGGTATATTAAAGTTTGGTATTTTCACCCCTTTAGAGTCATTCCAATTGATTAGAAAAGTCTCCAATCAACTAGAATGTAAAAATTCAACTTTGGAGGGAAAACTGAAGGGATCATATCAATGTTCCCTCATGCATATCGATATGCACCATCGACATCCCCCTCTGGATATCGATATCCACCTTCCATTTCTGCATGTTAGCTTAAGGTTTGAAATACCAAATCTCAATATACTTCACTTTAACCCTTCTCAACCCAAAATAGGTCAATATCATGTAATAATACATCTGTTCATGCATAAATTCAGCAAACATGGCATCAACTTCATGTAAAATTCAAGTATTATGCATAAAAGACACAAAGATCATCACATAACCTATGATTTCCATTTCCCTTTCATTATAGTTCAGTTTCTTTATTGGTTCAGCACTTAATCATCATATATAAATTGTTCCAATTCAGAAATTATGCTAGAATGATCTCCAAGTCATTTTCCTATAGCAAGTTCTCAATTTTCCCTAGTTTTGCCCTTGAGTTCATGAGAACTCCTATATCTCTAGCCATCCGATTATTATTCTAGCACCCGGTTAACTTCTCCCTTACCTATTTGAGATGATTCAGACTGGTTTGGATTGAAAAAGATTGGTTTGGTTGAGAAAATATCAACTTTTCTGGTTCAGCCTCCACAACTCTGTTTTCAGTTGCACAAGATAGCAAAAATCAGGGTTTTATATCAATAATAAATCACAACAAATCGTGATCAATGATTGGAATCAAAACTAGGATATGAAATCTTGAAAATAAAACAAGTTTGAAGCCCAAAGGATGCTTGAGCTTACCACACGGACTCAAAGAACAGAGTTTCCCTGAATCTGAATTCTGCAGATTTCAAATTTAGGTACTGAACTTTGCAGGAGTATAACTCATTCTATACTCCACGAAATCAGTCAAGCTTGATACCAAATTGAAGAGGGTTGAACGAGCTTTAGTTTGGTATAATATTCGTAGGGTTTTGAGGCTTGGATAAAAGGGAACGAATAAAGGAAACTCAGACACTTGAATCTGAAACTTCATATTTCAGTTTCATACACCAAGCTTTGCAGGTTGATAACTATTTCCACAGGCTATCAAAACGAACAAACTTGGTGTCAAATCGAAGAGAGTTTAACGAGCTTTAATTTGGTGTATAGTTTACTGGGTTTTGAGACTCAGATCCTGGAAAACGAGAAGCAAGAAGGTGATGACAGCAAAACTCGTTTTCTGCAGAATTTCACTAAGTTTTGGCTTTTCTTTCTCACATACTCCCTCCTATATTTAAATTAATCACTCTTGGATGTCCCTTTCATTCCTACACTGCGTCCAAGAGATATTTAGGGAGGTTTGTGGCTGAAATCAACGAAAAATCTCAGCCATTCGTGTGTTAACCGACTTATTTTTGGGCCATCAGAGTCGTGGATATCGATATGGATATCTATATCCAATGCCAAAAATGACAGCACCTTTCGCATTCAAATGGCTATAACTTTTTCGTTAACTGTTGGATCTTGCTCAAATTTGGAGATAAGCTTCCTAACATACTTATCTTCAAATCCAACAGTTGTTTTTGTGTCTAATGTTGTAAATCTTTTATTCGATATTTTCTATTATTATGCTTTCACATACAATAGAATTTATATAACTATCATAAAATATATTTGATTTTTATGAAAATTGGGGCTGTTACAATAGTTGATCCGAGATGGTCTAACCAGTCAAGCCAAAAAAAAATTATATTATAATTTATAAACTTCTAGTTTATAAACTTTTGGTTTTACGATATGAGGTATTTCAATTGTACTATATACGTGTAAACTGAAAATTTTTCCAATACCTCTGGATAACAAATCTTTTAGAGCTCTAAATTATTATCATACACAAATTTTGATAAAATATACTAAACTATTTTGAAAATAAAATTTTACATATACCTTTGAAACTTGGTATAATTATTCGTGATGCACTACATTATAACACATTGCTAACCCAAAAAAAAAATTAGGATATGCTATTTTACATTTTTTTTATATCGGTAAAATTTTGTTATAAAAATATATTATGTATACATGTGATCAATTATTTATGTGGTTCGTACATTCAAATCTAATTATTTCAATAATGACAAAAAAAATAAAAAATTAATAAATTTCTCACAAAAGAACCACATTTTTCTTCAATAACTAATTTATATGTCTCTTCAATGGTATAAACAAATGCACAAGTATATCCATAATTATATTGGCAAATTATTCTCTTCATCATAATGGCAGTAATCATTTTCAATAAAAAATATTAGAGTTTTTTCATCACTAATATTTTTAAAACATTCCAATAAAGAAGCACATAAATTTCATGTTGTGAGATTATCGCATTCTTATAATTTCATATTGAAAAACAAAACGACAAGGCACATGTACTCATTTAGGATAAATTTATCCACTTATGCATATTCTTAATATGACAATAGCTATAAAAATTTTGTAACTACTCAACATATGTGTAGAGCCAAAAAAATAGAAGCCGACATAAGATATGAGTCAACTTGATGAAGCATAATCTTCCTTATATAACTTTCAAAACAACTCAAAGGGTGATCATTAGGGAACAATAACAAAAAATTATATCAAATAAAGATCTACTTTAATGTCAAATTGTTAATGATAAAATATATAAATCATATTAATTTACTTCATGAAAAACATTAATATTTTCATGTTTCAACATAACGTTCAATAATAATTGACAAGAAACACAATTAAATATATAAGGCAAAATAAAGAAATTTTTTTTAAAAGTAAAATCATACTTGTTTGACTGTTTTTGCATCATAAAAATAAATGTGCTAACATTTAAAACTAATAATTTATGGCACATTAGCAATATCATTGATACATCAAATAATAATTATCACTGCCAAAGAAATATTTGTATTAAAATTAGAACTTGTCGATATAATAGTGAAATTATCCAATTTAATAAAATGATATCACGTATTGATTTCATCAATAAAGGCACAATAACCTAGTGTTCATCAATAAAGGCACAATAACCTAGTGATAGGTGCGATTGAAATGGCCCGTGGGATCCCGAGTACGACACTCAGTCAAAACAACATTTTTTTTTAATAAAAATTTTATTAGTTCAATAAGACGATTAGCCCAAATGGTTGGAGTTGCACAATGATGAGTGTCAGTATGGGTTCAAATTCCATCCGAGACAAATTTTATTATTTATTCATTTATTTATTTTATATAAAATGGAATGCAAGGGTCACTCTTGAACCCATGACTTGCTAGCAGTGATTGTTGCTACCAATATGCCAACTGCTTAATATTAGTTTGAAATGCAAACATAAAATGTATATGTATATATATATATATATACACATACCATGGTGACTGCAGAGTTATAAATTGCTTCTGCCTTGTTTAGGACCCATTACTCATTGCACATGTTCGTTTTCTCATTATTGTCGTATTCATTTATTTGTCGTTTCAATTTAGAAACAACCTCACAGTTGGATTTGTATTGGGATTCAACGACATCAGTGTCTCCATCACTGTCAGCAATCAAACTTTATAAAGCAAAAGGTATACCAAAATTGGAGTTTGTTTCAATATTTTGGTGCTTTTTTTTTTCAAAACTCTAAAATCTGATCTGCTTCGGTATGCATTGACTCCTTTTTTTTTTAAAGTTCTTCATGAACCTCTTTTTTTTAATGAACACAATAAATGATTTAATTCCCAAAAACTTGCATTTCTTATCAAGTGTGTAGCACAGTAATAGTATGGTGTATTGGTTATAGAGTCAGCCCAAAATCGTCTAATGTTGTGCACACCACAAAAATGTGCAGCGCCATCCAATGCCACATTCCACTCGAGTTTTTTTTTTCAGCAGTGGTGGTTGTCGTTGTGCAAACAAAATATATATATATATAGGATCTTTAGATCCTTCAAGTACTGTGGCTATTTTTCTTTCTTTTTTTTTAAATGTAGATCCGCTTTCAGTGCAATTTTAAATACATCTGATTCAAACCATGTAGCCTTGGGCTGATACAATTTTCTTTATGATGCGTGGCTGATGCAATTTTCTTTATGATGCAATACATCTGATGCAATAAATCTTAGCCCCAGCTGATGCAATTTTCTTTATGATGCAGCCTTGGATTTTTTTTTCTTCGCATCTTAATTGCATACATGTGTATTAACTGCATATGTCATGTGTATTCATGAACCGAGGAAGGCTTGGCTTCCGGATTTTTTTTTTGAAAGAGAGATACTTCGGGATCAATATATTATATATCAAAAGAAGAGAAAATAAATAAATAAATAAATAAAACATTAATAAAAAAAATTACCTTGCTTTTGATGAATTAGCTTCAACACCTTTTAGCTTTAACACCTTTTGGAGCAAAGAACGATCGTGCTGATAACGTGTTATGAAACGTATGAAAAATAAGGAAGAAGAGAAGGAGAGAGGAATATATTCAGTGTTGAGTCATATTTATAGGGAGATAGGAAACCCTAATATGAAGTGGTTTCAACTAAAGAGAAGGATAAACTCAAGCAAATAAAGATAAACTCAATCCAATAGATAGACATCCACTAATTGGATAAATATGAATTGTTCATAACAACTCCTTAATAATCAAGGCGCTAAAAAACTCACTTTTTTACATCGTGGGAAACTTTTCCCTCTATATTTCTATTATTATTATTATTTTTGTAAAAAAATCATTCACTCTCCCACTTTCTTTAATTAAGTTATGCGTGCCCATTTTCCCACTCTCACCAGGATGCCTTCTTTTCTTTTCGTTTCACTCTACTTTATATTGTGTGCTCCTATTTGTTGGATTATCTTTAAAAGGCTTCATCCTTGTTATTGATGATGGTGAGTAAAGTTTAAGGCCAACATCTTTTCATTGTTGTTGTTGATCTCTCTCAGTTGCATAAGTTATAGTGTTCTATTAAAAAAAAATTCGTGTTGAAGATTTCCTTTCAGATATTGGTGTTATGGTTGTATACATATAAAGGTAATCATTGGCTTATTAACCTTTTTATCTGTTTATATATTTTTTTTTTTATGAGCGCCTTATGTAATTTTTTGATAGTGAAAACGTTGAGTCAATTCCTAAAACGTCTCTAATGATCAACTTAAATATACTTCATACTAAACAAGTAAATGATTCTCAACCCAATGATGCACATGATGCGGGTGGTTTCAAAGTTGTTTATTCTTGAAAAATAAAATAAAATATTGTCATTGAAATTTCTATTAACTAATTTTATTTTATTTTAGGTGATTCTATCTTTAAGATTGGAACTTATGGGCATCCAAACAGTAAAAGCTTCAAAAGACCAGAGCAAGGAAAATGGCCAAGGGAAAAAAGTTGACATCCACCTCCTTCCACCATATTATAAAGTCTATGTAAAAATAAGACAGCTATTTGTATCCTCTACCAAAGAGGAACTCTAAAAATTAATAGCATAACAAAAATGCTTGAAGATGATTATGAGGCAATGTGAAAACATGTAAAGGTTAGCACAATTATTTATTTATTCTTTTTCGTCCAATCTTAGTAACTTCTTTTTTATAAGAGAAAATTTTCATTCCAAACACACAAGGAGCATAAGACATACTCCTTACGAAAACCAAAGTCCAAGCTGCACTGGCACTGTAGAACAACAATCAATGTACTCAAATAATTTTTATTTTTATTTGTATGTACACTTTTTTTTTATATATTTATACAAACTTGATTTAGTACTTAAAAACAAAACTTAATTTTGTATATGTGTTTACTGTTCCTATAACTTAAAATAATATATGCCTCAAATCAATTGAATATAGGGTGTCAATAGAATAATGGTCAATTATTCCTCATGTAGCTATTGTATCAAATATCGAGGGTGGGTGTATTATTATATATTTGTTTTAATTTTTTTTTTACTATGGAGGAGTTAGGGAAAACCCACTAAATAATTGTAGTTTTTATCATGAGAAGTATGCCTTATATTTCTCTCTTTTACAATGAATTCTCTACTTATATAAAAAAAAAGGTTGAATTAAATCTTCCTAGGGTGCCTACAGAGTTTAAAGACTAATTAATCCAAGATATCTTCGTTATATAAAATAATTTATATAAATAGTAAATACCCATTTCTATGTTAAATTTCTAGAAATGATACTAATTACTTTTTTATTATTATTATTATTATTATTATTATTATTATTATTTTTAACAGCAAAACAATTATTATTATTATTGATTGTTTCGTGTTTTTTCTTTGCTTGCAGGTTCAAAATCCATCTAGACACATTCGTTTTTTTTTAATGTTTTAGATGTACTTAATTCAGCACTTGGAAATAGTTCATTTCAGTTCTAAAATTCTTGTAGATAAAAATTTGTACTTTGTTAAATATTTTTATTGTGCATTAGTTAATAGCTAGTGAATGGTCTCATAGATAGTCTAATTGTGAAATGTAAGTTTTGGCGGTGTACTTGAAGAACAATTGACAAATTAATCCAAGAACTTGATTATTACGAATATTTGTCTTAAACCTAGTTTACATACAATAATACAAATATGTAGAAAATGTTTTCCCCAAATTAATTCGGTCAATTGAAAAGTTCTTCGTTCAATTTAGCGAAAATCCCAATTTCTAGGGTTTCTTCAAGAACCAATGAAATTTGCAGAAATTAAAGAGATAGGGTTAGAAATACGGCACAGAGATTTTATATTGGTTCACTTTCATCCACTTGAGAGCTACATCGAGTCTCTTCTATCACAATAGAGAGATTTTCTTCACTATGAATTGAGATCCTTTGTTTGTACAATAAACTCTTCAAGATGCCTCACTTGTATACTCCTAGAGATACCTCACTTTATGATTGTACACAACTCCCTGTCTCTATTCACAAATGCTCTTGTGCCTATGAAGAACCTCTTCAATCCTTGCACCTTAAAAGGTTCCACGCCCTTTGATCTTCAACTTGCTTGATGATAGCATCACACCAAGACTTTGTAAACCACAAATGTTGTTGTATCACAATAGCACTTCTCTTGCTGAATTTACAACACAATGAACCCAATGATCTTGAATCTCAGCTAAGAATTAATGAATCTTAATGTGTTCTTGAGAATCAAGATTAGAAACACTTTGAGAAGAAGATAGAAAAAGTGACTTTTATCTTGTTGAAAGTTGAGAGAATACTGTGGCTTGTTTGTGTATATAAAACTTGTGTTAAAACTGTTGTTGTACGTAAACAAGATGAATGAATGGGTTATATTGAATACGCATTTGTTTTAGAAAGCATACAACTGATTTTTCTAACTGACATAATAGATTCTAACCTGTTACTGATAAATCTAACAGGTTAGCCTATAACATATCAGTTACGAATTTAACACCTATTCAAACTTTATTTAACATTTTAATTTACATATTAATGCATTTTTAAAATTATTTGCATAGATTGACATGTTTACTAATCATGCAACATCTATGAATTTGTTATGAGATTAATGGGTATGCACTGACAGTGTAAAATTTTTTACACCATCAAGTCCATCATTCACCATTCGTTTGTATTACTTTAATCTAAAAGTCAACGATCATAAACGTATGAATGGTGGATGATGCATTGATTGTGTAAAAAACATTTACACTATCGGTGCATTCTCTATTTTCTCATTTGTTACAAGTTCATACATAATAACTCATTTAGTGGGGAAGTAATAATATTGTCTCCACATGAAGATAATATTGTCTCCACATAATAACTCATTTAAAATTAACATTTCACGCTCATCTCACCTGAGTATTTGAATAGATTGACATGCTTATTAATCATGCAACATCTATGAATTTGTGATAGGTTCATACATAATAACTCATTTAGTGGGGAAGTAATAACATTGTCTCCATATGAAGATAACTACCGACAATAAATTGTATAAAAACTGAAAATTCTAAGCAAATGCTACATTAAAATATTTTTCCCTGATATTTTGCAATCTATAGTGAGTGATTTTATTGGTCATCTACCAGAATTGGCTCCACACGAAGATAATTGTGTTCATATAAAAAAAAAATACTAAAAATAGTCCCTTCATACATTTCTTTTACTAGTTATTGTTGAAAGAATTCCTTCATAAATTCTAATAGCTAAAACCAATTAAAGAAATACCAATAATAAGTTACAAAACAATTATACTAGGTTAGATAATAAAGCATATAATATGCCATTTATTAGCAGAGCTCGTTAGGAGTTCCAGCTGAACGGACAAGTGTCCATTAAGAACTATGGATGCTTGAAATTAACAAAAGCATCTGGTGAATCAGGCGAAGCTTGATGATTTGGACCTGAAGGAACAAGCCTTTTCGTGCCATAGTTTAAACCATTAACCTTAGGAACGAAATAAGCGCCTAGTGAATCAGGCGATACTTGATAATTTGAACCTGAAGGAACAAGTCTTTTCATATCATAGTTTAAACCATTAACCTTAGGAACGAAATAAGCATATGACACTACAACATTTTTTACTTTAGACCACGCTTTTTTTTTTTTCCTTTTTAAAAAACTGTGGTCAGAACACAAAATAGACCGATTTCACTAATGTGGTTAATAATATGTAAATTTTTCATTTTCCAGCATAACATCCAAGGTAACCGTGACCTATTTCTTTAGGCTATGGTTTTCAAATTGTGGGTTTTTTAAAGCTCACGGTTTTTAAACAAATTATATTAGACTACAATTATATATGTGTGGCTTATAATATCAACTTTTAAACCACAGTTTTTGTAACAATATATTACACCACGGTTTATTTAGTGTGATTTATAAATTTGATAAAAAAGCTGTGGCCACGAGTCCAGCAGTGAAATTGTAGCGGGATTTATTTTTCTAAAGTGGGAACTAAAAAAGAAAAAGACAAAAACACTTGGGATGAATAATCTAAGCTTCCACATTATCACTCGTCACCTTCCCTTTTCTCTACGAAGCTCATCACTCCCGACGGTCTCTATTCGGCGGCGACGGCGGCCTCTATTCGTCGGCGACGGCGATGGTCTCTCCCCCTTCAGCTCAAGCAAACCCTATCTTGTCAATTTCTTCCTCTTTTCAATTCCAAGGTATGCAGCCAACAATATTTACTTCTTTTGCTTCTTGTGGGTTCTCTTCACTTCTTCAACAATATTACTTCCTTTATTCTTGTATTTCTACTTGGCCTTGGTTTTCAATTCGGTCTCTATGTTAAGCATAGCGTTATATCTTACCTTTCTGGTATCTTTTCAGTATACCATGTGCTTTGATCTAGAATTTCCTTTGGCTAGGACCAATATTGTTGAAATGCATCACGTGCCTTTCAGAATTTCTGCAGTTATTCCATTGTGTCTCATGTTAATATGTTTCAGGGCATTGGCAATGGTTTGCCATTAGGGGCTGTAGTTACAACTCCAGAAATAGCAAGTGTGCTGGCCCAGAAGATTCAATTTAATACTTTTGATGGGAACCCTGTATGTTCTGCTGGGGGTCTTGCATTACTCAAGGTTATTGATAAGGAGAAGCGGCAATCTCATTGCGCTGATGTTGGTTCTCACTTGCTTGAGCGCTTGAGATCTCTGAAGGAAAAACATGAAAGTATGATATCTTTCAATCCAACATCACGAAAATATTCTGTTTTTTTTTTCCTAATACAATTTTCTTTTACGGCACATTTGCATTTTCTAGCTATGTGTATGCATGTTTGGAGATCCTTGAGTGCTCTAATTTTGTTGGTTTTTTGATAATTTATTATATTTTGTGCCAGTCATTGGAGATGTGAGGGGAAGAGGCTTAATGGTTGGAGTAGAGTTTGTTACTGATAGAAAAGAGAAGACACCTGCAAAGGCTGAAACAGGATTTATGTTTGAAAAATAAATCAAAGATATAAACTTTTTTCATATGTGAAAATAGGCTTATGCTAAAATCATCAAACTTTAATCTTACCATTTGGTATGTGTTTGAATGTAACAGAACATAAGGTATAGGATTCTATTCAATGTTTCGTTAATTTTTAATTAGAACATGTGATGGTTAAAAAGTGGAAAATTTTGGCTTCACTGAAATAATGCGGAACCGAAGGGAACAGAATAACCATTTGTAACAATATGGACTTTAGAACAATTTGTGTTTTTTAAACTTGTTTATGTATTATACTTGAGAAGTGGTTTCTAATTCAAAACTAAATCATGTTTTGTATAGCTCAATATTGTGGAGGGTAAGATGCAATATCTGTTTGATGAGAATGGAAGGAGATATCTTGGTGCTTTTGCGGGGATAGGTACTGTATCTTGCGGACATTGCCATCCGGATGTTTTGGATGCTATCACGGAGCAGAGTAAACTCCTGCAGCATGCAACAACCATATAAATTTTTTCGAGACACCGCGTTTGTCGGAGAAATTTTTGAGGCATCACGTTTGTCCCGTGAATCTTTCCTCGCACCAGAGAGTTTGTAGGTAGATCATTATCTCTAATCAAAATTACAATTTAAAATTAAATAAATTATTTAAATTTATTTAATCATTATATGTATGTAAAATTATTATCCTCAATTATTTGTTGGAAAAAAAAAGTAATCATTGTCCTCAACTAAAGTATTGAAAAAAATATTAAAAAATCACAAATTTATTTAATCATTATTTGTACGTGAAATCATTATCCTCGATTTGTTAAAAAAATAAGCATTATCCTCAACAAAAATATTAAAAAATTTATAATAGGATCTCACATTCAATTTTACATTTTTTTCACCTTTAGTTCTCTCTAATTCTTATAATTTTGTTCTCCTACTATTTCTTATTTTATATCCTAACTTGCTCTTACCCCGTGCAGTGCACGGGTTGTTGATATTTTATTTTTTTATATTAAATATTTTAAATTAAAGATTATTATTAGCAACAACTAAAAATAATTATATAAAAAGGTAGGAGTTCAAACTAAACTGTACAACGAAATAAAATTAATCTAAATGATTTTGTTGATAAATAACATTATCTCTAACCAAAATTACAATTTGAAATTAAATTAATTATTTAAATTTATATAATCATTATCTGTATGTGAAATTATTATCCTCAATTTGTTGAACAAATCATTATCCTCAACAAAAATATTTAAAAAATATTAAAAAAATCATTATATATATATATATATAATAGGCTCTCCCATTCAATTTTTAAAGTTCTATCTAATTCTAAAAATTCTATTCTCCAAATTCTCTCTTTTATTTTTATTTTTCCCCTCATTCCTCTACTTAAAGCTCTTAATTTTGATTTTTGAGTGTTTGATGAATTACTTATTAGATGATAAATATTTTGTTATACTTTTAATTGACTTTTGTTTATTCCTCTACTTAGAGCTCTTAATATTGATTTTTGAGTGTTTGATGAATTACTTATTAGATGATGCATATTTTGTGTAGTGTCCTGGAACACTAAATGTCCTTAACCCTCTAAGTGCTCAAGATTATGGAAACCAAGAGCCTAAGAGAGGATCAAGTATTAGTGTGTGACTTTATGGTTTTTCTGCAGTTCCAGTTGGGAAAAGCAGGATCTCCCTAGTCAACGTGTGTGCAGAGTGTCAACTTAGGGATGAGAGTACGTACCTGAAACCCTAGCTGTAATGAGCTATTTATAGGGTTTGGAGGAGGCTGATATGGGCCGTTTGGGCCCTGTATCAGTGTTGTGCTGAACCAAGACTCTAGGAGATAATATCGGAGGATTATGCTATGAGAATCTGGTTAGGATCAGCTAAAGATCTCATGTCTAGGCTGTTAGCGAGAATCTAGGAGAGATTTACGGACGGGATATGAAGCCTGAGTGAGACTGAGTCTATCCACAAGCCGACGGTATGTCTCGGCCCTAGAGTCCCGAGCCAGATGGATGGGGGACCGATAGTAAGGCCCGGATCCATCAAGTCCGAGCCTGGCCCTTTGGTCTGCTCGGAGTCCATGAGTCCGAGCGAAGGACTTTTATGGAAAGTAATCCGAGGAAAGTACCTTTGGAGAACCCCTTTAGTAAGACTTGGGCCCGTGTATGGTCGGCTGACCCTACATTTTATTATACTTTTAATTGACTTTTGCTTAATGCTAATTTCAGGAAGAATGACAGCAATGAGTTACTTCAAACAAGTGTATGACCTTGGTAAGTTGTTTTTTTTTTTTGAAATTTTGGTAAGTTGTTATACATACTTACTTTGATTATTCTTTGTTGAAAGAATATGCAAATAATTGATCTCTTTCTCTTTTCAAAGAAAAAAGGGCTAAGGCTCCTAGGATTAGGAAGAAATACCCTGACCGTATTCCGGTGATAAATAATTTTGGTGAGTCGTTTGTCTGTTTGAAGAAACAATGTTTTTCGATTTATTTATGATTTTTTTTCCGTTTTTGTCATGAGATAAGATAAATGATGAAAAAGATCAAAATATTTAAATATGAATAATAATAATAATAAATGTGATAATTATATTAAAAAAATAATAATGGTAAAACAATATTAATTTATCCATCAAATAAATATAAGAAATATCTTATAATATTATCCAATAAAAAAATCTGAATGTATAATTTTGGTTTAATTATATATAATTTTTCATATTAGATGTGATAATTATATTTAAAATATGCTAAATTATCATGTCTTATGCAATAGAAAATATATTGATTTATCTTTAAATCTACTCATAATACCATCAAACAAAAAAAATATAAAAAAGTTTAATTTTCATTTCACTCTAATAATTAATCATAATATCATGATAAAATGTGTTAATTCATCGATCAATTAAATAAGGAATACATTAATTTAATACACATCTATACATAGACAAATATAATATTAAATATATAAAAAAAGCCAACATTATATTCATAATAAAATGCAATGTATTAACCAAGGTAGTCAAAAATAACAATTTCAATGTCGTCTTCATGTTCTATGAAATAGTGGATATTACAATTTATCCTTAAATTTTCTCATAATACCATTAAACAAAAAAGATCAAAATATTTAATTCTGATTTGTTTTTAATTATCATAATAAAGTTGATAATCATATAAAAATATTAATTTATCTATTAAATAAATAAGGAAGATCTAATTCTGATTTACTTTTGATTCATCATAATAAAGTTAATAATCATGTAAAAAAATGTTAATTTATCCATTGAATAAATAAGAAAAATCTGAGATAAAAAATTTTATTTTTTATTTATATAAGGAAGTACAAAATTTTTCAACAAGCTCATTTTTTATTGTTGTTTAATAATAATCTTTAATTTAAAATATTTAAATATTAATAATCCGTGCATTGCATATGATAAAAATAAAAAAGTTTAATTTTTATTTTTTCTCTAATTAATAAAACGTGCTAATTATCGATCAACTAAATAAGGAATATATTCATTTAATATTGATCTATACATAAATAAATATAATATTAAAAAACGAACCGTCATTATCTTCCAATGAATTCATGTCTAATGAAATAAGGGATATTATGATTTATTATTAATTATTCTCATAATACCATCAAACAAAAAAAATCAAAATAATAATAATAATTTTGATTTATCATAATAAAGATTTTGAACAATTCTTTTTTATAATTATTTTTGTTATTATTTAATAATAATCTTTAGTTTATAATGAAAATAATAATAATATTTAATTTAAAATATTTAATATAAAAAATTTAATATCAACAACCCGTGCATTGCACGGGATAAGAGCTAGTATATATATATATATATATATATATATATATATATATATATATATATATATATATATATATTTAAATTCATATATCAAATTCAAATTACCAAACTGATATAAGAAGTAATTTGTTTAGAAAATATTTGATAACTAGTTCTCACCCCGTGCAATGTACGGGTTATTGATAATTTAATTTTTTATATTAAATATTTTAAAGTAAAGATTGTTTTTATTTTAAAGTAAAGATTATTATTACACGACAATAAAAAAAAATTATACAAAAAGGCATAGACTTAAATCAAACACTACACTTAAAAAAAAATTAATTTAAATGAGTTTGTTGAGAAATATTATACTTTCTTGTATAAATAAAATGTAACACTCTTTACCTGATATCTTCCTTATTTATTTAATAGATAAATTAACATTTTTATATGATTATCAACTTTATTTTAAAGAATCAAAAGTAAATCATATTTATATATTTTCATCTTTTTTGTTTGATGGTATTATAAGTAAATTTAAGGATAAATTAGAATATTCCGTATTTCATAGGACATGAAGACAATATTGAACTTGTTATTCTTTACTGTCTTGATTAATTAACACATTGCATTTTATAAGGAATATAATGACTGCTTTTTTTTTATATTTTTAATATTATATTTGTTTATGTATAGATGAGTATTAAATTAATGTATTTCTTATTTAGTTGATCGATGAAGTAACACTTTTTATATATCATTATTACGTTTATAATGATATTATGATTAATTGGGGTGGAATCAAAATTAAACTTTTTTTAATATATTTTTGTTTGATGGTATTATGAGTATATATAAGGATAAATCAAAATATTTCCTATTTCATGGGACATGATAATTTAGTATATTTTGAATATAAATTATCATCTTTTTAATATGATTATCACATTTATTATTATTATTATTATTATTATTATTATTATTCATATTTAAATATTTTGATATTTTTCATCATTTATCTTATATCAAATTAATCATAAGATTTGATCCTAAAAAATCTTTATCCTAATTGTTCTAATCATCTTGAATTATTTTTTTTTTCAATTTTTGAAATGTATGTACCTTTGTTTTTAATCTGTTACAGTTTTTTTTAGAGATTATAAAAACTAAAGTATTTATCCATTGCAAACTTTTTACAAAATGATAATCATTTAATTTATTCATATATTCATATTATTTGTAATGTTTGAAAAAATCTATATTTTATTAGTATTTAATTTGTTTTAATTTTAAAAAAATATTGGAATATTCTCAATTTCGATATTTCAATACTGATAAAATATTGTTTGGTTTAAAAATTATCTCAGGTAAAATTAAAAAAATGAGCTTATAATAATAAATAATATAAAATTATGTAAAAAAAATTTGTCATTTTTATAAGATAATCTACTTTTATTATATTTTTTATTATAATTATCATTTAAATTTTAAATATATATATTTTTTTCTAGTTTAGCTTTAGAGTTGACGTACTGTGCCAAATATTAAGGGAAATTTGTGAGTTATGATGTATAATCCAAACTCATCAACCTATACAGATTTATGATCTCTCCATGGATTACGTGGAAATTTCTAGATGAGACATGCAAATTCTTTTTCTTATATGTTTTATAAGTATTGAATCTACTCCTTTTTGTAATTTGTGGATAACATCAAAATTTTTTATTCCCGAATATCCTAACCAAATAATCCCTAAGTTTTTTTTTATAGATTAATCTCTCAGTTTTTTAATATAACACTTTTTATATTAATTATTATTTTTTCATAATTATTGTGATAAAAAACAAATAAATTTATCTCGATAATACATTTAGATAAAGTGGTTACAGAAAAAGCAGGAAGAGATTTAGATTGAATTTAGCTGTTTTTATCTTTGGATTTGTAGTTTGTATCTTGTTTTTTTTTAAATGTTGTTGTTATCTTTTATTATACATTTAGATAATGTTGTTTTTTTTAATGTTGTTGTTCATTGCCTTATGATATCATTATCGTGTTATTTCTCTTTAGCATGTGACAGAAACTCTGTCACTCCTCTGTCATTGCCTTCAATTTATTTGATACCTCTGGTTGATGTGATGTCCTAGACTATGAGGTCCTCAAAGTAAGGGAAGAAGACCTTAAGAAAGCCTCTGTCTAGGGTTAATCTGTGATGTTTGTGGGAGTCCTCTAGTGGCAAGGTAAAGAGCCAGGGAGTAACCCTAATCACTGGTGTGTGAAGGTGAAAATTAGGGTTAGAGGACATACCTGAGCCCCATGTAGTACGGAGCTACTTATAGGGGGAGCTGGTTGCCCTAATGGGCTTGCTTGAGGCCCAAGTAGGGCCAGCTTGTACTGAGCTATGAGTGGATGAGCTGTCCTTGTGGATAAGGTGAGACACGTCATCCTGTCCTTGGTATCGGAATATCTGGGAGGTGTCGGACTCTGGGAGGCTCGGACAAGGAAGTCGGACCTTTGTAGGAGAATGAGGTCGGCCCGTATCTGATGTCTGTTCGACCGTTGAGCTTTGAGCTCGGCCAGGCATACAGAGGGTTTCCTGAAGGGTTCCTAAGTCCTAAGTGAGGGCTACGTGGAGCTCGGCTAGGCCGAGTCCACCACATAAGCCCCCCAGCTCGGTCAAGGCTATTTGAGCCTTGTTCCGAGGTCTTAGGTTCAGGTACTTTTTCCAAGTCCACCACATAAGCCCCCCAGCTCGGTCAAGGCCATTCAAGCCTTGTTCCGAGGTTCTAGGGAGTTCGGACGATGTGCTGCCGAGAGTTGGATCCAGCTGTCTCTGACGTCCTTTCGTTTTGACGGAGCAGGTCTGAAAACTGTCCTTTCACCTGCTCCGACGTGACGTTTGCCTTTTCCGTATCTGACACATGTCAGAAATTACATCCCACGAAGCGTCACCATTATTGCGACGTTGCTTGAGGTCCATCATTCCTCTCTCCCAGCGCCACGTGTCCCAGCATGTGTGGCTGCATGTTGGGTTGGGCCACTTGGGCCAGGTCCAGACTTCGAAAATGGGGGGAAAACGGTTTCCCTTCTCCCTCTTTGACTCAAAACTGTTCCTCTTTCTCTCTCCAGTGGTTATTCTTCCTCTCATACGAATTCCTTTCTCTCTCAACCAGTGACTCTTCTTCTTCACACGGTTTCTCCTTCTCCGTATCTCCTTCTTTCCCAACACCGAATCCGTGCCTCCATTTCTGTAACTCCCTTCTTCCTCTTCTCTACGGGAGTCGTCTGATCTTACAAGCTTTGTTCCTCTTCACGTTACCCTCTCAAGGTACATTTCCTTCTTCTTCTTCTTTTCATTATTTTGTTTTCTTTGCTTGGAAGGGGTAGGCATGAGGTTTATGTTGCTTTGCTTTTCTTCTTCTTTTCTGCGTTTTACTTCGTGTTCTGTGGTTAACGTTTTGGGTTTGGGGTTTTGGATTTGGGGAATTGGGGTTTGTGGTGTTTCTGGGTTTGGGGTATTTTAGGATTTTTTGGAGGGTTTTTGATTCATGTCTTTCATTTTTATTTTTCAGAAAACCAAAGGAGTGGATTGGGGAAGTATGAGTAGGGAATGGTTTAGGAAATGGGTAGGGGTAGTCTCCCTGTCATCCAGCAGTAGTGAGGAGGAGGAGGACCTCGTCCTGCTCCTCCATGGAGGTAGACGAGGCGATCCGTCGCCAGAGGGAGTATAGGCAAAGATATGAGAGACAAGTTCTGGAGGTCGATCCCGTCGAGGTTGTCTATCCTCAGGATTGGGAAGAGAAGAGAGAGTGGATAAGGCAGTATGCTTGGGCCGAATTCGTCGACGGTAGGGAGCATGCCGACTTTGAAAGGATGGAGAGAGAGAGGATGTACGAACGGGGGGTTTCTGTGGTAGAGGGGAGATGCTCGCCCCTCGGAACAACTTCGAGGGGGTTTTCTGGGGGGTTATTTTTTGTAACCCGTAGGACTAACATCGAGCTCCCCTGTTCTTCCACAGGTAAAATGCCTCCCCGGAAGTGCATCAGCCGACCTGATCTCTACCCAGCACCTTCTGATGCCAACCAGTACCAGTGGGTCGACGTGGAGCCTAAAGGAGTTCGGTCCAGTTTGGACTCCGAGGACAAACTTGCCGGAGTGAAGAGAGTCGTGCTGCCCTGCTCGGGGGATGCTACTGGGACCTCTTATGAAGTTCTCCCCTGTTCGGCAAACGATAGAATATGGACTCGTACCGACAACAACTCTTTCTTCTTCTACGCCGATCTGATCCATAACCTCGGCGTGACCCTCCCATTTATAGATTTGGAGATGAGGGTTTTGAACGAGCTCGGATTGGCCCCTTCACAACTTCATCCCAATACTTGGTCATTCCTTAGAGCATTCCAAAAGTATTGTGGAGCCAAACGGTTGGTGTGTACAGTTCGGCTCTTCTTGTGGATGTACAACCCATTTTTAAGTAATAAAGACGGTGTTACTGGTCGGCTCTGGGTATCGACCAAGGCCCGAGGTCACTATGGGCTCTTCGGCATGTTTACGGATTCTTGGAAGCATTTCAAACCCAGATTTTTCAAGTATAAGTACGTAGGCACAGGGAGACCTTGGTTCCGAGACGAGACGAGACGGGGCCGAAGTTTCCTTTGGAATGGACTGAGGAATTCTTCACCCGTCACCTCGACACGCCGCAGAGATGGTCGGGCGCGACGCTTGATGCCGATGAAGCTGTGACTGCTTACCACTTCCAATCCGAGTATCGAGCTCGGAAATTTCAGCTTGACATCGGCGTTTTCATGAAGTGTCCTGATGACGAAGTCTTAGCCAAAATTGGTAGTTAACTTTACTCTCACACTTGTACATTTTCTTCCAACTTTCTTACTGATTTTTCTTTGTTCTTTTGTTTTTGTTTTCAGACGAACAATGGTCGGACATGTCGTCTAAGGCGCTCAAGGCAGCACTAGAGGCCCGCAAGAGAAAGAGGTCGGAGAACTCCTCTGCTGAAATAGTGCCTACTGAGACTTCTGCCGACACGACCTCTACCGACTCGGCTCCTCCTCATCCTACTCCTCCTGCGGTGATTATCGCCCCTCCTCCTCGGTCTCCTAGCCTTAACGCCGAGGTGGTGATTGCTGCTGATGCCTCCCCTTCGTCGGTAGGTCCGAGGAGGGGAATTGATATACTTCCGAGGCCGCCGACTACTACTGCCAAACCCTCGGTCAAAGAGACTTTGATCAAGATGTCGGGGGCTGAATGGAAGAGAATGGCCGAGGAGCTGGCCTGTCAATTGAAGAGGTCAACAACCATGTTCAATGTGTTGGCCGAGGTTGCTGATGATGTGGCGGAAGGTGTGTCACCTGCCAAGAAGAAGGCCCGAGCTGAAATGGTGGCCGAGGTTGCTGGTCTAAGGAGTATCAAAGACTCTTCCGATCAGAAGCTGGCTGAACTGGAAGAGAAGCATCGCCAACAAATGGAAGAGCTTCTTAAAAAGCATGAGGAGGCACTGGCCCAAGTAAAAGCAGATGCTAAGGAAGCTGGTCGGCAGGAAGGTCTGGCCGAGGTTGAAAGGGTCCGAACTTTGCTGAGGAGAAGAGCTGCTCAAGCTCTTAAGCATAAGACAGCAGCGGCCGAGGCCACCTTCGACTTTGAGAAGGGAGGAGGCAAAATCTTTGCCAATGTTGTTGAGCAGATCCTGCATCTGAACCAAGGACTCCGAGTTCGGGTCATCGGCGCTTGTGCCGGGTTCGGGGTGGAAGATGGGAAGATGGTGGATTATGAGAATGGTGGGTCCGAGGTAGACCTCGACCAACCCGAAGAGAATCTTCCTAATCCCTTGGAGGAGAAGCCGGATGAGGAGTTCGATCCGAGCAAGGTTGTGCTTTCTGATGTCGAAGATGATGCAGCATAAGTCCCTTATGCTGGGCAGCTTGCAATTTGTCTATGTTTTTTGTATAACAAGTTTGACAGTCTTGGACCTGTTTTAGTTTGCTGTCGTTGTATAACAGCTGTCTTTGTAATGCAAGTTTTATTTTGTTTCACTTGTTGCACCACGCTATCATTTTTATGCAAATTTTTTATTTTAACTTGTTGCATACCTCTGATGTCCAAGGTCATTTTTATGCAAGCCTTTTCTTTGACTTGTTGCACAAATGCGAGTTTATTTTATTAACTCATTGCATGTTTACTTTTTAGACCTCGGATCCGAACTGTAATCAGTTAGGGGGTCATCAAGAAAACTCGTTATTAAAAATGCAAGTGTTTGAGACTTGTTGCATTTTGTTTAGATAACCAAGTAAAATTGTTTTCATGAATACAAGTCCTTCTTTTACTTGTTGTATTCGGATTCAATCGGACTCAAAAAACTCATCATAAAAACATAATGTAACTAATTAGGTTAAGCTCGAACAACTCAGTAAGTGCAGTAATCTTATAAGTTTTCCTCTGAAAAAAGGTACTGTATATAAGGGCATACGGTAGGGATCTCGGATCCATCCACCTTAGCCGAGGTGGGTGTCCTCGTCCCCGATGTGAAAGAGGTTGCTGAGTGAAGTTATGTGAGAACATTTCACAGCAAGCTGTACTTTACCGGGTGTCCCTTGTACACTGTGCATATGAGCCGATCTTATTTAGAAGATGTTGACTGTACATAGCGCCATGCAACATTTAGGTGGCTAGTGCTAAATGAGAAGCTAGTACATACGTATATAAAACTGTGGCACTTGAGTAAGGGCAAGTTTGTACTTTTTCATTAATCATAAACGTGAGTACATTGCCTTTCAGGGAATTGAAAAAGTGAACATATCACAATGGAACAGAATATTGAGGAAACCGCAATTGGTGGTTGAAACAACTAAGTAACCCTAGGAACACACCTAGAAGGGGGGGTTGAATAGGTGTAAAAGAAACCTTGAAAGATTTTCGAAAGAAACAAATCAAAACAATCAAAACAAATGATTTTTGCAAATTCTACAGCACTTAATCGATTAAACTGAAATTTAATCGATTAACCTGCAATTTAATCGATTAAACCTGAAAGTTCAAAAGTCCTTAATCGATTAAACGAACACTTAATCGATTAAATCTATCAGAAACTGAAAAATCACTTTTCAATCGCATACGAAAATCAATCAATCAACATGTAAGATCAGAGATTCAGCGGAAACAATTAACACCTATATTCTTATTGATTACCTAGGTTATGAAAATGATTTTCCCCAAGTTAATTTGAACAATAAAGATTCAATTCAATCAATTATGAAAATCACTCTTTTCTAGGTTTTCAACCAAGAACACAAACAATGACTTGAATGTAAAGAATTAAGGGTTTAGATATACGACACAGTGATTTATCCTGGTTCACTTTCATCCGCTTGAAAGCTACATCCAGTCCCCTCTTCAACCAAGAGAGATTCTTCACTATGAGGAATTAGAGTTCTCAAATTACAAGTAAATGCCTCATAAGACTCCCTTCTTGCTAGCCTACAAGAGATACCACACCCTTGCCTTGTAATCCTATTGATCTTCTCTCTAATCTAACCTCTACCCCTTGTTGATAATCAACACAACAAGTCTTCTTTTGCTTGATGATAATCCACACACCAAGGCTTCACTTTGCTTGATTCACAACCAAGACTTTCTTCTTCTTCAATGAGATTTGCTTGATGATAATCGACACACCAAGGCTTCTTTGTTGTTGTAGTTGGCTTGCCTTCTTGCAAAGATTACAACACAATAGAAAACACAATAACACTCCTATGAATCTCAATCAATAGCTATGACAATTCACAATAAGAGATTCAAAGGTTCTTGATCAAAGAATATGAAAATATGAAAGCTTTGATCTTTGAAATTGAGAGAGAATAGAGTGGCTTGATTCTTGTAAAATTGATTATGAAAGTATTCTCATTAATCACAAAGATTAGGAATAGGTTTATATAGAATACCCAAAAGTTGTAGCACTTGAAAACTGATTTTGAGAAGTGAAAATCGTATTTAAAAAAACCAGTTCAGCAGTGTTTAATCAATTAAATCTTACCTTAATCGAGTAGTAATCGATTAAATATGTTCTTAATCGATTAAACATGTCTGATACTTGTTTAAAACTTATTTTCTCAAAACCAAACCTTTCCTTTAAAACCTTTAAGCCACCTATTGATTCTAGGTTAAGTGAAAACTCAAATTATGATTTAATCATGACTATGATAGAGATTCACTACCCTCTAAATAATCTACCCAAATAAAAGACCTATGAAGCTTGAGAGGCAAAAGATAAAACAATTACAATTACACTCAAACTAAGTCTTCATGAGCTTGCTTTCTCTCTTCTTCATTTGATGTTTGTTGTTGCTTGTTGAACTTGAAACTTGATCAACACATGATAGCTTGTTCAAAACACTTTGTAACCTTTTGTCATTATCAAAACATTCAACATGGAACTTACAATCTCCCCCTTTTTGAAAATGACAAACCATGTTTTGAATTTGATTGAAGTTGTTGATGCTTTAACAATTTGATCACTTGGTGAGAAACTTGCTCCCCCTTAATCAATGCATTTGATATTTGAAATCCAATTGATAGAAGCTTGATTCTCCCCCTATCTTCAACAACGTAGCTCAACCTACATAAAAACAACAAAACAACCTTTCTCCAAACAAAACATCTATTTCAAAACAACTACTTCTCCCCCTTTGGCATTATCAAAAAGTAATATATATACCAATTGAAATATAAAATACTAAGCCAAAATAGAGAAATTCACATCTATTTCTTCAAAGTAATATATACCATTATCAATTGAAATATAACAAGTACTATACTTTGAAATGTGATACCAATTGGCAAGAAAATATAACAATGAATTATGAACCAATAGAAATATTAAGAAGTCATAATACCAATTGAGATATCATCAATGTAAAGAAATATCACAACAATAATAGCATGATAATCATCTAATCATAAAAATTAGTATCATTTGAACTTTAGAAAAGAAATTGAGAAGATACCAATTGAGAAGATACTATAATCATCAATATCTAACAATATCACTTGTACCAAATTTGTAGGACTTCTTTTGAGATGCAAAAGTAATACCAATTGAAGATGCAAATGTAAGAATAACACTTGTAAGCCCTTTGCTCTTCAATCAAACCTACAAAACAATCATGCTTTGCTTTTTGGATTCCAAATGGTTTTGGATCCATTTTTGTTAGTGTAGGGACTTTCACCCTTTTTCATCCAAACAAAATCTCCTTTAGATATACCATGCACTTTAATATAACACACATTTGAAGTATGTCCATGAGTGCCACAATAGAAACATGTTGGTGCATTTGAGAAATCAACTTTAGAAAAATCAACAACATTTCTATGAGAATTACTCTTAGCATTAGTATAACCCAAACAAAACTTGTTTGAATTTTCTCTTTGAAAATTTAACAATGTGCGCAATCTAATATCACCATTTGAGAAACTTGCAAGCTTATTTTTCAAAATAGCATTTTCATCTTTGAGCAACTTGCAATTCTCACAATCAACCACAATATTCACTCTACTAGCACAATCACAAGAAGAACTAGCATATATAAGATCAAGAGTTTCATTTTCAAGATTAAGCTCATCAACTTGTTTTTGAAGTTCTAAAATCTATTTTTGATGTTTCAAAATGAGCTTCTTCCTTTCAATGTTTTTCAAAGCTAGTTTTTCAAGTTGTTCATGCATTTCTTCATAAGCATTATATAACAATTCATATTTAGAAGAAATTTCGGATTTAGTATGACTTACATTGCTATCCTCGCTTTGATAACTTGATTCATCATTTGAACTTTGTTCTTCATCATCTACTAGAGTTATCAAGTTGAGACAAGTGGCTTCTTCATTATCCGAAGAACTACTCGATGTGCTTTTCTTCTCTTCTACATCACTATCCCAAACTATGTATGCTCTTTTAGATTTAGAATTTTCTTGTCTTTTTCCTTCTTCTTGAGATACTTAGAGCATGAGTACTTGAGATGACCGGGTTTTCCGCATTCATGGCAAACTACTCCATCTTTTGAAGTCTTGGTGTTGTAGTGTGGAGAATCCTTCTCTTTACCTTTGTCTTTGTTCAACCTTCCTTTTCTCCTTAGAAACTTGTCAAACTTCCTTAGTAAAAGTTTCATTTCTTTTTCATCAACATCCGAATCGGAATCTTCACTAACATCATCATCGGAACTCTCTTTCTTTTTGTATGATCTATTGACTTTAAGAGCAAGTCCCTTTCTTCCTTTGTTCTTATCCGACTCTTCATTGATACTTAATCGTCCAAGCTCCATTTCATGTTCTTGAAGCTTTCCGAAAAGTGTTGCTAGATCCATAGCATCCAAGTTTTTAGATTCAACAATAGCCGTTACTTTTGGTTGCCAATTCCTGTCTAAACATCTCAACACTTTGTTAGAAAGTTCACCTTGTAAGAAAGTCTTACCAAGAGCAAGTAAATGGTTAATAATATGAGTAATACGCTTTTGCATATCATTAATAGATTCATTTGGAAGCATTTGAAACAATTCATAATCACGCATTAAAGCATTCAATCTAGCTCTCCTAACCTCACTAGTTCCTTCATGAGTCACTTGTAAAGTGTCCCACATTTCCTTAGCACTAGAACATTGAGAAACTCTAAAGAACTCGTCATAGGATAAAGCCGAGGTAATGATATTCTTTTCTTTATAATCATATTGAACTTTCTTTCTATCATCATCTTTCCACTTATCCTCGGGGATCAATTGTTCTACACCTTCAACTAAACTAGAGGGGATATAAGGACCTTTTTCAACTACTTTCCAAATTTCACTATCTATGGCTTGGATAAAGATTTTCATTCTAACTTTCCAATAAGCATAGCCTTCTCCGGCAAACAATGGAGGACGATTTATTGAATAACCTTCACCACCAAATGGATTCATGGAACCCATTGCGATTTTCTTAAAGGATCTTTACGAAAAAGCTCTTATGCTCGTGTCTTTCGACCGAGCTCCGATACCAATTGAGGAAACCGCAATTGGTGGTTGAAACAACTAAGGAACCCTAGGAACACACCTAGAAGGGGGGGTTGAATAGGTGTAAAAGAAACCTTGAAAGATTTTATAAAGAAACAAATCGAAACAATCAAAACAAATGATTTTTGCAAATTCTACAGCACTTAATCGATTAAACTGAAATTTAATCGATTAACCTGCAATTTGTTGGAAACCAACAAGCGGCTCAATATAGTCTAGAGGGGGGGTGAATAGAATATTGAAGCCTTATTACAGATTTTTCGTCCACCTAAGAGAATGGTTTTATGAAAATAAATTTTCTTAAAAAATTCAAGTCAGATTACTCGAGTAACTCAAGACTTCACTCGAGTAATATGCAAGCAAAAATAATTTCACTCGAGTATTCAGAAAATCACTCGAGTATTACGAAAGCTATTATTAAATCACTCGAGTAACAGAAAACCTACTCGAGTAATGTTCATAAACTGAAAGCAGATTACTCGAGTGACAAGAACTTTACTCGAGTAAACTGGGTAAAATTCAATTAAAACTCAGTTTTCAATGGAGTTCTTCAAGAATAACAATGCTATGATGATTCAACAAATTATGAATGATTAATATGAACAATTTCAAGTAATATTAACATGCAATTTTAGATCAATTGAGTTGAATTAAGAAAACCCCAATTCTAACCTAAAAATGCAATTGTTAATGAATTAATGCAATACAAGGAATGAAAAATAAAAGAGACACAAGGATTTATCCTGGTTCACTTTCACCCACTTGAAAGCTACTCCAGTCCCCTCTTGAATCAAGAGAGATTCTTCACTAGAAATCTTCAAATGTAGATTTTACAATGTTTTAAGATGCAACTAGATTCTTAGTTCTCCTATCTTAAAACCCAACACAAAGTGTGTACCAAACACTTTGATCTAATCTACCCCTTTTGAGTATTCTAGATTTCCTTGCTAATTGATTGAAGATGCTTCCAACCAATTCTCTTTTCTTGCTTTGATTTGATCCTCAAAGTCTTCCTTGTGAGATTCTTCACTTGTGTTGAAACTTCAATGATGCAATCACAAATTGCAAATCTTCAACAACCACTAAGAACAAAAATTATGATCTCAAGAATATTTGAACAATGAAAGAAATAGAGTGAAGAATGAAAAGTTCTTTGTTGAATCTTGATAGCTCTTGAAAGATGTAAAATAGCTCTTGAATTGCTTTTCAAAGTATATAGAAAATTGTAAGAGTGAATGTCTATCATATGTGAAAGAGAAAATTAAGTCCTTTTATAATTTTCCAAAAACTGATTGAATTACTCGAGTAAACCATATAACATTACTCGATTAAAACATATCAGATTAAGTTACTCGAGTGATGTGTAAACCATTACTCGATTAACCTGTCATGACATAAATTACTCGAGTGAACCAATACTCATTACTCGAGTGAACTGATCAGAATCTGAATAAAAACAAGGTTTTTCTAAAAGGATTTTCACAAAACTTTTAATAGAGCTATTTAATCAAGATTTAAAGTATCTTCACTCTTAATCAAACATTATTTGAATATTCTTAAAATCACCTAAACTACCCACACCAATGAGATGCATTGCATAAAAATAAAGATTACATTGAAATAGAATTAATAAAAATCCTAATTCTAATCTTCATGTGGTGTAGCTTGCTTGTTGCCAATGTTGTTGCTTGGAGAGAGATTGTTAGCATCAAAACATGAGAATCCTACAAACTCCCCCTTTTTGATGATGACAAACCTCCTTTTCAATTAAGCACTAAGTTTTAACATACTCCCCCTAAATGTAAAACACCTAGGAAAAGTATAATAAAACTTAACCTACAAGAACAACATCAACAAAATATTCTCCCCCTTTTGGCATCATTAAAAAGAAATGAAAGTTGAGAAAAGTCCTTTGCCAAAAGTTGAAGGTAAGTAGTTCACAATGGTAAAAAAAATATAACAATAAAGACAATACCAAAATAAACCACAATAGTGCCACAACGAATATAAACGCACAACGAATATAGCACCATAATCCATAATAGCAGAGTATCACACTAAGCAGCAAATCATAGTGTAAAGCAAAAAGACATCATCCATAGCAAATAAGCAAACGAAACTATCCAAACTAGACCATACACAAGGTCCTAAAACATAGTAGCAACAGAGTCAGAAACATGAAACAGAAACATAAACATAACATAGTCAGAAATATGCATATGAAACATGAAACAGATGTCAATCAGCAAAACATCATCAGCATCCACAGGTCTAGGAATCAGGTGGAGGAGGAGGAAAATGGTGAGAAAATAGGCCAGACATATAATCCATTAAACGATGCTCCATGGCAATATTCTTCACATCCTGTCTCATCTCCAACTGAACAAATTGAGCATTGATGTGCTCAACCAATGACTCATGAGCAGCCTGTGCATCAAATGGAGTACCAAGATTGTCCAAATTGATATAGTCCTCAATGCGATCGGTATCCATCGGATCAGTAGAAGAAGGAGGAGCAGAAGAAGATGCACCAGCCCTATCACCAAGTAAAGTCCTTTTCCTAGAACCTGAAGCTCTTGCAGCCTTTGCAGCTTCAACCATTTCCTTAATCTGTGATTTCCATAACCAAGTGCGACTTTCCCTATGCCAAGCAATTTTCATATAACTAATGTGTGAATCATTAAGACACCAGTTATTTTTCTTTTCCGTCACAGCTGGCTCATCATCAGGGATTGGAACACGGTAATACCTCATTATTTTGGTAACATGCATAGGATATGGCAAGAATTGGGTAGGAGGAGATTGAGCAGCAGCTTCCATACGAGCTAAAAACATTTTATTCCAATTCATCTCATATCTCTTTTTGATCCCATGAAACAAAATAAGATCATCATCTCCCAATTGTGCATAATTTTGATTACATTTTGGAATCAAACAATAAGAAACAATGTACATAAGCACTCTATCCACAGCATGCAAAGGTGATACAGTTCTAGTAGTCCTATCACTCCAAGATTCACCAGTACGCAACAAATCAGTATAAATCTTATTAGTATCCACATCCAAATCCAGACAATCATTATCACCAATAAAAGTTCCCTTGTTTTCCAAACCAAACAACATTGTCAAATCTTCAGGCTTTATAACAAAATGATGTCCTCTAACCAGTGTTTGATACTCACCATCTAGCTTAGTAAAATTCTGATAAAATTGTCTGACAAGCCTAGGGTAATAATGAGTCTCAAATTCTAAAAACCTCTTCAAATTCTGAAATTCCAAATCCTCTACAAATGAAAATTGCTCCTTATGCAACCAAGCAAACTTAACATACCTTGTAAGACCAAAAGAGCGATTGATAAAATTCGGTTCCCGCAAGTCTCGGTTGATTCCAGAAAACCAGGGGTCATTACGGCCTGCTCCTTGCTTTGCTTTCTTTCGAGGAGGTTGAGATTGTGAGGAAGAAGACATTGATTCAGAAAGTGCAGATTCGGTTTTGGGGTTAGGGTTTTGATTTGGGAATTTTCGGATTTTGGGTGAAATTGGTGAAAATGATGAAGGAAATGAGTAGAAATGATGATATAATGATGAAATATGGAAGAAATATGTATGATTTGAGAAGATTTGTGGCTGAAAATGATGATTTGATGAAGAACCGTATGAGAGAGAAGAGAGAAATACGAACAAGAGAGAGAAAGAAACGTGAAAAATGATGCAGTTTCAACAGTTCAGTTTTTAAAATCACGTAAGTTACTCGAGTGATGTTCATGCATTACTCGAGTGATTCGAGCAGTAATCGAGTGAAAAGAAATGTTACTCGAGTGTGCCGAAGATTAAAAAATATTTACTCGAGTGATGGATGAACTAATCGAGTAATACGAAAGTCGTTTTAAAATTAATCGAGTGACAAACAGAATTACTCGAGTAATACGAAAGAGATTTTAAAATTACTCGAGTGAAATATCTGTTACTCGAGTGAACTGTCCAGAATTTTAAAAATTTCAATTTTCATGCAAAAACATTTTTCATATACAAACACATAGAAACACTTAGCATTTAGCAAGTAACACACATACAAATAAAGCAATTAACATATTATAGAAAACATACACACATAACTACATATCAAAAAAAATAAGAAGCACTTTAATAAGATACAACAACTCAAAATACAAATCACATTGAAATAGGCTTGAAGGTGATTTCGAAAAGCATCAAATACAATTAGCTAATAGTTGATTCATCAAAAATACCAAGTTCTCTTCGAATCTTATAAAATGTGTCCCTTGGTAATGGTTTTGTAAAGATATCAGCTAATTGATCCGAAGTTTGAACAAACTCAATAACACAATCACCTTTTTGAACATGATCTCTCAAAAAGTGATGCCTAATTTCAATATGCTTTGTCCTTGAGTGTAATACTGGATTTTTAGTCAAATTAATTGCCGAAGTGTTATCACACTTTATAGGGATTTTTGTCAAATTTAAACCAAAATCAGATAATTGTTGTTTCATCCAAAGGATTTGAGCACAACAACTACCGGCTGCTATGTATTCGGCCTCCGCGGTTGATAAAGCTACACAATTTTGCTTTTTAGAAAACCACGATACAAGTGAATTACCAATTAAATGGCATGTTCCGCTTGTACTTTTTCGCTCAACTTTACAACCGGCAAAGTCAGAGTCCGAATAACCTATAAGTTTTAGAAAAACATCCCTAGGATAATAAAGTCCAGTATTCGTTGTACCCTTTAAGTATTTCATAATTCTTTTGACAGCAGTTAGATGCGACTCTTTCGGTTTTGCTTGAAAACGTGCACACATACATACACTAAACATGATGTCAGGCCTAGATGCAGTTAAGTATAACAAACTACCAATAATACCACGATACTTCGTTACCTCTACCGCTTTTCCAGCCTCATCTTGATCTACGTAGCATGCAACTCTCATTGGTGTAGAAGCGGATTTGCACGAATCCATCCCAAAACGTTTGAGAAGCTCTCTACAATATTTAATCTGATGAATATAAATGCCATCATTAAGCTGCTTTATTTGAAGGCCAAGAAAGAATGTAAGCTCTCCCATCATCGACATCTCGAATTCGCTTTGCATCAAGTCTGAAAACTTCTTACACAAGTTCTCATTAGTAGCACCAAATATAATATCGTCAACATATATTTGAACCAATAAAATATCCTTACCGGAACGTTCAATAAAAAGTGTAGTGTCAACAGTGCCTCGTTTAAAACCTTTTTGTAATAAAAAATTGCTTAGTCGGTCGTACCAAGCTCTAGGAGCTTGTTTCAAACCGTACAAAGCCTTTTTCAGTTTGAAAACGTAGTCCGGATGCTCAAAACTCTCGAATCCAGGAGGTTGTGACACGTAAACTTCCTCTTGAATGTATCCGTTAAGAAAGGCGCTCTTAACATCCATTTGATACAATTTAAAGTTCATTATCGAAGCAAAAGCGAGAAGAATACGAATAGCTTCTAGTCTAGCAACAGGAGCATATGTCTCATCGTAATCGATTCCTTCTTCTTGACTATAACCTTGTGCTACCAACCTAGCTTTATTCCTAACAATAATACCCAATTCATCTAACTTATTCCTATAGATCCACTGAGTACCAATTACAGGACGATCATCGGGTTTTGGCACAAGCTCCCAAACTTGGTTTCTTTCAAATTGATTTAATTCTTCTTGCATGGCCATAATCCAATGATCATCTTGAACAGCCTCTTTGATACTTTTAGGTTCTATTTGAGATACAAAGGCAACATAATAACAAAAATTATTTAAAGTGCGTCGGGTTACCACTCCCTTCGCAATGTCACCTAAGATGTTAGAAATCGGATGATTTTTGTTTGATTTCCAAGCTATTGGTAATTGAGATTGAATCTCTTGTGCTAAGTCTTTATCTTGTGCTTGCACCTCTTCATCTTCAATTTGATTCTCTTCCATTTGTTGTGGTGTTGACTTCTCATGATCAAAAAATGTACCTATATTATCATCATCACAAGAAACAACACAATCTTCTTTCGAAGATTCATCAAATACAACATGCACGGATTCCTCAACGGTTAATGTTCTTTTATTGTAGACTCTATATGCTTTGCTATGGGTAGAATAACCTATGAATATGCCTTCGTCGGCTTTGGAGTCAAACTTGCCGACCGGTTCCTTTCCGTTATTTAAAACAAACACCTTACACCCAAAAACATGAAAATGTGAAATATTTGGCTTTCGCCCTTTTAAAAGTTCATAAGGTGTTTTATTTAAATGCGGATGAATAAGAACCCTATTAAGCACATAACAAGCAGTGTTTACTGCATCAGCCCAAAAATATTTAGGAACATTTGATTCTATCAACATAGTACGAGCAAGTTCCACTAATATTCTATTTTTCCTTTCTACAACTCCGTTTTGCTCCGGAGTCCTAGGGGCCGAAAATTGATGATCAATACCAAACTTATCACAAAACGCATCAATCCTAGTGTTTTCAAACTCACCTCCGTGATCACTTCTAATAGACACAATTTTCAAACTTAGTTGATTTTGGATGAGTTTGGCAAACTTTTTAAAACATTTATAAACTTCACTTTTTGCGGATAAAAATAAAATCCATGTGAATCTAGTAAAATCGTCTACTAAAACAAATCCATAGTAATTGCCACCTAAACTTTTAATTTGTGAAGGGCCAAACAAATCCATATGGATTAGCTCCAAAGGCTTTGTTGTGCTTATCACATTTTTAGGTTTAAAAGAACTTTTAACTTTCTTGCACTTTTGACAAGAGTCACAAATGCCATCAAGCTTAAAATTTAGTTTAGGCAAACCAATCACTAAATCTTTTCGCAAAAGTTTGTTTAATTGATTCACATTCACATGAGTAATTCGTCTATGCCAAAGACGAATTTCATCAACAAAAGATTTGAAACATTTTGAAAATAGTGAAGTTATCTCATCCAAATCAATTAAGTAAGTGTTATTAGAGCGACGACCAACAAACTTAACACTATCATCTATAGAAGACTTAATGAAACATAATTCCGGAGTAAAAGTCACATAATTGCCCATATCGCATAGTTGGCTTATACTAAGCAAGTTGTGTTCTAAGCCTTCTACGTATAGGACATTTTCTATGACAAGGTTAGATACGTTACCGATCTTCCCGACTCCTAGAATTTTGCCCTTGTTGTTGTCGCCGTATGTCACAAATCCATCACTTTTCGGAGTAAGTTCCATGAAGTGCGTTTTGTCTCCCGTCATGTGTCTCGAACAACCACTATCCAAGTACCATTTGCGCTCTTTGGTTCGAAGACACACCTACAAGAAAGATATCATTTGGTTGACTTAGGTACCCAAGTGGTCTTGGGTCCTTTGTTGTTAGCATGGGGAGAAGTCCCCTTAACAATCCAAATATATTTACCGCTTGGTATACCAAATTTCTTTATATTACATTTATTCGAGGTATGCCCAAAGATCCCACAATAATGGCAAGTTGGGTTTTTAGAAATCTTATTCTTTGAAAATCCACCAACTTTGCGATAATTGCGTTTCTTAGGTTTGGTATAGCCAAGACCGGATCTATTGCTATTGTTCCTTTGAGTTGAAAGCAAATGATCTAAAGAAGTATCTCCTTTCATGAGCCTTGCAAGTCGATCATTCAAATTAAAAACTTCTTTTTCCAAGGACTTGCAATTTTCACAAGATGGAGTCTCATTTGATTTCAATTCACAATTGCATGTAGAGTTTGCATAAATGAGTTCAAGAGTTTCATTTTGAAGCTTAAGTTCTTCTAAATCTTTTTGAAGTTCAATTATCCTTTCATGTTGCTTCATTATGAAATTCTTTCTTTCAACATTTATTTTAGCAAGTTTCTTCAACTCTTTATGCATCTCTACATACACATTGTACAACTCATTGAATGAAGGAGAATTAGAACTAGAGCTAGCATCGGAAAGATAATCTACCTCATTGACGTTGTTACTTGATTTAATGCTCGAAGATTCCTCTTCATCAAGCTTCGTCATCAAACATAGATTTGCAAGTTCTTCTTCATCCGATGAGCTAGATGTTGATTGACTCTCCTCTTCATCCCATACTATGTAAGCCCTTTTTCCTTTAGATGAGTTGAACTTAGAGTTGTCACCTTCCGACTTCTTAGAATGAGTTGGGCATTTTGATCGATAGTGACCAAGCTTTCCACATCCATGACACTTGATGTGTTCCTTGTTAGTCTTATTTCTTGGTTGTGAGTCCTTAGAATCTCTTTGTCTATACTTATTAAAGTTGCCCTTACTCTTAAAGAATCTACCAAGCTTTTTAACTAGCAAGCCAAGGGTCTCATCATCTATATCGGAGTCCGAGTCATCCACTTGAGAGTTTTCCTCTTGTGCCTTAAGAGATTTTGAAGTTGATTTAAGAGCAATCCCCTTTTTCTTTCTATCGGCATCTTCATTCATGGATAACCGTCCAAGCTCCATTTCATGCTCTTGAAGTTTTCCGAATAGAGTTGCTAAATCAATTTGATCCACGTCTCTAGCTTCCATAATGGCCGTCACCTTAGGTTGCCATTCCCTGCTAAGACATCTCAAAATCTTATTAACAACTTCACCATTAGTAATAACTTTTCCAAGTGCAGAAAGATGATTTATGATATGAGTGAACCGCTTTTGCATGTCACCTATATTTTCATTAGGTAACATACGAAAGAGTTCATATTCATGCATGAGTGTATTTAGCCTAGCCCTTCTAACCTCCGAAGTGCCCTCATGTGTGACTTGTAATGTGTCCCACATTTGTTTAGCATAAACACATTGAGATACTCGAAAGAACTCATCATAAGAAAGAGAGGACGTGATGATATTTTTAGCTTTTAAATCAAATGCAACTTTCTTCTTATCATCATTGTCCCAACTCGATTGAGGTTTGACCGAAACAACATCATTTACTTTCGTTTGAGGAACAAAAGGTCCATTCTCTATGGCGTTCCAAATTTCCATATCTATGGCTTGAATAATAATTTTCATGCGGACCTTCCAATAAGCATAACCCTCACCATTGAATAGTGGAGGACGATTAATGGAAGTTCCTTCACCACCAAAAGGATTTGAAATTGAGCCCATTGTTTCCAAGTAAAAGGATCTTTTCGAAAAAGCTTTTTAAGGCTCGGATTTTTCGTCCGAGCTCTGATACCACTTGTTGGAAACCAACAAGCGGCTCAATATAGTCTAGAGGGGGGGTGAATAGAATATTGAAGCCTTATTACAGATTTTTCGTCCACCTAAGAGAATGGTTTTATGAAAATAAATTTTCTTAAAAAATTCAAGTCAGATTACTCGAGTAACTCAAGACTTCACTCGAGTAATACGCAAGCAAAAATAATTTCACTCGAGTATTCAGAAAATCACTCGAGTATTACGAAAGCTATTATTAAATCACTCGAGTAACAGAAAACCTACTCGAGTAATGTTCATAAACTGAAAGCAGATTACTCGAGTGACAAGAACTTTACTCGAGTAAACTGGGTAAAATTCAATTAAAACTCAGTTTTCAATGGAGTTCTTCAAGAATAACAATGCTATGATGATTCAACAAATTATGAATGATTAATATGAACAATTTCAAGTAATATTAACATGCAATTTTAGATCAATTGAGTTGAATTAAGAAAACCCCAATTCTAACCTAAAAATGCAATTGTTAATGAATTAATGCAATACAAGGAATGAAAAATAAAAGAGACACAAGGATTTATCCTGGTTCACTTTCACCCACTTGAAAGCTACTCCAGTCCCCTCTTGAATCAAGAGAGATTCTTCACTAGAAATCTTCAAATGTAGATTTTACAATGTTTTAAGATGCAACTAGATTCTTAGTTCTCCTATCTTAAAACCCAACACAAAGTGTGTACCAAACACTTTGATCTAATCTACCCCTTTTGAGTATTCTAGATTTCCTTGCTAATTGATTGAATATGCTTCCAACCAATTCTCTTTTCTTGCTTTGATTTGATCCTCAAAGTCTTCCTTGTGAGATTCTTCACTTGTGTTGAAACTTCAATGATGCAATCACAAATTGCAAATCTTCAACAACCACTAAGAACAAAAATTATGATCTCAAGAATATTTGAACAATGAAAGAAATAGAGTGAAGAATGAAAAGTTCTTTGTTGAATCTTGATAGCTCTTGAAAGATGTAAAATAGCTCTTGAATTGCTTTTCAAAGTATATAGAAAATTGTAAGAGTGAATGTCTATCATATGTGAAAGAGAAAATTAAGTCCTTTCATAATTTTCCAAAAACTGATTGAATTACTCGAGTAAACCATATAACATTACTCGATTAAAACATATCAGATTAAGTTACTCGAGTGATGTGTAAACCATTACTCGATTAACCTGTCATGACATAAATTACTCGAGTGAACCAATACTCATTACTCGAGTGAACTGATCAGAATCTGAATAAAAACAAGGTTTTTCTAAAAGGATTTTCACAAAACTTTTAATAGAGCTATTTAATCAAGATTTAAAGTATCTTCACTCTTAATCAAACATTATTTGAATATTCTTAAAATCACCTAAACTACCCACACCAATGAGATGCATTGCATAAAAATAAAGATTACATTGAAATAGAATTAATAAAAATCCTAATTCTAATCTTTATGTGGTGTAGCTTGCTTGTTGCCAATGTTGTTGCTTGGAGAGAGATTGTTAGCATCAAAACATGAGAATCCTACACAATTTAATCGATTAAACCTGAAAGTTCAAAAGTCCTTAATCGATTAAACGAACACTTAATCGATTAAATCTATCAGAAACTGAAAAATCACTTTTCAATCGCATACGAAAATCAATCAATCAACATGTAAGATCAGAGATTTAGCGGAAACAATTAACACCTATATTCTTATTGATTACCTAGGTTATGAAAATGATTTTCCCCAAGTTAATTTGAACAATAAAGATTCAATTCAATCAATTATGAAAATCACTCTTTTCTAGGTTTTCAACCAAGAACACAAACAATGACTTGAATGTAAAGAATTAAGGGTTTAGAGATACGACACGGTGATTTTTCTGGTTCACTTTCATCCGCTTGAAAGCTACATCCAGTCCCCTCTTCAACAAAGAGAGATTCTTCACTATGAGGAATTAGAGTTCTCAAATTACAAGTAAATGCCTCACAAGACTCCCTTCTTGCTAGCCTACAAGAGATACCACACCCTTGCCTTGTAATCCTATTGATCTTCTCTCTAATCTAACCTCTACCCCTTGTTGATAATCAACACAACAAGTCTTCTTTTGCTTGATGATAATCCACACACCAAGGCTTCACTTTGCTTGATTCACAACCAAGACTTTCTTCTTCTCCAATGAGATTTGCTTGATGATAATTGACACACCAAGGCTTCTTTGTTGTTGTAGTTGGCTTGCCTTCTTGCAAAGATTACAACACAATAGAAAACACAATAACACTCCTATGAATCTCAATCAATAGCTATGACAATTCACAATAAGAGATTCAAAGGTTCTTGATCAAAGAATATGAAAATATGAAAGCTTTGATCTTTGAAATTGAGAGAGAATAGAGTGGCTTGATTCTTGTAAAATTGATTATGAAAGTATTCTCATTAATCACAAAGATTTGGAATAGGTTTATATAGAATACCCAAAAGTTGTAGCACTTGAAAACTGATTTTGAGAAGTGAAAATCGTATTTAAAAAAACCAGTTCAGCAGTGTTTAATCGATTAAATCTTGCCTTAATCGAGTAGTAATCGATTAAATATGTTCTTAATCGATTAAACATGTCTGATACTTGTTTAAAACTTATTTTCTCAAAACCAAACCTTTCCTTTAAAACCTTTAAGCCACCTATTGATTCTAGGTTAAGTGAAAACTCAAATTATTATTTAATCATGACTATGATAGAGATTCACTACCCTCTAAATAATCTACCCAAATAAAAGACCTATGAAGCTTGAGAGGCAAAAGATAAAACAATTACAATTACACTCAAACTAAGTCTTCATGAGCTTGCTTTCTCTCTTCTTCATTTGATGTTTGTTGTTGCTTGTTGAACTTGAAACTTGATCTGTGAATTCAATGCTCCTAATTATGTGGATTATGTTTTGATGATGACAAAATAATTAACAAATCATGCCTTGAAGATATTGCAACATCAACATCAACAAGAAGTCAAGAAAAGAAGACAAGTGCCCAATCATTCTCAATCAAATATTAATTGTAAATTTCTAATTTATGTTGAGAGTGGTTGAGAGTGGGTAGAAATAGTTAGTCTCTTCTAGGAATAAATTTTTATATGTTTATTAAGTTGAGATTGACCAAAAATTAATACTTGAGAGGAAAAATAAAATTGAAAAATAATTTTTCCCATATCTGATCAAAATACTCGAGTATTTTGATAAAGACTCGAGTATATACTCGAGTATTTATAGAAAAACTCGAGTATTTGTGCCAGGTCAGCAATTATGACCGTTAGTCTTGTTCGTGCACCAATTCACTCGTGACCGACCAAAAAGACTCGAGTATTTACCAAAAGACTCGAGTATTTTTGTCCAGTCAGCAAAAATGAACGTTGGAGAGACTCAAAAACTCAATTGAGGGCATTTGAGTCTCATCCAACCCCAAGAGAGAATTCAGAACCTTATTGTAAAATTTCTCTTTGAATTTGTGCAAGAACAAACAAGACAACAACACATCATTGATTCAAGCTTTCTTAATTTCCTCTTCTCAAGTGTTAATTCCCAAAAAGCTCAACTTCTCACTCATATTGTCATTTTATTCCAAGTTGAGTTTTTAGGCCTCAATTCTTACATTGAGCTGTGCTTATTTGTGCTAATCCATTGTGAGATTAGTAATACACATACAAAAAGCTTGATTATTCAAAGTCTTGGATTGTTCCCAAGCAAACCCTAAGTGGCTTAGGGTGTTGGAAGTCTTGAGAGGTTCTCAAGCACAAGACTAGGAGGTTCCTAGCCCGGTGGAGTTTCTTGAAGGGAGTTCAAGGAAGCTTTGTGAAGAGTTCTTCAATCACCGGAATCAAATTGGGGTAGAAATCAAGAGTTTGGTACACTCTTGAAAGGGTTAGGTTGAGTGAGGCCATTCTCAAGCAATCCTTTGTAATTTCTAACAATTTGATCATTAGTAGAAACTCCTAAGTGATTAGGAGGACTGGATGTAGCTCATTGTTGGAGTGAACCAGGATAAAATTGCTTGAGTGTCGGTTTATTGCTTTTAATCTACTTTCTAGCTCAATAGACTTAAGTCATTTCAATCAATTAGGATTTATACAATTAGGTAGCAAGTTCAAGGAATCTTTGTGTTTAAAAGTTATTTAGATTGCTTGCTATTCTGTTGGATAAGTTCCTGTTTATTATTGAATTGATTTGAGTTAAATTGCTGAATTTTCGTTTCTGGTTTTTCTGCTATCTGATAGGAAAAACTCGAGTATTTCAGAAAAGACTCGAGTTGTTCATCACTGAAAAACTCGAGTATTTCACAAAAGACTCGAGTCTTTTGTGTCTGATTCCAGAAAATTCAGTGTTAGCTCCATTCTTCAATTATCAATCGAAATATTTGGTATTAGTTCTTCAAAATACTATTCACCCCCCCTCTAGTATTTGCTTAGCCCGCTTGTTGGTTTCCAACAAGTGGTATCAGAGCTCGGTCGAAAGATCGAGTGTAACTACTTTTTCGAAAAAGATCCTTTTGGAAACTAAATGGGCTCTAGCAATAACTTTGGTGGAGAAGGAGCTTCAATAAACCGTCCTCCACTATTTAATGGTGAAGGATATGTTTATTGGAAAACTCGCATGAAAGTTTTTATTGAAGCAATTGATATGGATATTTGGGATGCAATTGAAAATGGTCCTTTCATTCCCAAAAAGAAAATAAATGATGAAATTGTTGAAATTCCAAGGAGTAGTTGGAATGATGATGAAAAGAGAAAAGTCTCATTTGATTTAAAAGCTAAAAACATCATCTTTTCGGCTCTATCCCATGATGAATTTTATAGAGTTTCCCAATGTAAATCGGCAAAAGAAATGTGGGATACTTTGAAAGTCACACATGAAGGAACAAGTGAGGTTAGAGATGCAAGATTGAATTTTCTAACTCACGAATATGAATTGTTCCACATGTTGCCAAATGAAACCATTAGTGACTTGCAAAAGCGATTCTCTCACATTGTTAATCATTTGATTTCCTTGGGAAAAGTATTTCGCAATGGTGAAACTACTAACAAAATTCTAAGATGTCTTGATAGGAGTTGGCAACCCAAGGTAACCGCCATCAAGGAATCTAGAGACATAAATAGCATGGACTTAGCCACTTTGTTTGGCAAACTCCAAGAGCATGAGATGGAGCTTACAAGACTTGGGATGCATGAGGAATCGGACAAAAAGAAAAAGGGCATAGCACTCAAAGCTTCAACTAAAGCTACAAAAGAAGTTGAAGAATGCTCTACAAGTGGAGATTCCGATGGTGAACCAAATCAAGAAGAATTTGGGATGTTTGTGAAAAGATTCAACAAATTTTTCAAAGGGAAGAAAGGTGGATCTTCATCCAATTTCAAGAGAACCAAATGTAGGATTCTCATGTTTTGATGCTAACAATCTCTCTCCAAGCAACAACATTGGCAACAAGCAAGCTACACCACATGAAGATTAGAATTAGGATTTTTATTAATTCTATTTCAATGTAATCTTTATTTTATGCAATGCATCTCATTGGTGTGGGTAGCTTAGGTGATTTTAAGAATATTTAAATAATGTCTGATTAAGAGTGAAGATACTTTAAATCTTGATTAAATAGCTTGTGAAAATCATTTTAGAAAAACTTTGTTTTTATTCAGATTCTGATCAGTTTACTCGAGTAATGAGTATTGGTTCACTCGAGTAATTTATGTTCTGACAGGTTAATCGAGTAATGGTTTATACATCACTCGAGTAACTTAATCTGACATGTTTCACTCGAGTGACGTTGTTTGGTTTACTCGAGTAATTCAATCAGTGTTGGGAAAATTTTAAAAGGACTTAATTTTCTCTTTCAAAGATAGAGACTTTCATTTCTTACAATTTTCTAATACACTTTGAAAAGTAATTCAAGAGCTATTTTACATCTTTCAAGAGCTATCAAGATTCAACAAAGAACTTTTCATTCTTCACTCTATTTTCTATCATTGTTCAAATATTCTTGAGATCATATTTTTTGTTCTTAGTGGTTGTTGAAGATTTGCAATTTGTGATTGCATCATTGAAGTTTCAACACAAGTGAAGAATCTCACAAGGAAGACTTTGAGGATCAAATCAAAGCAAGAAAAGAGGATTGGTTGGAAGCATCTTCAATCAATTAGCAAGGAAATCTAGAATACTCAAAAGGGGTAGATTAGATCAAAGTGTTTGGTACACACTTTGAGTTGGGTTTTAAGATAGGAGAACTAAGAATCTAGTTGCATCTTAAAACGTTGTAAAATCTACATTTGAAGATTTCTAGTGAAGAATCTCTCTTGATTTAAGAGGGGACTGGAGTAGCTTTCAAGTGGGTGAAAGTGAACCAGGATAAATCCTTGTGTCTCTTTTATTTTCATTCCTTGTATTTCATTAATTCATTAACATTTGCATTTTTAGGTTAGAATTGGGGTTTTCTTAATTCTACTAAATTGATCTAAAATTGCATGTTAATATTACTTGAAATTGTTCATATTAATCATTCATAATTTGTTGAATCATCATAGCATTGTTATTCTTGAAGAACTCCATTGAAAACAAAGTTTAAATTGAATTTTACCCAGTTTACTCGAGTAAAGTTCTTGTCACTCGAGTAATCTGCTTTCAGTTTATAAACATTACTCGAGTAGGTTTTCTGTTACTCGAGTGATTTAAAATCTGCTTTCGTAATACTCGAGTGATTTGCTGAATACTCGAGTGAAATTATTTTTGGTTGCGTATTACTCGAGTGAAGGCTTGAGTTACTCGAGTAATCTGAACTGAATTCTTAAGAAAATTTATTTTCATAAAACCATTCTCTTAGGTGGACGAAAAATCTGTAATAAGGCTTCAATATTCTATTCACCCCCCCTCTAGACTATATTGAGCCGTTTGTTGGTTTCCAACAAGTGGTATCAGAGCTCGGACGAAAAATCCGAGCCTTAAAAAGCTTTTTCGAAAAGATCCTTTTTACTTGGAAACAATGGGCTCAATTTCAAATCCTTTTGGTGGTGAAGGAACTTCCATTAATCGTCCTCCACTATTTAGTGGTGAGGGTTACGCTTATTGGAAGGTCCGCATGAAAATTTTTATTCAAGCCATAGATATGGAAATTTGGAACGCCATAGAGAATGGACCTTTTGTTCCTCAAACGAAAGTAAATGATGTTGTTTCAATTAAACCTCAATCGAGTTGGGACAATGATGATAAGAAGAAAGTTGCATTTGATTTAAAAGCTAAAAATATCATCACGTCCGCTCTTTCTTATGATGAGTTCTTTCGAGTATCTCAATGTGTTGATGCTAAACAAATGTGGGACACATTACAAGTCACACATGAGGGCACTTCGGAGGTTAGAAGGGCTAGGCTAAATACACTCATGCATGAATATGAACTCTTTCGTATGTTACCTAATGAAAACATAGGTGACATGCAAAAGCGGTTCACTCATATCATTAATCATCTTTCTGCACTTGGAAAAGTTATATCTAATGGTGAAGTTGTTAATAAGATTTTGAGATGTCTTAGCAGGGAATGGCAACCTAAGGTGACGGCCATTATGGAAGCTAGAGACGTGGATCAAATTGATTTAGCAACTCTATTCGGAAAGCTTCAAGAGCATGAAATGGAGCTTGGACGGTTATCCATGAATGAAGATGCCGATAGGAAGAAAAAGGGGATAGCTCTTAAATCAACTTCAAAATCCCTTAAGGCACAAGAGGAAAACTTTCAAGTGGATGACTCGGACTCCGATATAGATGATGAGACCCTTGGCTTGCTAGTTAAAAAGCTTGGTAGGTTCCTTAAGAAAAAGGGGAACTTTAATAGAAATAGACAAAGAGATTCTAAGGACTCACAACCAAGAAATAAGACTATCAAGGATCACATCAAGTGTCATGGATGTGGAAAGCTTGGTCACTATCGATCGAATTGTCCAACTCATTCTAAGAAGTCGGAAGGTGACAACTCAAAATTCAATTCTTCTAAAGGAAAAAGGGCTTACATAGTATGGGATGAAGTGGAGAGTCAATCAACATCTAGCTCATCGGATGATGAAGAACTTGCAAATCTATGTTTAATGACAAAGCTTGATGAAGAGGAATCTTCAAGCATTAAATCAAGTGAGAACGTCAATGAGGTAGATTATCTTTCCGATGCTAGCTCAAGTTCTAATTCTCCTTCATTCAATGAATTGTACAATGTGTATGTAGAGATGCATAAAGAGTTGAAGAAACTTGCTAAAATAAATGTTGAAAGAAAGAATTTCATAATGAAGCAACATGAAAAGATAATTGAACTTCAAAAAGATTTAGAAGAACTTAAGCTTCAAAATGAAACTCTTGAACTCATTTATGCAAACTCTACATGCAATTGTGAATTGAAATCAAATGAGACTCCATCTTGTGAAAATTGCAAGTCTTTGGAAAAAGAAGTTTTTAATTTGAATGATCGACTTGCAAGGCTCATGAAAGGAGATACTTCTTTAGATCATTTGCTTTCAACTCAAAGGAACAATAGCAATAGATCCGGTCTTGGCTATACCAAACCTAAGAAACGCAATTATCGCAAAGTTGGTGGATTTTCAAAGAATAAGATTTCTAAAAACCCAACTTGTCATTATTGTGGAATCTTTGGGCATACCACGAATAAATGTAATATAAAGAAATTTGGTATACCAAGCGGTGAATATATTTGGATTGTTAAGGGGACTTCTCCTCATGCTAACAACAAAGGACCCAAGACCACTTGGGTACCTAAGTCAACCAAATGATATCTTTCTTGTAGGTGTGTCTTCGAACCAAAGAGCGAAAATGGTACTTGGATAGTGGTTGTTCGAGACACATGACGGGAGACAAAACGCACTTCATGGAACTTACTCCAAAAAGTGATGGATTTGTGACATACGGCGACAACAACAAGGGCAAAATTCTAGGAGTCGGGAAAATCGGTAACGTATCTAACCTTGTCATAGAAAATGTTCTATACGTAGAAGGCTTAGAACACAACTTGCTTAGTATAAGCCAACTATGTGATATGGGCAATTATGTGACATTTACTCCGGAATTATGCTTCATTAAGTCTTCTATAGATGATAGTGTTAAGTTTGTTGGTCGTCGCTCTAATAACACTTACTTAATTGATTTGGATGAGATAACTTCACTGTTTTCAAAATGTTTCAAATCTTTTGATGATGAAATTCGTCTTTGGCATAGACGAATTGCTCATGTGAATGTGAATCAATTGAACAAACTTTTGCGAAAAGATTTAGTGATTGGTTTGCCTAAACTAAACTTTAAGCTTGATGGCATTTGTGACTCTTGTCAAAAGTGCAAGCAAGTTAAAAGTTCATTTAAACCTAAAAATGTGATAAGCACAACAAAGCCTTTGGAGCTAATCCATATGGATTTGTTTGGCCCTTCACAAATTAAAAGTTTAGGTGGCAATTACTATGGATTTGTTTTAGTAGACGATTTTACTAGATTCACATGGACTTTATTTTTATCCGCAAAAAGTGAAGTTTATAAATGTTTTAAAAAATTTGCCAAACTCATCCAAAATCAACTAAGTTTGAAAATTGTGTCTATTAGAAGTGATCACGGAGGTGAGTTTGAAAACACTAGGATTGATGCGTTTTGTGATAAGTTTGGTATTGATCATCAATTTTCGGCCCCTAGGACTCCGGAGCAAAACGGAGTTGTAGAAAGGAAAAATAGAATATTAGTGGAACTTGCTCGTACTATGTTGATAGAATCAAATGTTCCTAAATATTTTTGGGCTGATGCGGTAAACACCGCTTGCTATGTGCTTAATAGGGTTCTTATTCATCCGCATTTAAATAAAACACCTTATGAACTTTTAAAAGGGCGAAAGCCAAATATCTCACATTTTCATGTTTTTGGGTGTAAGGTGTTTGTTTTAAATAACGGAAAGGAACCGGTCGGCAAGTTTGACTCTAAAGCCGACGATGGCATATTCATAGGTTATTCAACTCATAGCAAAGCATATAGAGTCTACAATAAAAGAACATTAACCGTTGAGGAATCCGTGCATGTTGTATTTGATGAATCTTCGAAAGGAGATTGTGTTGTTTCTTGTGATGATTATATAGGTACATTTTTGGATCATGAGAATTCAACACCACAACAAATAGAAGAGAATCAAAATGAAGATCGAGAGGTGCAAGCACAAGATAAAGACTTAGCACAAGAGATACAACCTCAATTACCAATAGCTTGGAAGTCCAACAAAAATCATCCGATTTCTAATATCTTAGGTGACATTGCGAAGGGAGTGGTAACCCGACGCACTTTAAATAATTTTTGTTATTATGTTGCCTTTGTATCTCAAATAGAACCTAAGAATATCAAAGAGGCTCTTCAAGATGATCATTGGATTATGGCCATGCAAGAAGAATTAAATCAATTTGAAAGAAACCAAGTTTGGGAGCTTGTGCCAAAACCCGATGATCGTCCTGAAATTGGTACTCGGTGGGTTTATAGGAATAAGTTAGATGAATCGGGTATTATTGTTAGGAATAAAGCTAGGTTGGTAGCACAAGGTTATAGTCAAGAAGAAGGAATCGATTATGATGAGACATATGCTCCCGTTGCTAGATTAGAAGCTATTCGTATTCTTCTCGCTTTTGCTTCAATTATGAATTTTAAATTGTTTCAAATGGATGTTAAGAGCGCCTTTCTTAACGGATACATTCAAGAGGAAGTTTATGTGACACAACCTCCCGGATTCGAGAGTTTTGAGCATCCGGACTACGTTTTCAAACTGAAAAAGGCTTTGTACGGTTTGAAACAAGCTCCTAGAGCTTGGTACGACCGACTAAGCAATTTTTTATTACAAAAAGGTTTTAAACGAGGTACTGTTGACACTACACTTTTTATTGAACGTTCCGGTAAGGATATTTTATTGGTTCAAATATATGTTGACGATATTATATTTGGTGCTACTAACGATAACTTGTGTAAGAAGTTTTCAGAATTGATGCAAAGTGAATTCGAGATGTCGATGATGGGAGAGCTTACATTCTTTCTTGGCCTTCAAATAAAGCAGCTTAATGATGGCATTTATATTCATCAGAGTAAATATTGTAGAGAGCTTCTCAAACGTTTTGGAATGGATTCGTGCAAATCCGCTTCTACACCAATGAGCGTTGCATGCTACCTAGATCAAGATGAGGCTGGAAAAGCGGTAGAGGTAACGAAGTATCGTGGTATTATTGGTAGTTTGTTATACTTAACTGCATCTAGACCTGATATCATGTTTAGTGTATGTATGTGTGCACGTTTTCAAGCAAAACCGAAAGAGTCGCATCTAACTGCTGTCAAAAGAATAATGAAATACTTAAAGGGTACAACGAATACTGGACTTTATTATCCTAGGGATGCTTTTCTAAAACTAATAGGATATTCGGACTCTGACTTTGCCGGTTGTAAAGTTGAGCGAAAAAGTACAAGCGGAACATGCCATTTAATTGGTAATTCACTTGTATCGTGGTTTTCTAAAAAGCAAAATTGTGTAGCTTTATCAACCGCGGAGGCCGAATACATAGCTGCAGGTAGTTGTTGTGCTCAAATTTTATGGATGAAGCAACAATTATCTGACTTTGGTTTAAATTTAACAAATATCCCTATAAAGTGTGATAACACTTCGGCAATTAATTTGACTAAAAATCCAGTATTACACTCAAGGACAAAGCATATTGAAATTAGGCATCACTTTTTGAGAGATCATGTTCAAAAAGGTGATTGTGTTATTGAGTTTGTTCAAACTTCGGATCAATTAGCTGATATCTTTACAAAACCATTACCAAGGGACACATTTTATAAGATTCGAAGAGAACTTGGTATTTTTGATGAATTAACTATTAGCTAATTGTATTTGATGCTTTTTATACTCACCTTCAAGCCTATTTCAATGTGACTTGTATTTTGAGTTGTTGTATCTTATTAAAGTGTTTTTTTTTATGCAGTTATGTGTGTATGTTTTCTATAATATGCTAATTGCTTTATTTGTATGTGTGTTACTTGCTACATGCTAAGTGTTTCTCTGTGTTTGTGCATGAAAAATGATTTTGCATGAAAAATTGAAATTTTTGAAATTCTGTACAGTTCACTCGAGTAACAGAAATTTCACTCGAGTAATTTTAAAAACTCTTTCGTATTACTCGAGTAATTCTGTCTGTCACTCGATTAATTTTAAAATGACTTGCGTATCACTCGATTAAGTTCATCCATCACTCGAGTAAAATCTTTTTATTTTTCGGCATACTCGAGTAACATACTCTTTCACTCGAGTACTGCTCGAATCACTCGAGTAACGTATGAACATTACTCGAGTAACTTACGTGATTTTAAAAGCTGAACTGTTAAAATCTGCATCATTTTCACGATTTTTTCTCTCTCTTGTTCGTCTTTCTCTCTTCTCTCTCATACGGATCTTCATCAAATCATCATCTTTCAGCCACAAACCTCACAAATCATACAAATTTCTTCCATATTTCATCTTTATATCATCATTTCTACTCCTTTCATTCATCAATTTCACCAATTTTATCCAAAAATCCGAAAACCCCAAATCAAAACCCTAACCTCTCAAAACCGAATTTGCTTTTTCTGAATTAATGGCTTCTTCCTCTCACTATCAACCTCCTCAAAAGAAAGCAAAGCAAGGAGCAGGTCGTAATGATACTTGGTTTTCTGGAATCAACCGAGATTTGCGGGAACCGGCATTTATCAATCGCTCTTTTGGTCTTACAAGGTATGTTAAATTTGCTTGGTTGCATAAGGAGCAATTTCCGTTTGTAGAGGATTTAGAATTTCAGAATTTGCAGAGGTTTTTGGAATTTGAGACTCATTATTACCCTAGGCTTGTCAGACAATTTTATCAAAATTTTACTAAGCTAGATGGTGAGTATCAAACAATGGTTAGAGGACATCATTTTGTTATAAAGCCTGCGGATTTGACTATGATGTTTGGTTTAGAAAACAAGGGAACTTTTATTGGTGATACTGAATGTCTGGATTTGGATGTGGATACTAATAAGATTTATACTGATTTGTTGCGTACTGGTGAATCTTGGGGTGATAGAACTACTAGAACTGTATCACCTTTGCATGCTGTGGATAGGGTGCTCATGTATATTATCTCTTATTGTTTGATTCCAAAATGCAATCAAAATTATGCTCAATTGGGAGATGATGATCTTACTTTGTTTCATGGGATTAAAAAGAGGTATGAGATGAATTGGAATAAAATGTTTTTAGCTCGTATGGAAGCTGCTGCTCAATCTCCTCCTACCCAATTCTTGCCATATCCTATGCATGTCACCAAGATCATGAGGTATTATCGTGTTCCAATCCCTGATGATGAGCCAGCTGAAAAGGAAAAGAAAAATAACTGGTGTCTTAATGATTCGCACATTAGTTATATGAAAATTGCTTGGCATAGGGACAGTCGCACTTGGTTATGGAAATCACAGATTAAGGAAATGGCTGAAGCTGCAAAGGCTGCAAGAGTTTCAGGTTCTAGGAAAAGGAATTTACTTGGTGATAGGGCTGGTGCATCCTCTTCTGTTCCTCCTACTTCTACTGATCCGATGGATACCGATCGTATTGAGGACTATATCGATTTGGATAATCTTGGTACTCCATTTGATGCACAAGCTGCTCATGAGTCATTAGTTGAGCACATCAATGCTCAATTCACTCAGTTGGAGATGAGACAGGATGTGAAGAATATTGCCATGGAGCATCGTTTGATGGATTACATGTCTGGATTATTTTCTCATCATTTTCCTCCTCCTCCACCTGATTCCTAGACCTGTGGATGCTGATGATGTTTGCTGTTGATTTCTGTTGCATGTTTCATTTGCATATTCTCTGTTTATGTTTCTGTTTCATGTTTCTGACTCTGTTGCTACTATGACTTTAGGACCTTGTGTATGGTCTGGTTTGTTTAGTTTTCGTTTTGATTATCTGCTATGATTTGCTGCATAGTGTGATGCTCTGATACTCTGATTTCTGGTGCTATATTCGTTGTTCGTTTATATTCGTTGTTTATATACGTTGAGGCACTATTGTGGTTTATTTTGGTATTGTCTTTATTGTTATATATTTTCTATATCATTGTGAACTACTTACCTTCAACTTTTGGCAAAGGACTTTTCTCAAAAATATTATCTTTTTAATGATGCCAAAAGGGGGAGAATATTTTGTTGATGTTGTTCTTGTAGGTTAAGTTTTATTATATTTTTCCTAGATGTTTTACATTTAGGGGGAGTATGTTAAAACTTAGTGCTTAATTTGAAAGGAGGTTTGTCATCATCAAAAAGGGGGAGTTTGTAGGATTCTCATGTTTTGATGCTAACAATCTCTCTCCAAGCAACAACATTGGCAACAAGCAAGCTACACCACATGAAGATTAGAATTAGGATTTTTATTAATTCTATTTCAATGTAATCTTTATTTTATGCAATGCATCTCATTGGTGTGGGTAGCTTAGGTGATTTTAAGAATATTTAAATAATGTCTGATTAAGAGTGAAGATACTTTAAATCTTGATTAAATAGCTTGTGAAAATCATTTTAGAAAAACTTTGTTTTTATTCAGATTCTGATCAGTTTACTCGAGTAATGAGTATTGGTTCACTCGAGTAATTTATGTTCTGACAGGTTAATCGAGTAATGGTTTATACATCACTCGAGTAACTTAATCTGACATGTTTCACTCGAGTGACGTTGTTTGGTTTACTCGAGTAATTCAATCAGTGTTGGGAAAATTTTAAAAGGACTTAATTTTCTCTTTCAAAGATAGAGACTTTCATTTCTTACAATTTTCTAATACACTTTGAAAAGTAATTCAAGAGCTATTTTACATCTTTCAAGAGCTATCAAGATTCAACAAAGAACTTTTCATTCTTCACTCTATTTTCTATCATTGTTCAAATATTCTTGAGATCATATTTTTTGTTCTTAGTGGTTGTTGAAGATTTGCAATTTGTGATTGCATCATTGAAGTTTCAACACAAGTGAAGAATCTCACAAGGAAGACTTTGAGGATCAAATCAAAGCAAGAAAAGAGGATTGGTTGGAAGCATCTTCAATCAATTAGCAAGGAAATCTAGAATACTCAAAAGGGGTAGATTAGATCAAAGTGTTTGGTACACACTTTGAGTTGGGTTTTAAGATAGGAGAACTAAGAATCTAGTTGCATCTTAAAACGTTGTAAAATCTACATTTGAAGATTTCTAGTGAAGAATCTCTCTTGATTTAAGAGGGGACTGGAGTAGCTTTCAAGTGGGTGAAAGTGAACCAGGATAAATCCTTGTGTCTCTTTTATTTTCATTCCTTGTATTTCATTAATTCATTAACATTTGCATTTTTAGGTTAGAATTGGGGTTTTCTTAATTCTACTAAATTGATCTAAAATTGCATGTTAATATTACTTGAAATTGTTCATATTAATCATTCATAATTTGTTGAATCATCATAGCATTGTTATTCTTGAAGAACTCCATTGAAAACAAAGTTTAAATTGAATTTTACCCAGTTTACTCGAGTAAAGTTCTTGTCACTCGAGTAATCTGCTTTCAGTTTATAAACATTACTCGAGTAGGTTTTCTGTTACTCGAGTGATTTAAAATCTGCTTTCGTAATACTCGAGTGATTTGCTGAATACTCGAGTGAAATTATTTTTGGTTGCGTATTACTCGAGTGAAGGCTTGAGTTACTCGAGTAATCTGAACTGAATTCTTAAGAAAATTTATTTTCATAAAACCATTCTCTTAGGTGGACGAAAAATCTGTAATAAGGCTTCAATATTCTATTCACCCCCCCTCTAGACTATATTGAGCCGTTTGTTGGTTTCCAACACCAAAGACTCCAAACAAAGAGAAAAGAGTACCAATGATGGAGTTAAGTATCATGAATGTGGAGGGGTTGGTCACATAAGAATGGAATGTGCCACATTCTTGAAGAAGAATGACAAGAAGACCCAAGAGACCAAAGGGAAGCGTGCATACATTGTTTGGGATGCACCGGAGAAGAGCAATGAATCATCTTCAAGTAGCTCCGGTGATGAAAATGCAAACCTTTGTCTCATGGCCAAGAACAATCATGAGTCCTCATCAAGAGCTAATCATGGCATGAGTGAAAGTGATGATGAGGTAACCTCTAGCTCTTCTTGTTCATCTTCAAACTCCATTTCATATGATGATTTGCAAGAAGCTTACAATGAAATGTTAATTCAATTTAAAAGGCTTGCTAAAATTAATAAGGAAAAAGGAAAGAAAATTTTGGAGTTTCAACATGAAATTGATGAATTGCAAAAATCTATAAATGAGTTGAAACTTCAAAATGAATCCTTGGAACTTATTAATTCTAGTCATCAAAGTGATTGTGCAAATCATGAGGAAATTATCACTTCATGTGAGAGATGTGATGATCTTGAAAAAGAAGTGAAAGAGTTGAAAAACAAACTCACAATCTCACATAGTGATAGAAACCTCAACCGGTTGTTGAACTCTCAAAGACATAATCACAACAAAACCGGTTTACGATATGTTCATAAAAAGGACAAAAAGTACAAGGTGGTTGGAACATTTTCTAAGAAAAACTCATCAAAGAGACCAACTTGTACTTATTGTGGAAAAGTTGGACATATCAACATTGAGTGCCATATTAAGAAGTTTGAAATGAATAAGGGCACTTATATGTGGATTAAGAAGGGAGAAAGTCCCAACACTAACCCTAAGGGACCCAACATTGTTTGGGTACCCAAAGTGAAAAAGTGATTTCATTTTGTAGGTGTGTCTTCGAACGGGAAAACAATTGTGGTATCTTGATAGTGGATGTTCGAAGCACATGACGGGAGATAAGCGGCACTTCATTGAGCTTACTCCAAAGGAAAAGGGTTATGTCACTTATGGGGACAACAACAAAGGCAAAATCCTTGGTATTGGTAAAATCGGAAACTCTTCAAACTTGATTATTGAAAATGTGCTCTATGTTCAAGGATTAGAACATAATCTCTTGAGCATAAGCCAATTATGTGAGATTGGCAATCATGTAGTTTTTACCTCTACCCATTGCCTCATTAAAAGTGACAAAGATGAATCAATCAAATTTGTTGGTAGAAGGTCAAATAATACTTACTTAGTTGATTTGAACAAAGTCACTTCTTTGGTCTCTACTTGTTTAGTGAGCAAAGAAAATGACACTTGGTTATGGCATCGTAGGACCGCTCATATAAATGTAAACCAATTGAAGAAAATTCAATCTAAAGATCTAGTAGTTGGTTTACCAAAGCTAAATTTTTCTATTGAAGGTGTTTGTTCCCCTTGCAAGAAATGTAAACAAACTAAAAACACCTTTGGATCAAAAATGGTTATGTCCACATCAAGGCCATTAGAAATGCTTCATATGGACTTGTTTGGACCATCACAAATAAAAAGCTTTGGTGGCAACTATTATGCATTGGTGATTGTTGATGACTTCTCTAGGTTTACTTGGACTTTATTTTTAACTACTAAGAGTGAGACCTACAAATCTTTTAAACATCATGTCAAACTTTTGCAAAACCAAGTAAATCAAAAAGTAATTATTATTCGAACCGATCATGGTGGTGAATTCGAAAACCACAAATTTGATAGATTTTGTGCTAAAAATGGTATTGAGCATCAATTCTCCGCACCAAGGACTCCGGAACAAAACGGAGTGGTAGAGCGGAAAAATAGGGTGCTAGAGGAACTTGCTAGAACCATGTTAAATGATTCTCAAGTACCTCAATATTTTTGGGCCGATGCCGTCAATACGGCTTGTTATGTTTTAAATCGTATTTTGATAAGGCCCTCTTTGGATAAAACCCCCTATGAACTTTACAAGGGAAGAAAGCCAAATATATCTCATTTTCATGTCTTCGGATGCCAAGTTTTTGTTTTAAATAATGGAAAAGAACACCTTGGCAAGTTTGATTCCAAATCCGATGAAGGCATATTTTTAGGCTATTCTTCTCATAGTAAAGCTTATAGAATTTTCAATAAAAGAACATTAAATATTGAGGAATCAATTCATGTGGTTTTTAATGAGTCTTCAAAAGAAGATAGTGTTTTATGTGATGCTAGTGAAGATGGCATTGTCTTTTCAAAAGAAGAAAAAGAGAGAGAGAATTCAAAAGTTGATGAAGGAGAAGTAAGGGAAGAACTTCCTCCAACTTGGAAATCGGTCAAGGCTCATCCTATAGACAAAGTCATAGGAGATATGTCAAAGGGAGTACTTACTCGTAGGTCTATTCAAAACATTTGCCACTATGTCTCATTTGTTTCTCAAATTGAACCCGATTCAATTAAAAAGGCCATTGAGGATGATCATTGGGTTCTTGCTATGCAAGAAGAATTAAACCAATTTGAAAGAAATGAAGTTTGGGATCTAGTCCCTAAACCCGATGATCATACCATAATTGGTACTAAATGGATTTATAGAAACAAACTTGATGAATCCGGGTTGATTATAAGAAACAAAGCTAGACTAGTAGCTCAAGGGTTCAACCAAGAGGAAGGTATCGATTATGATGAGACCTTTGCTCTGGTTGCACGTCTTGAAGCAATCCGAATTTTACTTGCTTATGCTTCAATCATGAAATTCACTTTATATCAAATGGATGTTAAAAGTGCTTTCTTGAATGGGTTTATAAATGAAGAAGTGTATGTCAAACAACCCCCCGGTTTTGAAAATAGTGAATTTCCAAACCATGTTTATAAATTGAAAAAGGCACTCTATGGATTGAAACAAGCTCCTAGAGCTTGGTATGATCGATTGAGTTCCTTTCTATTAGAAAACAAGTTTCAAAGAGGGAAGGTTGATAATACACTATTTATTTATAAAACCAAGGATGACATTTTGTTAGTACAAATCTATGTTGATGATATCATTTTCGGTGCTACTAACGTGTCTCTTTGTAGAAAGTTTTCAAATTTGATGAAAAAGGAATTTGAAATGTCAATGATGGGAGAACTCAAGTTCTTCCTAGGCTTACAAATAAATCAAGTCAAGGAGGGGATATTTGTGCATCAAGGGAAATATTGCAAAGAGCTCCTTGAGAAATTCGGATTGGACAAGTGCAAGGAAGCCTACACTTCAATGAGCACATCATGCTACCTAGACAAGGATGAACAAGGTACACCGGTTGATGTTAGTAAGTATAGGGGTATGATAGGTAGTCTCCTATATCTCACTGCATCTAGATCGGATATTATGTTTAGTGTATGCATGTGTGCTAGATTTCAAGCTAATCCTAAAGCATCTCACCTATCCGCAGTTAAACATATATTTAAGTATCTAAAAGGAACAATTAACACTGGTTTATGGTATCCTGCTGATGCCAATCTTAGTTTAGTTGGTTACTCGGATTCCGACTTCGCGGGATGCAAGCTTGATCGCAAAAGCACCAGTGGTACTTGCCATTTCTTGGGAAGTTCATTGGTGTCATGGTTTTCTAAAAAGCAAGCTTGTGTCGCTCTTTCTACCGCCGAAGCGGAATATATCGCAGCCGGTAGTTGTTGTGCTCAACTGTTATGGATGAAACAACAATTACCGGATTTTGGTTTGAAACTTGAAAATATTCCGATTAGATGCGATAACACGAGTGCAATCAATTTGACTAAGAATCCGGTGTATCACTCAAGAACTAAACACATTGAAATAAGACATCACTTTTTAAGAGATCATGTACAAAAGGGTGATTGCACAATTGAATTTGTCAGTACCACAAATCAATTAGCTGACATTTTTACAAAACCTCTACCAAGGGACACCTTTTATCATATTAGGAGAGAACTTGGTATTTTAGAACATTCTATGCAAACCTTAGGCTAAAGGACAATGTCATAGAAACAATGGTTGAGGGTGTTCGTTTTAAAATTAGCACTAAGGACCTCTTTGTAGCTTTTGGGACAACCCGTCACGGGGACAATTCTCTAAAGGCTGATGCGGACGGCATTTTTCAAAGTTGTTTGCGCCCCGGTCGTGTATGGACCGAAGGAGTTAAGCATTCCTCATACATGACTGTCCAATCTAGGGTGTTGCATTATATTGTTTGTCATCAATTAGTTCCTCAAACCTCACCCAATTATGCCAAACCCACAAACAATGAACTTAGGCTTCTTAGTGCCATCCTGAACAATGAGAAGCTGAACTGGAGTCGCATAATTTTGGATAGAATGCTCCTTGCTGCTAAGTCTAAACACCCAAAAACCCTGCCCTATGCCATGCATGTTTGTTATCTGTTGAGTTACTTCAAGGTGCCTATCCCACGCAATGAAGAGAAAAAGACTCTTCATGTGAACCAGCATTGCCTCAACAAAGGCACCTTGAGTCACCAGGACATGGCATTCCATGAACCCTCTGGTCAATACTTGTACCGATCTGATATTGCTGAGCTAGAGAGGGTTGCAAATGTGGCAGCTCAACAAGGGATGGATGCCCATCAGATGGAAGAGGAAGCTGCTGCATTTGCCCAGGCTGAAGAAGGGGATCCTATTGATCAGATTAACTTTGATGACTTCGCTGGATCTCAATCTGGGTTTGACAACTCGGGCTGGAGAGAGAATGTGATCACACGTCTGGACACTTTAGATGGGAGAATGGACTCCCTTGTGCATGCTTTGGACAGCCAGCGTGATGATTTTGTTAGCTTAGACACTAGGATGAGTGCAGAGTCTGCCATGTTTTATTCTCATTTGGATCAGCACTCGGCCCAGATTAATGCCCGCCTGGACCAGCAGTCAGGGGAGATGCACCGCCGGTTTGATGAGATGATGGCGGCCTTCTCTCGATTTTATCCTCCTCCAGATGATCCAGCTCCTTCGATGTTTTGATGATGTTGACCTTTGCAGTCTATCTTAGTTTTCATTCTGTTTTTATCATATTGGTCTTTGTTACATTTTCTGTATTTTGAGAACTTGGTGTTTTGAGACTTTGGGTTTATTATTGCACCTTTGATTTGGACCTTTTATGATGTTTTTATGTTAATGAATTTGGTTTTCATTATGATGTTTGTGCAAAGCTTCAGGGGGAGCTCTTTATATTTATTATTAAGTCTATTTTTTTGCATAGTTGGTTATGGGGTTTTCCGATTCTGCACCTCTCCTCCCTTGATCTTTTTCTAAATTGTTACATCTTTTTGGCGTATGACAAAAAGGGGGAGAGATATTACACTTGTCTTGTCTTGATATTGTTGCACCTAAAATCTCTAATTATGGTATATACTCTGATAATTGTTAAATTCTCTAATACCATAGGCTTGGTGCTAAAATTAAATTGTCATAACATCTTGATCAAGCTGAATTTTTAGATAGGTGAAAAGTATCATATAGTGAGGGGGAGTTGCATCTCCAAGTGGATCAAGCTTAACAAATGGATCAAGTGTTAATTATTTTGTCATCACCAAAAAGGGGGAGATTGTGAATTCAATGCTCCTAATTATGTGGATTATGTTTTGATGATGACAAAATAATTAACAAATCATGCCTTGAAGATATTGCAACATCAACATCAACAAGAAGTCAAGAAAAGAAGACAAGTGCCCAATCATTCTCAATCAAATATTAATTGTAAATTTCTAATTTATGTTGAGAGTGGTTGAGAGTGGGTAGAAATAGTTAGTCTCTTCTAGGAATAAATTTTTATATGTTTATTAAGTTGAGATTGACCAAAAATTAATACTTGAGAGGAAAAATAAAATTGAAAAATAATTTTTCCCATATCTGATCAAAATACTCGAGTATTTATAGAAAAACTCGAGTATTTGTGCCAGGTCAGCAATTATGACCGTTAGTCTTGTTCGTGCACCAATTCACTCGTGACCGACCAAAAAGACTCGAGTATTTACCAAAAGACTCGAGTATTTTTGTCCAGTCAGCAAAAATGAACGTTGGAGAGACTCAAAAACTCAATTGAGGGCATTTGAGTCTCATCCAACCCCAAGAGAGAATTCAGAACCTTATTGTAAAATTTCTCTTTGAATTTGTGCAAGAACAAACAAGACAACAACACATCATTGATTCAAGCTTTCTTAATTTCCTCTTCTCAAGTGTTAATTCCCAAAAAGCTCAACTTCTCACTCATATTGTCATTTTATTCCAAGTTGAGTTTTTAGGCCTCAATTCTTACATTGAGCTGTGCTTATTTGTGCTAATCCATTGTGAGATTAGTAATACACATACAAAAAGCTTGATTATTCAAAGTCTTGGATTGTTCCCAAGCAAACCCTAAGTGGCTTAGGGTGTTGGAAGTCTTGAGAGGTTCTCAAGCACAAGACTAGGAGGTTCCTAGCCCGGTGGAGTTTCTTGAAGGGAGTTCAAGGAAGCTTTGTGAAGAGTTCTTCAATCACCGGAATCAAATTGGGGTAGAAATCAAGAGTTTGGTACACTCTTGAAAGGGTTAGGTTGAGTGAGGCCATTCTCAAGCAATCCTTTGTAATTTCTAACAATTTGATCATTAGTAGAAACTCCTAAGTGATTAGGAGGACTGGATGTAGCTCATTGTTGGAGTGAACCAGGATAAAATTGCTTGAGTGTCGGTTTATTGCTTTTAATCTACTTTCTAGCTCAATAGACTTAAGTCATTTCAATCAATTAGGATTTATACAATTAGGTAGCAAGTTCAAGGAATCTTTGTGTTTAAAAGTTATTTAGATTGCTTGCTATTCTGTTGGATAAGTTCCTGTTTATTATTGAATTGATTTGAGTTAAATTGCTGAATTTTCGTTTCTGGTTTTTCTGCTATCTGATAGGAAAAACTCGAGTATTTCAGAAAAGACTCGAGTTTTTCATCACTGAAAAACTCGAGTATTTCACAAAAGACTCGAGTCTTTTGTGTCTGATTCCAGAAAATTCAGTGTTAGCTCCATTCTTCAATTATCAATCGAAATATTTGGTATTAGTGCTTCAAAATACTATTCACCCCCCCTCTAGTATTTGCTTAGCCCGCTTGTTGGTTTCCAACATGATCAACACATGATAGCTTGTTCAAAACACTTTGTAACCTTTTGTCATTATCAAAACATTCAACATGGAACTTACAAATATGACTTAGAGGAAGCAGATGTAAAAACATTAACAGAAATTAAAATTAAACTTAAACTTTAGCTGGAGATGTTGGTAACTGCTGATGATATCCGAGGTAAACCTAACTGAAGTAGGTTCTCAGTTTTGCAACGTTCCAGGAATTCTTGAGCTCGGCTCCTTCGAGGGTCTCTAGCTTGTATGCCCCAGAGTATGTTTTTGAAACGACTCTGTAGGGGCCTTCCCAATTCTGAGCAAATTTTCCATCCTTTCGATTCTTGAGGCCAATGTCTGCTCTTCGGAGCATGAGGTCTCCGACCTCAAAGGACCTGGGTTGCACTGTTCTGTTGTACTACTTGGCTTGCCTTTCCTTCGCTTTCTTTTCTCTAACAGAAGCAGCTTCTTAGATCTCTTCGGCCAGTATTAGATTTTCTTTGATCAGATTTTCATTTTCCACCTCGGGCTTGTCCCTCAGATTTTCATACTCCCTTGGCCTGTGTAATTCTCTTTTTGAGGCCATCAACAATAGTTCGGTTGGTAGCCTCGGCTTGCCCATTGGTCTGGGGATGCTCGACCGAGGAGAACCGATGAGAGATTCCGAGGTTTTCAGCCAGTATTTGAAAGTTGTTGGCAGCGAACTGGCTACCACTGTCGGTGATTAGTGTGAGTGGAAGTCCGAAGCGCGAAATGACTTGTTTCAGGAAAATTTTTTGGATTCTTGCCGAAGTGATGGTCGCTAATGGTTCAGCCTCAATCCATTTGGTGAAGTAATCAACTGCTACCACAATGAACTTTAGCTGACCTGGAGCTGTTGGGAACTGTCCCACGATGTCCATTCCCCACATACTGAAAGGCCAGGGGGAAGCTAGAGAGTGGAGTTACTCAGAGGGTTTCTAATACACATCACTGAAAAATTGGCACTGAGGACATTTTCTGACATGGTCGATGGAGTCTGTCACCAAGGTAGGCCAGAAATATCCTGCCCTTAATACCTTCCTTGCTAAGGACTTGCCTCCGACGTGGTGGCTCCCCAGTCCTCCGTGAACCTCGTTCATGGTTTCTTGAGCTTCCTCGGAGGTGAGACATCGGAGGAGTGGGGAAGACATTCCTCTCTTGTAAAGGATTCCATCAATAATAACATACTCAGCCGCCTTTCTGGTGAGTTTCTTTTCTTCCTTCTGGTCAGCGGGGAGTATTCCATGTTCTAGATATGACCTTATCGGGTGCATCCAGTTCGGCAATACAGAAATAGCCATTACCACACTTGGGGCCGAGATTTGTTCTTGAATGAGACTTTTGTTGTTCCCTACACCTTTTGTGCTCGCCAGCTTGGAAAGCACATCGGCTCGGGAGTTTGAGCAGCGGGGGATGTGGGTGATATAAAATTTTTCAAAATTTTGAGCCAGGGATTTAACTTTATCAAGGTATCTTTGCAGGATGGGTTCTTTTGCTTGGTAGTCTCCGATGACTTGGGAAACCACCAACTGGATTCGCTCAAAATTTGAACTTCTACTGCGCCGAGCTCCTTAGCCATGCGGAGGCCAGCAAGGACTGCTTCATACTCAGCCTGGTTATTCGAGGTTAAGAACTCGAATTTCAGGGAATATTCGATGCTGAGACCTTCCGCGTTCTCCAAAATAACACCAACTCCTGCTCCCTTTTGGTTGCTTGAACCGTCAACATATATCACCCAAGTGTCCGAGCTAGAGCTTTGGTGGGGCTCTGTGAACTCAGACACAAAGTCTGCCAATGCTTGTGACTTGATTGCCTTCCTCGGTTCGTAGGAAATATCGAACTCGGACAGTTCAATTGCCCACGCCATCATTCTCCCAGCGAGGTCGGGCTTCTGAAGAACTTGTTTAATGGGCTTGGCGGTTCTTACGACAATGGGGTGACTCTGGAAATATTGTCGTAGCAGCCGTGCAGCAAGGATCAGATAAAATGCAAATTTCTCAATCTTGGAATACCGGAGCTCGGAACCTTGTAGAGCTCGGCTTATGAAGTAAATGGGAAACTCACTTCGGCCCTCATTTCGGACCAACACCGAGCTGAGGGCGGAATCACCAACAGATAGATAAATGAAAAGACTCTCCCCCTGTAGAGGGCTAGAGAGAACTGGAGGAGAAGAAAGATATTCCTTAAGTGCCAGGAAAGAAGCTTCACAGTTTTGATCCCAATTAAAAGTTGTACCTTTTTTCAAAAGTTGGTACCAGGGTAAGGCCTTTTTTGCGGCTTGAGGGAGAAACCTTGACAGCGCTGCCATCCTGCCTGTTAACTGTTGCACTCCTCTGAGATCGGCAAGGCTCCTCATTTCTAATATAGCTCGGCACTTGTCGGGGTTTGCTTCAATTCCCCTCTCGGATAGCATGAAGCCGAGGAAGGCACCAGCGGGAACTCCGAAGGTGCACTTTTCCGGATTCAACCTCATCCTATGCGCTCTTACCCTTTCAAGAACCATAGTCAGATCTCGGACATGGTCCTCCTTTTTCTTGCTTTTTGTAATCATGTCATCAATATAGACCTCCATGGTGGTACCAATGATACCATCAAAAACCTTGTTCATCATTCTTTGATAGGTTGCACCAGCATTCTTCAGACCGAAAGGCATGACAGTATAGCAGTAAGTTGCCTTTCCAGTCGTGAATGTGGTTTTATCTTGATCAGGGGGATACATGGGGATCTGATTGTATCCCGAATAGGCATCAGTAAACGACAACAGCTGGTAGCCTGCCGAACTATCGACGAGCTGGTCAATAATCGGCAGCAGATACTGATCTTTGGGGCAGGCTTTGTTGAGGTCAGTTTAATCCACACACATCCTCCAACTGTCGTTTGCCTTCCTTCCCAAAACAGTGTTTGCAACCCATTCAGCGTATGGCACCTCTTTCACGAAACCAGCTTCAAGTAACTCGGCAACTTTTTCCTGAATAACTTTTGTTTTTTCTGTCCCAACTCTTCTCATCTTTTGTGCTACCGGCCTGGCTTTCGGATCCACGCTGAGCTTGTGACAGATAAAATTCGGATCAATTCCCGGCATGTCGGCCGAGGTCCAAGCAAACAAATCCAGATTAGCTCGTAACTGGTTGATGATCTCGCCTTGGATCTCCTGAGGGAGGTCGGCACCCACTTTAACAGTTTTGCTTGGGTCGGAAGGATCAATGGGAATTGCCAACCATTCCCCTTGAAGGGAAGGCCTAAGATCATCCTGTTCGGCCCGGACATCCAGCTCAGCCAATAGGACTCTCCCTTTGGCCAACGTCGGACCAGTAAGCTCTTCTTGTTTCTTTTTTATTTCCCGTAGACTCGCGTTGTAGCAGAGTCGGGCCCTCACTTGGTCGGCTTTGACAGTGACGACCTTGTCGTCAGAGCCGACAAACTTCATGGCTAAATGCACCGTTGAAACCACTGCCCCAAAGGCTTGCAGGCAGGTTCTTCCCAGTATTACATTGTAAGGGGAATCAGAATCAACAACTAGAAACTTGATGATCTCCATTCGGGCCGAAGGCTGTTTACCTAAGGTCACCAGGAGGTGGATGGCTCCTAGGGGGCAAATCGCCTTACCCGTGAAGCTAATGAGATTGCCTTCAAATTCAATGAGGTCGGATGACCTCAACTTTAGTGCTTGAAAAGTGTGAAGAAAAAGAATGTCGGTCGAGCTTCCTTGATCAATGAATACTCGGGCGACTTCAAAATTACCAATCAGCACCGTGATCACCATTGAGTCATTGTGATCCGGGATGATGTCTTCCATGTCCTGATCGGAAAAGATGACGGGGATGTTCCGAGATGGTTTTTTACAAATGGGTTTGTGATGAACAGCTAACACTTGGTTGACATACTTTTTTCTTTCTGATCTCTTCTCACCGTCACCGGCAAAACCTCCCGAGATGGTTTCAACTCGGAAATTTTCCGATGACTTATCCAAATCCTGCACCACAACCATATTCACTCATTGTGGTTCTTCATGTTTCTTTTCTTGAGATGGGTCAGCCTTGGCCTTTCCTTTGTCTTGATTCGGGCTCCGAGATCGTCTCTGGCCTCTTCTCTCTACAGCTTCTCGGACGTACTGTTGCAACTTACCCCTTCTCACCATATCTTCGATAATATCTCGAAGCCAGGTGCACTGGTCGGTATGATGTCCATACCCATCGTGGAAGTTGCAGTACTTAGATCTATCTCTGATGTTATTTTGATTTTTGAGGAAAGGTGGCCTGGATACGTGTCTGAGTTCGGTCTGCATGGTTTCCCTCCATACTTGCGACCTCGGAACCGTCAGGGGGGTGTAAGTATCATACTTGGTGATATAAGGATGTCGGCGGTCATCCTGCTGGCCGACATGAGGACGACGTCGGTCCCCTTGGTCCGCTTTTCCTCCTCTATCTTCCCTGTTTCCTCGAGGGCGACCTCGAGGAAGGGCATTCTGTGAAGCAGCTTGAACATTTTCCATCCTACTTGTTTGACCTTTGTTGAATTCCTCCAGGTTGATATACTTGTTGGACCTTTGTCTTAGCTCGGCCATATCTCTCGGTGGCTTTCCTATTAGTGAGTCTTTGAACCCTCCTTCAGCCAAACCTTGAGTCAAAAGGAGGACGGCCACCTCGGGAGATAAGTTAGGAACCGAGCTGGACTCATTGTGAAACCTGTGTAGGTAAGCACGTAGCGATTCGTCTGACTTTTGTGTCACTGTTGCTAGTGTGTGGTCGGATCTCGGTTGCACACAACTAGCAGTGTACCTATTGAGAAACGCGCGCTTCATCTCTGCCCAGCAATTAACAGAATTCTTGGGTAACGTTGAATACCATCGGAGAACTGGAGCTTGGAGGGTCATGGAGAAAGCTCGGCATTTTAGCCGATCTCCACCGCCATAGAAGTTCATAGCTCCCTCATAAGAGAGTACGTGCTCCTGAGGATCGGTTAGTCCATTATACCTGGGTATGTTGCTGGGTCCGAGGTACCCTGGAGGTGGCTCATAAGACATAACAGCTGGTGTGAAAGGGTGTCCAAGGTAAGAATCATCTAAGTCAGATTGTTGATGGTTAAGGGGTGGTGTTTGTGTTAGTTGTGTGATGACGGTATGTGGTGTTGTTAACGTTTGTGGTGTTAACGGAGGCGGTGGTGGTGGAGGAGGTGAGGGTGGTGGAAATTCATTTTGGGCTGGAGCTTGAACGACAGCTCGTTCAGTCAACCGCTGCATGGTAAGCTGTTGAAGGTCTGTTATGGCTTGGCCTTGCTGTTCTATGATCCGCATTTGTTGTCTCATCATGGCCAAGACCTCTGCATCACGAGAGCGTGAAGACTGTCGTGAATGAGAACGGTGTGTTGTACTGACGGAGTGAGCACGTTCGCCGTGTCGGCGGTGCTGCGCTGTGTTGGTTTCTCCAAGTTGGAAGCGTAGCTGCACGCGCCGACCTTCCTCCTGGTGGTGAGTTGGGTTTGAGTTATCACCCGTGTGGATGGTGTAAGGTAGGGGTGTAACGATCCGGTCCGGTCCGGTCTTTAATGAACTTTACGGACCGGACTGATTAAATTAATGTGGTCCGGTCCGGTCCGGTCTCGAAGTTTTCCATATGCAAAGACCAGACCGGACCGGACCGTTCATGAATGGTCCGATCCGATCCAGTCCGGTCTATTTAGACCATAATAATAAAAATTAATTAAAATAACTAAAAAAATAAAAAAAAATACTAACAAGAGCCTCTGCATAATAATAAGGGCCTCTGATGCAATTGGGAATGCCAAAAACTCACAAAAAGCACGCCCTCTGCAGAATAAAAAATAAAAAATACTAACAAAAATTCACAAATACAGCTGGAACTGGAAGGGAGAACGTATTATTATGCAGAGGGTGGTGGCGGCGAGATGACGGAGGTGCGAGAAGACGGTGGTCGAGTGGAGGGCGGTGGTTCTCGCCGGTGCGAGCAGACGACGGGGCAAGCGGAAGGCGGTGGTTCTCGCCGGTTCGAGAACTGGAGCGTGAGGAGAACAAGGGAGAGAGCTTGAGAACTGGCGGCGCTTGAACTGAAAGAGAGAGGTGGCGACTGGCGGCGGCGCTTGAACTGAAGGAGAGAGGTGGCGACCGGCGGCGGCGACGGCTTAGGAATGGGAGAGAGTGGCTGAGTCTAGTCTCCCTCACTGGCTGAGTTTTGGTCTCCGTCTCCCTCACTGGTGGCTGGACTTTTGAGTTTTGAGGGAGAGAGTCTTCTAGTTCTAGGGTTCACTTTTGAGTTTTGTGTTTTGGCTGCTGTAGACATATAGTGTTGTGCACTTGTGCTGTGTGTGTGTGTTTTTTTTTTTAATATTTGAACTATCGGTCCAGTCTGGTCTTTGCGGTCTAAAAAATTGTGAGACCGTGGACCGGACCATAGAAGAACGGTCCAAAATTTTTAAGACCGGACCGAACCATGAGATCAGACCAAACTGTATTTTTCGGTCCGGTCCGGTCCGATCCGACCGGTCTCGTGGTCTCGGACCGGATCACTTACACCCCTAGTGTAAGGTCCACTGTGGGTATGGGTAAACTCTGGTGGTGAGGAAGGTGGAGGTGGCGGTGGTGGAGGTGGTGGTGGGGGAGGAGGTGGAGGGGGTGGAGGGGGTGGTTGCGGGGGCCTTGCTGCCCTATTGGCTTCAAGGTGGAGGCGAAGGTCCTCTGTTGTTGGAACCCTCCTTGGACGACCTCTCCCCCTCCTCTGTACTGGTGGTACGTCAGTCATGGTAGATTCTTTTGGTGGGGATGAAGTTTTTCTCTCCCCACAGACGGCGCCAATGTGACGTCCTAGACTATGAGGTCCTCAAGGTAGGGGAAGAAGACCTTAAGAAAGCCTCTGTCTAGGGTTAATCTGTGATGTTTGTGGGAGTCCTCTAGTGGCAAGGTAAAGAGCCAGGGAGTAACCCTAATCACTGGTGTGTGAAGGTGACAATTAGGGTTAGAGGACATACCTGAGCCCCATGTAGTACGGAGCTACTTATAGGGGGAGCTGGTTGCCCTAATGGGCTTGCTTGAGGCCCAAGTAGGGCCAGCTTGTACTGAGCTATGAGTGGATGAGCTGTCCTTGTGGATAAGGTGAGACACGTCATCCTGTCCTTGGTATCGGAATATCTGGGAGGTGTCGGACAAGGAAGTCGGACCTTTGTAGGAGAATGAGGTCGGCCCGTATCTGATGTTTGTTCGGCCGTTGAGCTTTGAGCTCGGTCAGGCATACAGAGGGTTTCCTGAAGGGTTCCTAAGTCCTAAGTGAGGGCTACGTGGAGCTCGGCTAGGCCGAGTCCACCACAGTTGAGCATTATTTTCATAAAATGAATTTGGGTCCTATTAAATTTGACAGGTCTTTTCCTTCTAATTGGCTATGTGGAATTTATGTTTGATTAACTTGCACTGTTTTACTGAATCGAGTATTATATGATTGTTGAAGGGAATTTGTTTATCCAAAATCAAAGGTAGAGCCATGCTAAAGGTGACCGGGATCATTGCACCCTCGAGGTTAACAATTTTGTGTGTCAAACTTCCCTAAAAATTTTTGGATCTGTACTTTGTATCCTGTTTTTTTAATGTTGTTGTTATATTTTAATATATTATGAGACTTATTTATAGGATTTTAATTTTAATTTAATGGCTTTTTTATGCGTCAGGTCCCTAAACTTAGGGGATGTTTTGGAATTAGTCCCTAAACTTTTTTTTTGTTGGATCTAGTCCCTTAAGTTATCACTTGTTTGGATCTAGTCCTTCCGTTAAACAGAAATTCACGCCGTCAGTATCAACCAATGATATGTTGACACGTGTCACAACTTAAATATTTTAGAAAATTTAGAATTTAAAATTTAGAATTTAAAAAAAAATTTAGAATTTAAAAAAAAATTAAGTTGTGACACGTGTCAACATGTCATTGGTTGATACTGACGGCGTGAATTTCTGTTTAACGGAAGGACTAGATCCAAACAAGTGATAACTTGCGGGACTAGTGTTAGGAAATAGAATGCGACAAACGCAGCGGAAAATATATATATATATATATATATATATATATATATATATATATATATATATATATCCTATTTCCATCCAGGATCCATGTGAAAGCATGATTTGAGATAGGGAATAAAATTACCTTTTGCAGGGAAGAGGAGACCAACGAATCTTATCACGAACGCTTCGTCAATCACGAACACATCAATGTGTTGTGCCTCTATTGGTATCCACACAATGCTAGAAGAGAAGAGAGAGTCTGTGTATCACTCACTATCTGATATGACGGTACCGTTCTGTGTCTCACACATCTAAAAAAACTAAAGCTAATAATATTATTTATAATATTATCAGACCAACTGGTTGAGCTTTTTAGGAGATAAATTCGAATTTTTTATCCTTATACGTAGAAGATAAAATCAAATTTATATCTTATACATAAAGATAAAACGAATCTTATCTCCAGTATAAAAACGAATTCTATCTTTACTTGCATAAAGATAAAAACGAATTATATCTTAATCATATCAGAAAGATTTAATTTTATAAAAATACAACTATTGTATTTTTTATCAAATGTGATATCTCCAATTTTATCTGCTCTTAGTGTGTGACCCTATAGGTTCCTGTAACGTTGGCAGTAACGTTAAAAATCACATTTTAACTTTACAAGCAATGAGCGGTATCTAGCAACACATCATTGCTACCCAAGTGACAGGAATGTCTGTGATTTGACTAAACCTTTTACTGTGACCAATGAACATGTGTAAGTTTAATCTCTTTGTCCAAATATCATAGTTACACTCATGGCATGGAACGTGTCACCCATGAATAGTATAACCTATGGTTTCTTGATGCCTAAGTAGACGAGTATAAACAAGTCTTGTCAATATCTCATATTGACCTACTTGAGTATGGCCATACATTTTACCGTCTCACTTAATCAAGGGGCCCAGAGATATAATCCCTATTGAATAAGGAGGACAAATCTCATCTATGTCACTCATATCCCTCTACATGATTCGTTATATACCCGATCACAACCGTTATAATTATCTGGTTAAAGATAATGTTTGATTGTGTGAAAGCACATAACTCCACATGTTGGGAACCATAGTGACTTCAGGTCAAAGGACCATGTACACCATTGTCACTATGAGAATCGCTTATGACACTCACTTAATAACCCATGTAGCATTCTCATGGCGGGTCAATCCAGTACACAATTGTCCCAATGTGTACTTACGTGAAGACTTGATATCCCATATCCATGACCGGTGAGATACAGTCATCAGTCTGCCACATACTAGTCTCGATGTATTATAGTTGTCCTTATTAACTATAATACTCGACTAGGGAATCTTTAAGGATAATTATCAATCAATAAGATCTCACTATCAAGTCATGTACTTGATATTCTTATGACATTGAACTTATAATCCTAAGGACTTTATTACATCTATTTTAATTAAACAATTAAAGCATAAATATAATAAATGAAATGCCTCATTATTATTAATAGTAATAATCCATAAACATGAAATAAGTACAAGTAAAAGAGAAAATACGATTGCCACTAGGGCACTCTCCAACAACTAATCCAACAAAAAAAAGTTTAGGGACTAATTGCAAAACACCCCCTAAGTTTAGGGACCTGAAACATAAAAAACCTAATTTAATTATTAAATAGAATTAATGATGATATTTTAATGTTGATGGAAGAATTATGTGAAAAAATTATGTGAAAAATTTGAATAATCTATTTAACTTAATTTTTTCAAGTACCAAATTGTCGTGAAAGCTAGATTTTCAAATATTATTTTAAAAATAATGAATTATGTCTTGAGGACGATAATATTTAACAATGTAACAATACTTACCTTTTTTTATATATATTTAGATTATAAGTCCTTATAAACAAATAAAAATCTAAACAAAAAGAAGGAGGATGCATGTGGATCAAAGGAGTAAGTTATACAAAGCAGGAGGAGATTTAGTTCCCAAACCCCCAACTTTAGGCCCAAACCCCATTTTAATGGTGAAAAGTCAAAATTGTCCCTCTATCATCTTCTACCTTCCCACCTCAAACCACAAACCCCAAAATCTTCCACCTTCCCACCCCCAAACACAAACCCCTCATCTTCCACCTTCATCCTTCTCCCAAATCTCAAACCTCAAACCCCTCTGAGTCTATTTTTTTCTACTTCTACATCTAAGTAACCACCCAACACCACCATCATCATGTCTTTGTTGAACCTGTGTTCGCCATTGATGAAGGAGACAAAGGAAGCAAGCCATACGAGACATCAACCAGTGAACTCGCGGCCATCAAACACCATACCTTCATAAAGTCTGACAAATTTCCGAGAACCCCGTGTCGGAATTTCAAGAAATTCCGACACTGGTTCGTCGGAATTGAACACCATACACAATTCCGAAGAACCAGTGTCGGAATTTCAAGAAATTCCGACACGGGGTTCTCGAAAATTTGTCAGACCCAGAAAAAAACGCAAAACAACTACGAAAACCCTAAACACATACCTGACAGAGAGAGCAACAGTGGCGCCAGTGATGGGGAAAACTAAAGAGTCGCAAGTGACGGGGTATTGTGGGGTTTGGGGAATGATTTGATCTAGGGAAGAACTGATTGGAAGTTATGTGGGGGATATTTTGGGATTATTAATAAAATGGGGGTTTGGGGGCTAATAGATGGGGGTTGGGAACTAAATCTCAAGCAGGAGAGGGTTGGATTCTTGAATTTGTCATGGCCCAATGGGCAGCAAACCCGCCTCCCGAATAGGGCTCTTTGGTAAATTCCGCTATGATTGACACACGAATCCTAGTCTTATACTCTTGTCATAGTTTTGCAGTAGACAGTCGTTCACTTACACTACTAAACTACTTGAGTCTTGAGCGCACGTGCCTTTGACCATTACGACTCGGAAGCTTCCGAAAGGTACAAAAATAATAAAATTAGAGAATTTTTGGAAGTAAAGAGATATGAAGGTGAAACAAAAGGTAAAGAATGAAGGTGAGATTATGTTATATATAGTGATTTTTTTTAAATATATTTTTTTAAGGATATTGATTACTTCTTTTTTCAACAAACTGAGGATAGTGATTTCACATACAGATAATGCTCAAGTATCATCTCTTTGTGTTTATCGATCTTTTTGAGGATAATGATTTTTTTAAATAAAATGAGGATAATGATCCAACATATTCCACATATAGATAATTTATTTAATTTTAAATACTAATTTTGAACAGATAATTTATTTATTTTAATTATAATTTTGATTAAAGACGATATTATCTACCTACAAATGCTTTGGTGTGGTGGCTCGAAAAATGATATTTTTATGTAAGTACCGTATATAGAAGTTGTGGTTCAACTTTATGTAAGTGATATTGGTCGCTGGTCAGTAAATAAAACTGACTTATCAACTCTCTCTGTAGTACTCCACCCTTAGGAGATATATATAGATATTAATACTTAACTGAAACTGTAAGAGAATCAGAGTAAGCCGTCAGCCTTATTTTTCTCCTGATGAAGTGCAACAATCCCGTATAGATAGCAATGGAAAAGTAGAGAAGCGACAAAACATTCATTGATAAGATTAGAACTAGTCAATTGTTACGTTATCCAGAAATATTATTATTATTTTTTAAAATAAAAACAATTAATAAAACATAATATAATATATTTTAAATTTTTAAATTTTCAATTAAAATATAATTATTTTCCAACATCTTGTTCATCTATCATATTTATTCCTCTATAACTTGTTTGCAAGGCTTCCTCGAGGAAAGGCCGGTACCCTAGCCTATGCTGCTTCCCTATTGTTATGGTATTTTTATAATATTTAATTGGTTGGGTACAGGGTTTGGGACATGATTTGAGACAGAAGATCTCGGTTCGGTATTTAGGTAGGGTTGTTTGATCTTCATCTCTACAATGAATGACAGGTTCCATTTACTGCATTGGGAGCCATTTTGATGGATAAGTCAATAAGACCTCTTATAACGGTGAATTTGTCTACAAGCACTTATTTATCAATGACATATCTAAAAGTAAATGAAAATAAGAATTGATGCTTAACAAAAGTTCTTGTGTGTATGCAGATTTTCACAAGTGGGACATTCTTAGGTTGTTTTATTATCGGAATTGCTTTCTTTTGATCTCCAGACAATTCTTAAGTATATAGTATGTTTTACATTTTCATCACAGGTTTTGTGCTTGTGCCTCAATTCTAAAGTTCATCTTTATGACTCCATGGAGCAGGGTCAAGGCTTATTGCTTGAGTGGGTACCAACTTTGGCGGTTGTTAGTTGTTGGTGTGTTGGTTAGTTTTCTTCTACAAATTTTGATCTTTATTTTTTTCTTTCTTTCTTTCCCCTCTTGTTATAAGTTAAGGGGATTGTTTGATAAGTTAACTAATCAATTCTTAAACACAACTTTAGTTAGCATGAAATTTTGTCATCTTTTGGCTTTTATTTTAATCAGATCTACATAGCAGCATTTGCTATTGGGATGGGACCAGTTTCTTGGGTGATAATGTCTGAAGTATCACTTGACACCAATAATAGCAATGGTATAAGGCTTTTGTAGCATGTCATTAAACAATCAACAACTTTAGGACTTATTTGAAACGAAAAAAAAGTTAAGGGGCGAAATCACAATTAAAAAATAACTTAATTTTAAACAACTTGAATTGCTTTCCTAGCTAATCATGACATTACCCTATTAAACATAATTGCTAGATTGACATGATTATTAATCATGCAACATCTATGAATTTGTGATAGGTTCATACATAATAACTCATTTAGTGGGGAAGTACCAAGAAGATTAGTATCTGGAAAAATCATTTTCAAGTAAATATGCTCAGAAATAGCACAATTTTTCTTATAAAATGTTGATGTATGTTCTGATTTTAACCACTCATTGTTTAACCACTCATTGTTTAACATTTGACAATTAAATCCCTATATACATTACTGAACTAACAAGGATTATTTCAACTAATCTAGTACTCATATTGAAGCAAAGTAACTGCATGCACTTTCAACTGCATACAGCTTAGTCATAGTGCATATATATGATTTTTGAACTTGGCAGAATTATGTCATAGTGCATACATAAGATTTTGGCAGAAATATTATTATGAATAGTGAAATATATCCTTTTAAGAATTTTATCTTTTCCATATTTATAAGATTCTATACCAATTTTCAATGACAATTAATTACTTCTTTCCACAAATATCCTTATTCATTTAACACTTTTTAAATTTCCAATAATATTAATAGGGGTAGTTTTGAAAATACATATCAAATGTTCACATTTCCAATACCATTAATTAAACTAACCAACATTCTTAATGAACGTAAATTCTACCAAAAAGGTCTTATATATAGGAACAGATGGAGTATTTTTTTAGGATATTAGGTGCCATTTAAATTTTTGAATAATCCTATTAGGCCATTTGTTTGGAGTGTGAAATATTGATAGTGGTAATGAAGTTTTTTAATTATATTACTTCTACCAAAAAAAGTTTCTAACTAATCTTTACGGTGATTTATCTTCTCCTTTTCTATTGGTATATGTCGCAACCGTTCTCAAGGGTGCCAAAAAAAATAAATTATTAATTTATTTAAAATTATTAAATAGATTTGGAATCGTCACCAATTGATTTATCCATAAAAATGGAATGGTGCAATTGGACACCTAAAAAAAAGTGATCTACCTGTCATAATTTGGATTCGGGGGTTGATTACTGATAGAGAAGGTATTAGGACCATACCATGTCCGTTTTAAGAACGGTTACCTATTTTGTCTATATTATTTTCTTGATTAAGGGCGAACATAAAATTTTCTTTAAAAAAAAGGGCTTGTAATAATCAAAAAGCTTAATTCTAAATAAAATGATTATCTTCCAAATGATTTGTTTTTAAATACTTTATATTCACCACTGTCAGTCTGTCACAACGATTAAGAATGAACGAATTTATTCACATTGATTTTAGTAATTAAAATTTTAACAAATATTTTATTTTAATTTTTAGTGATTAGATCCAGCCAGCACTCCTGACTAAATCTAATAAAAAATATGCCCCAAGAACATTCAGTAAAATTTATGTAACTGTAGCCACAATCTTTTCCTAACTTTTCTATCGTTGGCAAAGTTTTAAAATATTTTTAAATAATCAATTACACTATTTTAAAATTGAAAATCAATCCCAACCAACACTCATGGTCAAATCTGATAAAAACATGCCTCAAGACTAGTGGAAAGATTCTACGTAACTATCACTTCGGTCATCTTCCAATTTTTTCGTCAAAGGCTTTTAATTGATATTGTTATAAGTTATAACGTTATTTTTAATACGAATCAATCAAAAGTATTTTCAATTAATACCGTTATCGTCTATTTGAATATGAAATCAATTTCGAATATTTTCAATTTATCACAATAGTTAAATACGAAGTCAATCATAATATTTTTAATTAATTCCATTATCCCAATATACAAAATCAATTTGGAATATTTTAATTAATACACAATCACAATATTTAAAACGAAATCCATAGGAATAATTACATTATATTTTAATTTTAAATTAAGATTTGATTGTTATATTTTAGATCCCATGGAATCTAAAAAAATATCCTCACCACAAGAAAGCCATAAAGTTGCCAGAACTTCGACTAATTACGGGTATTTCATTATTAAGTAAGTAAATAAATAAATATTAGAACAAATGAAAAGGTTGAAATACTAACCCATTAAGAATTTTCATGCTCACTCATTGATGCGAAATAGGAAAATATACGCCCCTTTTGTTCACCATAAAAAAAAGAAAAAGAAATAGGCAAATATACAAAAAAAAAAAGACAATTGAAAGCAAAATTATTACTAATACACAAATACTCATACATTATATTATTATTGTGATAAAATATAAACTATCGCCAGCGCATGATAAACTAAATTCAAGAATAAAATTTTGACTAAACTAATCATTTATAAAATATAATTTTGATCTCGGACAAACTTGGATGTCGTACAATAGTTTAAAAGTTGAAACACAAGCTACATCTACTTATGACCAAGTTCTAGTGACAATAAGGATACAAGTCCTAACTACAGCAGTTGTAAGTTTAGTTTAGTGTGTAAAAAGATAACAAATTTAGTCACAGTTTTCTAATTCTACATATTTAAAAGGCAAAACTATTAGATTGGTCCTGTAAGTTATTTTTTTGTTACGATTTCGTCTCTTAACTTTTTTTCGTTTCAAATAAATCCGGAAGTTTGTAACTTGTTTCAAATAAATCCTTTCGTCCAATTCTGTTTTAACACCATTAATGGGAGCCTCCTACGTGGCAACCAATGGTCTCACAAGGCTAAAAATCAACGTTAAATCCCAAAATGATGTCGTATGAGACCAAAATAGAAGCTTATTCGGCTATCCCTAACTGTTTTGGTTTTCTCTTTTGGCCTCATATGACATTATTTTGGGGGTGTAACGTTGAGTTTTAGTCACATAAGACCAATGGTTGCCACATAGGAGACTCCCATTAACGGTGTTAAGACAAAATGGGATGGAAGGATTTATTTGAAACAAGTTACAAACTTACGGATTTATTTGAAACGAAAAAAAGTTAAGGGACGAAATCGCAACCAAAAAATAAATTACAGGACCAATCTATTAGTTTTGCCTATTTAAAAAAAATTGTATTATGCTAAGAACGAATCACTTACAATTCCATTAAAAATTAAAAAAAAAAATACCATCACATTCAAGACTTGTAAAAGATGCAGTTAGACAAAAATGAATAAATTGTTAAACACCTATCCAGCTGCTGCGCTTGAGCGTTAGAGTAATAATGTTGTCTCCGCATGAAGATAATTGTGTTCATACGAAATATTTTGCAAATGCTATATTGATCTTATTTCGACATTAAAAACTAAGGAAAATAAATTAAAGAAAAACCGAAAGTTCTGAGCAAATGCTACGTTAAAATACATTAAAAAAATATTTTGCAATCTATATTGATCTTATTTCGACATCAACCAGAATTGGCTCCACATGAAGATAATTGTGTTCATACGAAAAAAAATACTAAAAATAATTCCTTCATACATTTCTTTTACTAGTTATTGCTGAGAGAGTTCCTTCAGAAATTCTAATAGCTAAAGCCAATTAAAGAAATGCCAATAATAAGTTATTGTTAGGAGTTCAAGCTGAATGGACAAGTGTCAATTAAGAATTATCGATTATTGAAATTAACAAAACCATCAGGTGAATAAGGCGATGCTTGATGATTTGGACCTGAAGGAACAAGCCTTTTCATATCATAGTTTAAACCATTAACCTTAGGAACGAAAGAAGCATTTGGTGAATCTGGAGATGCTTGATGATTTGGACGTGAAGGAACAAACCTTTTCATTCCATAGTTTAAACTATTAACCTTAGGAACAAAAGAAGCATCTGATGAATCTGGCGATGTTTGATGATTTGGAGCTGAAGGAACAAGCCTTTTCATACCATAGTTTAAACCATTAACCTTAGGAACAAAAGAAGCATCTGGTGAATCTGGCGATGCTTGATGATTTGGACCTGAAGGAACAAGCCTTTTCATACCATAGGTTAAACCATTAACCTTTGGAACGAAAGAAACATATGGTGAATCTGGCGATGCTTGATGATTTGGACCTGAAGGAACAAGCCTTTTCATACCATAGTTTAAACCATTAAACTTAGGAATAAAAGCTAATGGATTAGGCGAATTTTTTTGACTAACACGATAACCAAAAGCAAAAGTAATGAAAAACAAAGAGAAAACTAAAACCAAGTAACCCTTTGAAAGTTTCATCTTGGTCTCAAGTTGTTGTGTTTGGAATGACCCAAAGATGTATTATATAGGTAGGGCGGCTGTGGTTTTTTTTACTGTTAGGATAGATAATTTTCATTTTAATTTTAGGTTTTTTTTTTTTTTTTTTGCTTGATTTGGCATTAAGATCCTTTTAAGACTTTTATCTTTTCCATATTTATAAAATTATATACCAATTTTCAGTAACAATTAATTACTTCTTTCCACAAATATCCTTATTTATTTAACACTTTTTAAATTTCCAATAATATTAATAGGGGTGTTTTTGAAAATACATATCAAATATTCACATTTCCAATACCATTAATTAAATTAACCAACATTCTTAATGAACGTAAATTCTACCAAAAGGGTCTTATATATAGGAATGAATGAAGTATTTTTTTAGGATATTACATGCCATTTAAACTTTTCTTTAGCTTTAATAATCCTACTAGGCCATTTGTTTGGAATGTGAATTATTGACAGTGGTAATGACGTTTTTCAATTACTTCTTTATGGTGATTTATCTTCTCCTTTTCTATTAGTATATGTCGCAATCGTCCCAAGGGTGCCAAAAAGAATAAATTATTAATATATTTACTATTATTAAAGAGATTTGGAATCGTCACCAATTGATTTATCCATAAAAATGGAATGGTGCAATTGGACACCTAAAAAAAAGTGATCTACGTACCATAATTTGGATCAGGGGGTTGATTACGGATAGGGAAGATATTAGCACCCTACCACGTCCGTTCTATTAACGGTTACTTATTTAGTCTATATTATTTTCTTGATTAATTTGGTTTGGTTTTCTATTATTATTATTGAAAAAAAAAAATTTTATTATTTTTATTTTACATGTCCCATTTTTAACAACATCTAATAAAAAAAATGATAAATGTTTATGATAAAGAAATGGGTTACTAAATAGCAATTTTCATATGGAATAAAATCAAATCCTATAACATTTTTTATATAAAAATGGCGAACATAAAATTCTCTTTACAAAAAAAGGGCTTGTAATAATCAAAAAGCTTAATTCTAAATAAAATGATTATCTTCGAAATGATTTGTTTTTAAATACTTTATATTCACCATTGTCACAACATTTAAGAATGAACGAATTTATTCACATTGAATTTAGTAATTAAAATTTTAACAAATATTTTATTTTAATTTTTAGTGATTAGATTTGGCCGGCACTCGTGACTAAATCTAATAAAAAATATGACCCAAGAATAACATTCGGTAAAATTTATGTTATCGTAGCCACGATCTTTTTCTAACTTTTCTATCGTTGCAAAGTTTTAAAATATTTTTATTATGTAACAAATATATTTTTAAATAATCAATTACACTATTTTAAATTTGAAAATCAGTCCCAACCAACACTCTTGGTCAAATCTGATAAAAACATGCCTCAAGACTAGTGGAAAGATTCTACGTAACTATCACTTCGGTCATCTTCCAATTTTTTTTGTCATATGCTTTTAATTGATATTGTTGTAAGTTATAACGTTATTTTTAATACGAAATCAATCAAAAGTATTTTCAATTTATACCGTTATCGTCTATTTGAATATGAAATCAATTCCGAATATTTTCAATTTACCACAATAGTTAAATACGAAGTCAATCATAATATTTTTAATTAATTCCATTATCCCAATATACAAAATCAATTTGGAATATTTTAATTAATACTCAATCACAATATTTAAAACGAAATCCATAGGAATAATTACATTATATTTTAATTTTAAATTAAAATTTTATTGTTATATTTTAGATCCCATGGAATCTAAAAAAATGATCCTCACCACAAGAAAGCCATAAAGTTGCCAGAACTTCGACTAATTACGGGTATTTCATCATTAAGTAAGTAAATAAATAAATATTCGAAAAAATGAAAAGGTTGAAATACTAACCCATTAAGAATTATCACGCTCACTCATTGATGAGAAATAGGCAAATATACGCCCCTTCTGTTGAAAAAAAAAAAGAAATAGGCAAATATACAACATAAAAAGACAATTGAAAGCAAAATTATTACTAATACGCAAATTACTCATACATTATATTAGTATTGTGATAAAAGATAAACTATCGCCACCGCATGATAAACTAAATTCGAGAATAAAATTTTGACTAAACTAATTATTTATAAAATATAATTTTGATCTCGGACAAAATTGGATCTCATATTATAGTGTAAAAGTTGAAACACATGCTACATCTACTTATGACCAAGTTCTAGTGACAATAAGGATACAAGTCCTAACGACAATAGTTGTAGGTTTATTTTAGTGTGTAAAAAGATATCAAATTTAGTCACAGTTTTCTAATTCTACATATTTATAAAAAAAGAAATAAAAACTTGTATTATGCTAAGAACCAATCACTTACAATTCCATTAATTTTTTTTTTTTTAAAAAAAATACCATCACTTTCAAGACTTGTAAAAGATGCAGGTAGACAAAAATGAATAAATTGTTAAACACCTATCCAGCTGTTGCGCTTGAGCGTTAGAGTAATAATGTTGTCTCCACATGAAGATAACTAACGAAAATAAATTGAAGAAAAACCGAAAATTCTAAGCAAATGCTACGTTAAAATACATTCATGAAATGCTAAGTTTTGATGAAGACAAATTGTGTGGATGAAGACAAATGGAGTGAATGAAGTTGGATTGCGTATCGAGAAAACAACAACCCAGATTCCGAGTCTGCCGACGTAGCGTACCTTAGATATTAAGCAGTGGTAGACTCGGGTGGTTAGCTCAGCTCGGACATCAAGAAGTTTGGTTCAGGAGAACTGGATGTCGAACCAGAAACAGTGCAAGAAAGCTCAGTTCGAAAGATGCTCGGAAGAACTAGATGTCAAACCGGCAACAAAGTCAGAAACTCAGAAGCAAGATTGACAATGCTCAGCTCGGAAGAACCATCAGCTCGGCCTTCGGTGCAGACGAGTGAAATGTTACATCATCAGCTCGGCAAAACCATCAGCTCGGCCCTTTGGTGGTTAGCTCAGCCAAAATCTTAAATAGTCAGCTCAACCGAAGTTAAGCTCGGCCTTCGTTAAGTCCGACTAAAATAGTAAAGCTTCAGCATGTCAGATGATCAGCTTGGCCTAAGCTCGGTTGACAAAGGTGAACTCAAGCTCGAATGCAAAGCTCGGCCTAAGCTCGGTTGACAAAATTCAAGTGCAAGCTCGGTTCATACTTGGTCAGCATCAGTGCAAGCATTATCAAGTTCAAGCAACAAACTCGGTTTAAGCTCAAGCTCGGTTCATACTTGGTCAGCAACAGTGCAAGCATCATCAAGTTCAAGCTCAGCGACTTGGTATGGAAGCTATGGAAGCAAAACAAGCTCGGTTCGAGTCAAGTCATCAGTTATGGAAGCTCTATCCAACTCGAAGCTCGGAGCTCAGCAATCATCAGAATCTAAATACAATGGAATTGGAAAATAAATTAAAGATCTGATTCAGAATTAAACCGAATCAGAATATGACTGTTGGAGAGGGAATCTCGCAATCTTCAAATTCCTTACGTGGTGAATTTCTTCCTTCCATGATTCTTGGGATTCAGAGTAAATAAAAAGGAAGTGCCACCTCCAACGTCAATAAAGAGAGAGAGAACATAGAGAATATTGCTCGAAACATTTTTTTGTACAAATCAGATTAGTTAAATCTTCTTTCTCTGCCAATTCTCTAAAACACTGAAACTCAGTTGCTATTCAACTATCACATTAAAACGTGACTGAGTTCAGTTTTTGGAGCCACACCACATTACTGTTACTGTACAAGCGTGAAGTATTAGGAGGTACCTAAGCAGAAGACTTAGAAGGTTTCTAAGCAGAAGTCTTGAGAGGTTCTTAAGCATTGGAAGTCTTGGGAGGTTCCTAAGCAGAAGTTGAAGAGGTTCTTCGCACAGATATCAAATTGGGTAGAATCCAAGAGTTTGGTACTCTCTTGGAAGGGTTAGGTTGAGGGAGGTTCATTCAATAGTTCCCTTGTAAATTCTATCATTTTGATTAATTGAAAAGCTCCCTAAGGTTTAGGGAGGAATGGGCGTAGCTCTCGAGTGGGTGAGAGTGAACCAGTATAAAAATTCCTGCGTGTCTTAGTTTATCGCTTTCTCTTTTACTGCTTTATGCATTTTTATTCGGTTTCAGCATTGTCGGCATTTAATCGGTTCTATCTAACTGCATATTCGGTGAAGTGTATTTTCGGTGATTCCGCTGCAAATCTGATTCTGTGTAGTGCAGCTCGGATAATTGATTATTGGTATAGATAATCGGTGATCGGATTCTGCTTGGCACTTAATCGGCATTTTTAATAAAACCAACAAGTATATTTTATCCATTTTTAATCAAATCTGAAAATCCGGTATCTCTGCTTCAAACTACTATTCACCCCCCCTCTAGTAGATTGTTAGGCTGATTGTTGGTTTCCAACATAAACAAATATTTTGCAATCTATATTGATCTTATTTCGGCATCAATCAAAATTGGCTCCACATGAAGATAATTGTGTTCATACGAAAAAAAATTACTAAAAATAATTCCTTTACATTTTTTTTACTAGTTATTGCTTAGAGAATTCCTTCAGAAATTCTAATAGCTAAAGCCAATTAAAGAAATACAAATAATAACTTATTGTAGGAGTTCCAGCTGAATGGACAAGTGTCAATTAAGAATTATTGATTATTGAAATTAACAAAACCATCAGGTGAATCAGGCGATGCTTGATGATTTGGACCTGAAGGAACAAGCCTTTTCATACCATAGTTTAAACCATTAACCTTAGGAACGAAAGAAGCATTTGGTGAATCTGGAGATGCTTAATGATTTGGACATGAAGGAACAAGCCTTTTCATTCCATAGTTTAAACTATTAAACTTAGGAACGAAAGAAGCATCTGGTGAATCAGGCAATGCTTGATGATTTGGACCAGAAGGAACAAACCTGTTCATACCATATTTTAAACCATTAACCTTAGGAACGAAAGAAGCATCTGGTGAATCTGGTGATGCTTGATGATTTGGACCTGAAGGAACAAGCCTTTTCATACCATAGTTTAAATTATTAACCTTATGGTGAATCTGAGCAAGTTCCGGACGTCTTCCGAACTTTCACTTGAGCTACTGCCGAACTTGTTCTTTGATATTCAGACTTGATATCTAAATCTGATCATATTCCGAGCTTGAACCTGAACTGCTGACTTGCTATAGGTAGCCGAGCAGATCATTTGCCGAGGTGCTCAAAGACGGAAATCAACACACAAAACTGGTTCATTTTCCGAGCTTCATAGCATGCGCTGATTCATTTGACTTCATCACCGACTTGGTCGAGAACCGAGCTATTTGTCTTCAACAAAATCTATTTGATTCAACAATCTCCCCCCTTTTGATGATGACAAATGCCTGTTGATTTTCACTGTTGATTTTTGTGCGCTCCTCTGAATACATTCTCGAATAACTGCTCGGAGAGCTGAAGAGATACTCGAAAAAACACTCCCCCTGAATGTATGCTCGAATAACTGAACATCTGAAACAACACAAACAACAAACAACACCTCTCTCTCCCCCTTTTGGCCTGATAAAAAAGGAGCCAAAGAATTAAGCATATTTGCCAAAGAGAGTATAAGAGAAATTTGACAGAGGGCAAGAAAGACGAAAACTTAAGAAAAATCATTATAAATTTGCCTTTCTCCCCCTGAACATAACAACCTTAAACAAAAAATCTTATCCCCCCCTTTTGAATAGAATTCAAAACAGAAATAACCGAGGGAGAAGCTTTGCAGAAGTTAAGCGAAAATTCAAACACCTAAAAGGATCACGAACAGACATTGAAAAAGATTTTCGAGTTTTGGAAACCGAGTCTAACATACTTGAAAAACACTTAGCTTATACTGGATTCATCTAGAATGCCGAGCTCATTTCGAATACGATAAAAAGTTTCTCTCGGCAGGGGCTTTGTAAATACGTCGGCCAACTGTTTATCAGTGCTAACAAATTCGATTACACAGTCACCTTTTTGAACATGATCTCGCAAAAAGTGATGTCTAATTTCAATGTGTTTTGTTCGTGAATGATGTACTTGATTCATAGTGAGATTGATTGCACTTGTATTGTCACATTTGATAGGAATGTGATCCAATTGCAAGACAAAATTCGAGAGTTGTTGTTTCATCCAAAGGATTTGAGCACAACAACTTCCGGCTGCAATGTACTTGGCCTCTGCAGTTGAAAGAGCAACACAAGCTTGCTTTTTAGAAAACCACGACACTAGAGAACTTCCCAAAAGATGGCAAGTCCCACTAGTGCTTTTTCGATCAAGCTTGCATCCCGCAAAATCAGAGTCCGAATACCCAATCAAACTAAGGTTGGCATCCTTAGGATACCATAGAGCAATATTCTCGGTTCCTTTTAAGTATTTAAAAATTCATTTAACAGCTGACAAATGAGACTCTTTTGGGTTGGCCTGAAACCGAGCACATATACTGACACCGAACATAATGTCGGGCCGAGATGCAGTTAAATATAGAAGACTTCCTATCATTCCTCTATATTTACTTACATCCACTGACGTACCTGACTCATCTTTGTCAAGGTAGCATGAAGTGCTCATCGGGGTTGCTGCACTCTTGCAATTCTCCATCGTGAATCTCTTTAAGAGCTCCTTGCAGTACTTGCCTTGATGCACAAAGATACCTCCTTGGACTTGTTTCACTTGCAATCCGAGGAAAAATGTAAGCTCACCCATCATTGTCATCTCAAATTCGCCCTTCATAAGATCTGAAAACTTCTTGCATAAAGACATATTAGTAGCACCGAATATTATATCATCAACATACACTTGTACTAATAATATGTCCTTGTTCGGTTTATAAATGAACAGTGTAGTGTCAACTTTCCCTCTTTCAAAGCCTTGGTCTAATAGAAAAGAACCCAGCCGATCATACCAAGCTCTTGGAGCTTGTTTCAGACCGTACAAAACCTTTTTAAGTTTGTAAACAGGATTTGGAAATTCATGGCTTTCAAATCCAGGAGGTTGTTTCACATACACTTCTTCATTTATGAATCCATTCAGAAATGAACTTTTGACATCCATTTGATACAAATTAAAATTCATCATTGATGCAAAAGCGAGCAAGATCCGAATTGCTTCAAGCCGAGCAACCGTAGCAAAGGTCTCATCGTAATTGATGCCTTCCTCTTGGTTGTAGCCTTGAGCAACCATACTTGCCTTGTTTCTTATGATTAATCCTGATTCATCCATTTTATTTTGAAAAATCCATTTTGTGCCGATTATGGTATGATCATCGGGCCGAGGAACTTAATCCCAGACATCATTTCTGATGAACTGATTTAACTCTTCTTGCATAGCCATAGCCCAATGTTCATCCTCAACCGCAACACTAACATAATTAGGTTCAATATGAGAAACGAAAGAAACAAAATTACAGAAGTTTTGAATGGACCGCCGAGTAAGAACTCCTTTCCAGATGTTTGCGATCACATTTTCTATCGGATGACTCTTGTTTGTTTTCCAAGTCGGAGGTAGGTCAGACTGATGTCTGCTCGGAGAGAGCTCGTCTCTCTGTGCTCTGATTTCAGCTGAAGATGCAGGATCATCATTTTGAGCTCCATTGTCAGTTGATCTCGGAATGAGGTCGGCAACTGAGTTTTCTTGGTTTCCTGCACAACTCACAGTGTCTCCTTTCGGACACTCATCAAATACCACATGGATAGACTCTTCCATAGAGGAAGTTTTTTTATTAAACACTCTAAAAGCTTTACTGTGAGTAGAATAACCTAAGAAAATCCCTTCATCTGCTTTTGAATCGAATTTACCAAGATGTTCTTTGCCATTATTTAAAATGAAAACTTTGCATCCAAAAGCATGAAGATGAGATATGTTCGGTTTTCTACCCTTGTAAAGTTCATAGGGTGTTTTCTTTAAAATTGGTCGGGTCAAAATGCGGTTCATCACGTAGCAAGCCGTGTTAATTGCATCAGCCCAAAAATAATGCGATAAATGATATTCATTCAACATGGTTCGGGCTAGCTCTTCAAGAACTCGGTTTTTCCACTCAACAACTCCGTTTTGCTCGGGAGTTCTTGGAGCTGAAAACCGATGTTCTATGCCGAGCTTGGAACAGAATTTGTCAAATTTGTAGTTCTCGAACTCACCACCGTGGTCAGTTCGGATCACAACAAGTTTTTGGTTGACTTGGTTTTGCACTCATTTGACATGATCTTTGAATCACTCATAAGTATCACCTTTTGATGCTAAATATAAAGTCCATGTAAATCTAGAGAAATCATCAACAATCACCTTCTCTGCTGACCGAGCAAGTGGTCGCCAAGGAAGTGATTTCATTTATATTGTCCAAATAGGTATTGTTACATCTTTTACCAACAAATTTAACAGATTCGTCCTTGTCACTTTTAATGATGCAATGAATGGAGGTAAAAACAACATGATTACCGATATCACATAGTTGACTAATGCTTAAAAGATTGTGCTCTAGTCCTTTTACAAGTAAAACATTATCGATAATCAAATTTGACGAATTTTTCTATTTTACCTTCACCCATGTTTTTACCTCGGTTGTTATCACCATAAGTGACATAGCCCTTTTCCTTATATGAAAGTTCAGTGAAGTGTTCCTTGTCCCCCGTCATGTGCTCCGAGTAGCCACTGTCTAAATACCACTGATTTTCCCTTGCTCGGAACCACACCTGCAACACACACATGTCACTTGTTTGTTTCGGGTACCCAAACTGTTTTGGGTTCCTGGGGGTTAGCATGTGTGTCTTTCCTTATCCAAACAAAAGAGCCCTTGGTTACACCATGACACCGAATTCTGCATTCGTTTGGCGTGTGTCCATGAATGCCATAGTAAGTACAGATCGGCATTTTGGAATGATTTACTTTTGAAAATGAGCCGACCTGCTTAACAGTTTTCCTTTTGGCACGAATGTAACCAAGACCTGATTTTTTTGAATAGTTCCTTTGGTCGGCAAGAATCCGATCGAACATCTTATCACTCTTTGTAAAAGTTGCACAGTTAGTTATCAAATCTTTAATTTCATTTTGGTACTTGATGCAACTTTCACAATTTTGATTCTTCAATTTAGTGATAGTATGTTCTAATGATTCATTGCTGCATTTTAATTGATCAATGCATTTTTCTAATTCAAGAACTTGCTCTTTATGGTTTAGAATATTCTTTTTCAATTTTGTATAACTTTAGCAAGTTTCTTGAATTCAGACTGCATTTCAATATATGCACCATATAATTCATTGTAATAATCAAAGTCAGTATTGGAATCAGTATCAGTATCGGAAGCTACCTCAGAGTCGTGTTTGAACGTTGTACGGCTCGGTGAGGCTTCCTCGTGATTTCTGCCCATTAAGCACAAGGTCGGATTTTCCTTGCCATAATCTGAGCTTAGATTTTCCTCGACATTGTCCGAGCTTGATTCGAACAACTCCAACTCTTGATCGGTTGTTGTTCGGCTCGGAGATGTATGTACAGCTTGTCTTCCCATTAGGCACAGATTTACCTCTTCTTCTTCATCGGATGAACTGGTGTCTGAGGTTTCATTGTCTTCGGGTGCGTCCCATACTATGTAAGCTCTCTTTGGTTTGTGCTCTTTCCCTTTCTTTCTTTCGGCACTATCTTTCTTTTGAAGCTTGGGACAGTATGCTCGGATGTGCCCTGGTTCACCACATCTATGACATTTTATTGTTTCTTTCGAGCTCTTGTGGTGTTGATCGTCTCTGTCTTCTTTTCCTCGGTTTCTGAAGTTCCTTTTGTTTTTGAAAGATTTCCCAAACTTCTTCACCATGAGGCCAAAGTTTTCCTCGTCCAAGTCCGAGCTTGAGTCACTGTCCGAGGAGTCTTTGCTTGCCTTTGATTGCTTGTTGGCGACCTTGAGAGAGATCCCCTTTTTCTTTCTATCTGACTCCTCATGCATTGATAGTCTGCCGAGCTCCATCTCGTGTTCTTGCAATTTTCCGAACATGGTGGCAATGTCCAGAGAGTCCAAATCCTTCGATTCCATGATCGCTATGACTTTGGGCTGCCATTCCCTGCTTAAGCACCTTAAGACTTTGTTAATAATTTCAGAGTTTAAGAAAGTCTTTCCTAATGCAATTAGATGATTAATAATATGAGTGAATCTCTTTTGCATGTCACTAATCTATTCATTCGGGAGCATGCGAAAGAGTTCATACTCATGCATCAGGGTGTTTAATCGGGCTCGTCTGACCTCGCTGGTTCCCTCATGAGTGAGTTGTAGTGTGTCCCACATCTGCTTAGCACATCGACAGTGTGAGACACGGAAAAATTCATCGTATGACAAAGCCGAGGTGATGATGTTCTTAGCTTTTAAATCATAAGATACTTTCTTTTTGTCGTCATCATCCCAGCTTGCCTTCGGAATTTCTACAACGTCTTCTCCTATCCTTCTTCTCGGAATGAAGGGACCATTTTCAACAGCATCCCAAATATCGATATCAATAGCTTCAATAAAAATTTTCATACGAGCTTTCCAATAAGCATAACCATCACCATTAAATAGTGGTGGTCTATTTATTGAAGAGCCTTCACTACCGAATGGATAGTTAGAGCCCATTGGTTTCCTCTAGGATCTTTTCGAAAAGCTGTTAAGCTCAATCTTTCAACCGAGCTCTGATACCACTTGTTGGAAACCAACAAGCGGCCTAACAATCTACTAGAGGGGGGGGGGGTGAATAGTAGTTTGAAACGCAAGTACCGATTTTTCGGATTAATTGAAAGTTTTTAATTTATGCTTCCTGGTTTTAAGAAAATTTGTTGAGTTAATGTCGAGCAGACAATGACAATCTATTGTCCGAGCCGAGCAACAGATTATCCGAGTTGCTACACACAAAAATAGGTTTTTGCAGCGTGAAAATAGCGAGCACAAATTAAACAAACACAGGTCGGTTTTTCCGACTAAGATGCTCGGAAAAACAAAGAGAGGCACAAGAAATTTTATACTGGTTCACTCTCACCCACTTGAGAGCTACGTCCAGTCCCCCTGAACCACAGGGAGCTTTCACTAACAATCAATTTAAATGGTTACACAAGGATTTTACAAGAAAACTTCTCTAATCCTAACCCAGTCACATAGTGTACCAAACTCTTGACACCACCCCAAATAAATTGATGGCTGAAGAACCTCTTCAGCACTTCACACACTGAAGCTTCTTGAAACCTTCAAGAACAGCTTCGTTACAACACGGTGATAAAGATGAATGAAGAGTATGGCTCCAACTCGAAGACTCAAACAGAGTATGAATTTGAAAGTTTGTGTATCTGATGAGTAATCGATTTAGAAATGGATTTCACAGAGAAGAATGAAACTGGGTTTCAAATATGAAAGTTTGCTTTCTCTGTGTTATGAAAAATGATGTTGTTGCTGTGTTCTCACTCTTGTTCTTCGTTTTGTTACCTCCTACAAGAAGTGGAAAGCTGGGCTTTTATACTCAACCCAGCACCCAACAGAGGCAAGATATTTTGTGACACATACTGTCCTTGCAACGGATATTCCTCAAACTTATCCATTTTGCTGCAACGAATATATCCACGTATGTCCTTTTTAGAAGCTTCTAATTTGCAGCAACGTACAGTGACAACTATTGTCCTTTCCAAATTCAATCCCTTTTTCAAATTTGAAATTCACGATTCGCGGTGTCGTGTCGACTGAATGTTGAAGATGATGAACAGTATCGGAGCTAAGCATTTTTTTCGAGCATAACAACTTGATTTCTTATGCAGCAGAGAGCTAAGACAGAACTGAGCTTGACCGAGCGTGTTTGACTTGACACTTCACTTGACTGAAGCGAAGGCTGAGTAAAACTTCTGGCTCGCTGATGCTTTGCCATTTTACTCGGACGAATTGAAGGCCGAGCCTAACTTCGGTTGAGCTGATTCTTTAAGATTTTGACTTGGCTGCACCGAAGGGCCGAGCGGATGGTATAACATTTCACTCATTTGCACCCAAGGTCGAGCTGAGCATCGTCAATCTTGCTTCTGACTGTTTCTGGTTCACCACATTTCTTCAAAGCAACTGTTGAGCATCTTCCAAACATCTTCTGAGCTTTTGTTTTGCCTTTATATCTTGGCTTGTGCTACATGTTCGACTGAGCAAGTTCCGAACGTCTTCCAAACTTGCACCTGAGCTACTGTGTAACAGCTCAGCCCCAGCCAGCCGTAAGGTACTGGGCACTGGGGCCCAGTGCACCGCCACGTGGATATTGTCCGCTTTGGGCATCCTTCACCCTCACGGTTTTGCTCTTGGTCTCACCTTCCGTGAGCCCCAAAACGTGTCCACGTGAGGTAAGGTATCCATACCGTATAGAAGGCATGCTTCGTTCTCCTTACCAGCCGATGTGAGACTAAGGCTTCACCTTACATCCACCCCCCCTTGGAGGCCCAAAGTCCCCGTTGGCACACCGACCTGGCCGTGGCTCTGATACCAAATGTAACAGCCCAGCCCCAGCCAGCCGTACGGTTCTGGGCACTCGGGCCTAGCGCACCGCCACGTGGATATTGTCTGCTTTGGGCATCCTTCACCCTCACGGTTTTGCTCTTGGTATCACCTTCCGTGAGCCCCAAAACGCGTCCACGTAAGGTAAGGTATCCACACCCTATATAAGGCATGCTTCGTTCTCCTTACCAGCCAATGTGGGACAAAGGCTTCACCTTACATATTGTCGAGCTTGTTTTTTGATCTTTAGACTTGATATCTAAGTCTGATCATATTCCGATCTTGAACCTGAACTGCTGACTTGCTATAGGTAGCCGAGCAGAGCATTTGCCGAGTTTCTCAAAGACGAAAATCAACACACAAAACTGGTTCATTTTCCGAGCTTCATAGCACGCGCTGATTCATTTGACTTCATCACAGACTTGGCTGAGAACCGAGCTATTTGTCTTCATCAAAATCTCTTTGATTCAACACTAGGCCATTTGTTTGGAGTGTGAAATATTGATAGTGGTAATGAAGTTTTTCAATTACTTCTACGAAAAAAAGTTTCTAACTAATCTTTACGGTGATTTATCTTCTCCTTTTCTATTAGTATATGTCGCAACCGTCCCCAAGAATGCCATAAAAATTAAATTATTAATTTATTTAAAATTATTAAATAGATTTGGAGTCGTCACCAATGGACTTATCCATAAAAATGGAATGGTGAAATTGGACACATAAAAAAAAGTGATCTACGTACCATAATTTGGATTCGGGGATTGATTACGGATAGGGAGGGTATTAGCACCCTACCACGTCCATTCTAAGAACGGTTACTTATTTGGTCTATACTATTTTCTTGATTAATTTGGTTTGGTTCTATTATTATTATTAAAAAAAATATTTTTATCATTTTTATTTTATATGTCCCATTTTTATCAAAATCTAATAAAAAAATGATAAATGTTTATGATAAAGAAATGGGTTGCTAAATAGCAATTTTTAAATGGAATAAAATCAAATCCTATAACATTTTTGATATAACAATGGCAAACATAAAATTCTCTTTACAAAAAAAGGCCTGTAATAATCAAAAAGCTTAATTCTAAATAAAATGATTATTTTCGAAATGATTTATTCTTAAATACTTTATACTCACCATTGTCAGAACGGTTAAGAATGAACGAATTGATTCACATTGATTTTAGTAATTAAAATTTTAAAAAATATTTTATTTTAATTTTTAGTGATTAGATCCAACCAGCACTCTTAATTAAATCTAATAAAAAATATGCCCTATGAACATTCGGTAAAATTTATGTAACCGTAGCCACGATCTTTTCCTAACTTTTCTATCGTTGGCAAAGTTTTAAAATATTTTTATTATGTAACAAAATATATTTTTAAATAATCAATTACATTATTTTAAATTTGAGAATCAGTCCCAACCAACACTCATGGTCAAATCTGATAAAAACATGCCTCAAGACTAGTGGAAAGATTCTACGTAACTATCACTTCGGTCATCTTCCAATTTTTTCGTCATCGGCTTTTAATTGATATTGTTATAAGTTATAACATTATTTTTAATACGAAATCAATCAAAAATATTTTCAATTAATACCGTTATCGTCTATTTGAATATGAAATCAATTCCGAATATTTTCAATTTATCACAATAGTTAAATACGAAGTCAATCATAATATTTTTAACTAATTCCATTATCCCAATATACAAAATCAATTTGGAATATTTTAATTAATTCGCAATCACAATATTTAAAACGAAATCCATTAGGAATAATTACATTATATTTTAGTTTTAAATTAAGATTTTATTGATATCTTTTAGATCCAGTGGAATCTAAAAAAATATCCTCACCTCAAAAAAGCCATAAAGTTGTCAGAACTCCGACTAATTATGGGTATTCCATCATTGGTCTTAATTCAAAATATAAGTAAGTAAATAAATAAATATTAGAACAAATGAAAAGGTTGAAATACTAACTCATTAAGAATTTTCACGCTAACTCATTGATGCGAAATAGGCAAATATACAACAAAAAAAAAATACAATTGAAAGCAAAATTATTACTAATATGCAAATTACTCATACATTATATTGTGATAAAAGATAAACTATCGCCACCGCATGATAAAAGATAAGCCTACACATTAAATTTTGACATTTATCTTCTTTTATTTAATTTTTTTTAATTTGAAAATAATCTTATGTGTAGGTTTGTAAGCTTGTAAGTCTCTAAATCATTTTTCAAAAGGATAAATTAATAATACATTATATTTTTTTACGTTTTCCCCTGGTTCTCTAGGGCCTCTCTCTCTCTATAACTCTATATGTCTCTGTTATTTCCCTCCTTTTCTCTTTTCGTGTTTCCGTCTCTATCTCCTCGGTTCTTTTTTATAGGATTCAAACACCGAAAATCACGAATTGAAATTTGGGGTGAAAAGAAAACCGCGAATCAAAGGTGAATGGAATTCGATTTTGATTACAAACGGATTTTGCTCTATGAGAATATTGCGATTCTCACATAAATAAAGAAGGGTTTGGAGCAGAGAAAAAACGTGTTTTTTTTGGCTTGAGGATCACAAATCAATTAGTGATTTGAGTGATTTTAAGGAATTGGGTGAGATTGGACGACTAGGGTTTGAGGAAAGGGAATGAGGGTTTATTTTGATTTGAGGAACAGGGAAGAAGGTGACAGCTGCTGCGTTAAACAAATTAGGAACCGGGGAGAATCGGGTCTTGTGACCCGGTTTGGGCCAAACGGGCCCAACACCTTTTTTTTTTGAATTTTTAATAAAAATAAAAATAAAAAAAAATCTTTGTGCATATAAGTCAAAGATAATGAAATCAAGGAAAAAATTTTTTATTATAATTTTTATATAAAATTCATTATTTATTATTTTAATTTAAAAAAAAACTAAATTCGAGAATAAAATTTTGACTAAACTAATTATTTATAGAATATAATTTTGATATCGGACAAAATTGGATATCATACTATAGTTTAAAAGTTGAAACACAAGCTACATCTACTTATGACCAAGTTCTAGTGACAATAAGCATACAAGTCCTAACGACAATAGTTGTAGGTTTAGTTTAGTGTGTAAAAAGATAACAAATTTAGTCACAGTTTTCTAATTCTACATATTTAAAAAAACTTGTATTATGCTAAGAACCAATCACTTACAATTCCATTAAAAATTAAAAAAAAATACCATCACATTCAAGACTTGTAAAAGATGCAGCTAGAAAAAAGTGAATAAATTGTTAAACACCTATCCAGCTGCTGCGCTTGAGCGTTAGAGTAATAATGTTGTCTCAACATGAAGATAACTAACGAAAATAAATTGAAGAAAAACCGAAAATTCTAAGCAAATGCTACGTTAAAATACATTAAACAAATATTTTGCAATCTATATTGATCTTATTTCGACATCAACCAGAATTGGCTCCACATGAAGATAATTGTGTTCATACGAAAAAAATACTAAAAATAATTCCTTCATACATTTCTTTTACTAGTTATTACTGAGAGAATTCCTTCAGAAATTCTAATAGCTAAAGCCAATTAAAGAAATACCAATAATAAGTTATTGTTAGGAGTTCCAGCTGAATGGACAAGTGTCAATTAAGAATTATTGATTATTGAAATTAATAAAACCATCAGGTGAATCAGGCAATGCTTGATGATTTGGACCTGAAGGAACAAGCCTTTTCATACCATAGTTTAAATCATTAACCTTAGGAACGAAAGAAGCATTTGGTGAATCTGGAGATACTTGATGATTTGAAGGAACAACCCTTTTCATTCCATAGTTTAAACTATTAACCTTAGGAACAAAAGAAGCATCTGGTGAATCTGGCGATGCATAGTCTAAACCATTAACCTTAGGAACGAAAGAAGCATCTGGTGAATCTGGCGATGCTTGATGATTTGGACCTGAAGGAACAAGTCTTTTCATACCATAGTTTAAACTATTATCCTTAGGAACAAAAGAAGCATCTGGTGAATCTGGCGATGCTTGATGATTTGGACCTGAAGGAACAAGCCTTTTCATATCATAGTTTAAACCATTAACCTTAGGAACGAAAGAAACGTCGTGTGAATCTGGAGATGCTTGATGATTTGGACCTGAAGGAACAAGCCTTTTCATACCATAATTTAAACCATTAAACTTAGGAATAAAAGCTAATGGATTAGGCGAATTTTGCTGACTAACACGATAACCAAAAGCAAAAGAAATGAAAAACAAAGAGAAAACTAAAACCAAGTAACCCTTTGAAAGTTTCATCTTGGTCTCAATTTGTTTTGTATGGAATGACCCAAAGATGTAGTATATAGGTAGGGCGGCTAATGGTTTTTTTTATTGTTAAGATAGATAATTTTCATTTTAATTTTTGCTTTTTTTTTTTTGCTTGATATGGCATTAAGATCCTTTTAAGACTTTACCAACAAAGCCCAGCACAGTTGGTAGATAGCTGTGTTCCTTAAGCATGATGTCGGGGGTTCGATCCCTGCCGTGGGCATGGAAAAGACTTTGTTGGTAGAGACAAAACCCACTTCGGTGATCTCTACGCCTCGGAGGGGATTGGTCTTCGGCTGTCGGCTGGGGATACCCTTGGTGTACACCAAAAAAAAAAGATCCTTTTAAGACTTTCATCTTTTTTATAATTATAAGATTCTATACCAATTTTCAATGACAATTAATTACTTCTTTCCACAAATATCCTTATTTATTTAACACTTTTTAAATTTCCAATAATATTAATAGAGATAGTTTTGAAAATACATATCAAATTTTCACATTTCCAATACCATTAATTAAACTAACCAACATTCTTAATGAACGTAAATTCTACCAAAATGGTCTTATATATAAGAACGGATGAAGTATTTTTTTAGGATATTACGTGCCATTTAAACTTTTCTTTAGCTTGAATAATCCTACTGGGCCATTTGTTTGGAGTGTGAAATATTGATAGTGGTAATGAAGTTTTTTTGTGACACCCTCTTTAACAACCACATAATTAAATAAGATGTATTTGTTATATAAAATAACGTTTACGGACAATATTAGTGAGAATTAAAATCCCAAATCAAATGGTTATAGCCACTATTAATTCGTACGAGAAATTATCGAATTCGGCTCAGAACATTTGATATTAAAATGTTGTAATCATTACTTTCTTGCAAGACAACGTAACGTATACTTGTTAATTAAAATCTAGACTTTAATAATTATAAACATAGCGTTGCCTTGTTGATCTCGTATGATAATTTTCCAAATAATAATAGTTGCCGAATTCTCTTTTAACAAAATCAGAGTGCGCGAAAAGATAGTAGTACTCAAGGATCCATGCTGTAATAAACATTATATATATATATATATGTCATCATGAAAAGGGATCCATAGGTACAAAAGTCAGCAAAGTACAAGTGATCATGTCCTTAAATTGAAAATACATATAAAAGTCTGAAAGTAAGACCTAAAGTCTCAAACACTCTCAAAATATGTACAATATATCACAACTCAAAAATAAAGAGTGTCTGAAAGCAGGTCAACTGGTCCTCCATGCATCCGTTTGGTCCACTGTAACAGCAAAGTCGGTCCGGGATCCCTACTAACTATATTATGCATGTCCTAAGAACCACTGGGTCCTCCTCGAGGTCTGGGAACCGGCTCGACCGGTACTCCCTCCTCCTCGCTCTCCCCCTCCTTGGGATCCTCCTCTATCCCGTCCGACTGAGTGGCAGACCTATCAGTAGGTCCAAAAGTAGAAGCTGGTGTAGTCCCACCATCTCCAGTCGGATAGGATGAAGGAACATCCTCATCGGTGAAAACTCTGTAGGCAGAGGGATGAGAATGAGTAGCAAGACGGAAACGAAAACTATGAAACCTACGTACAGGTCGAGTTGGCGGTGGTGGTCCTCTATAAACATAAAAAGCAGGGATGTGCATAGTATATATAATAGGTATCCTAAACCTACGAGGGCGCACCTGAATGAGGGGGTTAGGGTGGAAGAGTGTAAACTCCACCTCACCCTCAAACGTCGCTCGGTGCTCCTCATATGTCCATATCCCGCTAGGGATGGGCCTGATCTCTATGCATCCTAGGTAACGTGCCATCACCTATCAAGGGCACAGGGGTAAGCATATACATACACATAATCAAATAAGGATGAGCAATAAATATGCAAAGTGAGCAGTTAGCATTTTATAATCATATCAAATTTAATCACATAATTAAATCAATGATGATATGATGCATTATCTCACTCTACTAAAATTCTCCAACTAGTCTCTCAAATGGACGTCCTTCCATAACTTCATTGTATTCCCAGAATACAAAAATAATACGTTATCAAACGAATGGCGTACTTGCTCGAAGTGATAAACAACGTCACTTTATCTAGTGATCGTCACGTCGCCAAAACGTAAAACTATCACTGTATTACATAGTCATCTAGACATAAGACCCACAACGTCAACCTTGAAGTGGGGTCGAGCAAGCAGTAACCTTTGGCACTCCCAGAGGCCCTCCTCATGTTCCTTAAATAATACGTTATCAAACGTATGGCGTACTTGCTTGAAAGTGATAAACAACGTCACCCTATCTGGTGATCGTCACGTCGCCAAAACGTAAACTATCACTTGTATTACATAGTCATCTAGACATAAGACCCACAACGTCAACCTTGAAGTGGGGTCAAGCAAGCAGTAACCCTTGAACATGACAAAATGACGACTTACCACCAACACCATGCATGAATGCCATAACATATTCCATTTAAGATTAATCCCTCTTTAATCTTAATATAAATATATATCCAACATGGAATAATTTATTCACAAGTATTCAAAGTAATTGATGTAATCTTACAATCTCATTAATTTCTTGGAACATGATTAATCAACTTAAAAATTAATAATTTGGGTTAAAATAACTTGGTTAGATTTTAAAAATGAAATTTAAGTGTTCTGACTAAAAGTACTCGAGTATCTTACCAAAATACTCGAGTAGTTCATAGGTTTGCTGAAAAATAAAGTTTCAGATTCTCTAGAAAATACTCGAGTAGTTCATGAAGTACTCGAGTAGTTCATCATCCCAGAATAATCGAGTAGTTCATCAAAATTTCCATTTGGTGCTTCAGACAATACTCTAGTCTCAACTCAAACACTCGAGTACTGGTGCTACCAGACGCACTGGTGCACCACGAACTACTCAAGTATCGAGCCAAAGACTCGAGTATTTCATGACAGTAAAGCACTAAAACTGAGTTTTCACATACCAAATTCAATTCTAACCAATTTTAACCAAAGCCAGTGTTCAACAGAGTTAAGTTTAAGTACATTAAACATGTTCCAACACAGAAATTACATCAATGTACACTGAATCAAAACTGAGCATTCATTATGCATAAAAATCATATTTTCAATAACTTAACATGCCAATTTCAATTCTTAGCATCTTTAACACGAAAATAACTTGCAATTAGCTTGCATGCAATATAACAAACATGCTCCAACAAGTTGCAACACACATAATGGCCTCCAAGCCAATATCCTATTTCAAACTAAGCCGTTTAAGCCTCATGGTGGCTTCCTACACAAATTCATGAAATCAATCCTTATTCTAGTGAATGTATAGCTTCCCACTTATCACTAGATCGTGTAGAAACTGAGAATCAACAGAAAATCAACCTCCAAGCTATTTTCCCCAAAATCCATTTGACAACAACACGGTTTTGAATGAGGTCATAAAACCAAAGATTTTGATCATTAATTCATGCAAAATAATTGGGGAAAATTATTAGAAATTATTCTCTGCAACATGCATAAGAGAATGAAACTGAATTGAAGCCTCAAAAGTTTCAGAGCTTACCAAAATCAAACTCCAAAGTAATATTGCACCTAGGTCCTACAGCAGGGACTAATATGCAAAAATCTATTTTTTGCCTAGAAAATAATTGTAAATTATTTTCCACCTATTTGCAATAATTAAATACCTAATTTAATCAGGAATTTATAATAATAATTAATTATAAATAAAATTAGATTTTTGCATCTGGTGATGGTGAATATAAAAAAAACCATCAGGTGAATTAGGCGATGCTTGATGATTTGGACCTGAAGGAACAAGCCTTTTCATACCATAGTTTAAACCATTAACCTTAGGAACGAAAGAAGTATTTGGTGAATCTGGAGATGCTTGATGATTTGGACCTGAAGGAACAAGCCTTTTCATTCCATAGTTTAAACTATTAACCTTAGGAACAAAAGAAGCATCTGGTGAATCTGGCGATGCTTGATGATTTCGACCTGAAGGAACAAGCCTTTTCATACCATTGTTTAAACCATTAACCTTAGGAACGAAAGAAGCATTTGGTGAATCTGGCGATGCTTGATGATTTGGACCTGAAGGAATAAGCCTTTTCATACCATAGTTTAAACTATTAACCTTAGGAACAAAAGAAGCATCTGGTGAATCTGGCGATGCTTGATGATTTGGACCTGAAGGAACAAGCCTTTTCATACCATAGTTTAAACCATTAACCTTATTAGGAACAAAAGAAGCATATGGTGAATCTGGCGATGCTTGATGATTTGGACCTGAAGGAACAAGCCTTTTCATACCATATTTAAACCATTAACCTTAGGAGCGAAAGAAACATCGGGAGAATATGGAGATGCTTGATGATTTGGACCTGAAGGAACAAGCCTTTTCATACCATAGTTTAAACTATTAAACTTAGGAATAAAAGCTAATGGATTAGGCGAATTTTTGTAACACCCCAAAATTTTAATCTCTGATTAATTAAATGTAACTATCAAGTTTATTATAATTAATTATTTCTATTTTTAATATTTGATTAAAATATGTGTTTATGTTGTTAGTAAATGTGTGAATGTGATTTGGAAATTATATTTATGCATAAATAAATAATTTGCACATTAGTCCCTGTTTTGGGACCTAGAAGTAATTATAGGAAAGGTTTTGGAGAGAAAGAAAATAAAATAAATATTTTTCAAAAACTTACCAAAATACACGAGTATTGCTGAAAAGACTCGAGTATTCTGGTCAGAGTTGGACGAGTTAGTGCGTTTTGGTGAGTCGCCACCAACGATTCTCGCCGTTCGCCACGAAATCACCCTGCACTACACGTCCCAGCCTCCGTGTCGAGCTACATGAGCTTGATGGATGGCTATTTAAGCTTTGGTTGATGAATCAACCCTTCCATTTGCCAAATTCGTGAAGTTCTGCATGTGTTAGGATTCCTGAATCGTTCTAATTGATTCTCCCTCTCTGTTTTGGTTCGAGTCACAAATTATACACCAATACAAAGTTCACATCTTGAGCTTTGTATAGACACCAAAATCGTGAGTAGAGAGTTTGTGTGTTGGAAGAATTGGAGCTCGAAAGTTGGAGCTTATTTGTTGTTAACAGTTTCTAGAGCTTACTTTGATCCTCAATTTTGGTAAGCTCTTGTGTCCATTCAACCTCAAATTCGTTTTAAATCCTAGTTTATGTTGCAGAGAATATATTCTAACCAAAACCCCTAATTCTCTTGCATGTTAACCCATTCAAATATTCTGGTTTTGGACCTCTGCTCACACTGTCCTACATGTTGATGGTTGAAGTGGTTCTTGGTGTTGTGGAGTTCTTCTTTGCAATTTCTTTGTTGAGTCACGTCTGAGAGGTAAGGGGAAAGCTTTCTATTCACTAGATAGAGTTTAAATTACATGAATTTGATTAGAGAGCCACCAAGAGGCTCTAAGGGCTTAGTTTGAATATGGAAATTGGTTTCGAGACCAACCTGTGCTCTAAAGTTATTCTGAGCATGTTTGATATGTTGCATGCAAGCTATTTAGAACTTAAAATCATGAGTATTCAGTGTATTATGCAAATTGGTATGTTAAGTTATGGATTTTATAAGTTTTATGCATAATCTTGTGAATCTCTGTTAATTCTGTAATTTGATGTGTTCTAAGTGCTTGAACATGTTTAATATATGATATATGAACTTTGTTGATCATTGGATTGGATTAGAAATGGTTAGAATTGAAAATGGTATGTTAAAACCAGATTTACAGTCTGTACTGTCTGTTAAGACTCGAGTACATGGCTCGATACTCGAGTATTTCGTGATGGCACCAGTGCATCTCTTTGCACCAACACTCGAGTATCAGGTCTAGGACTCGAGTATTGACTGATGCAGCAAGAGTGTTTTATGATGAACCACTCGAGTAATGCATGAACTACTCGAGTATTCTGGGTTGATGAACGACTCGAGTATTCTGGGTTGATGAACGACTCGAGTATTTCATGAACTACTCGAGTATTTTTAGAAGATTGGAAACCTGACTTATCTAGAAAAGCATGAACGACTCGAGTAGCTTGTGAACTACTCGAGTAATCTGGAAAGACTGAAGAACTACTCGAGTATTATGAAGAATACTCGAGTATTTCTGTCCAGAAAACTAAGAATGCCATTTTTAATTTTGAATCATTCTGTTAATATTTACGTGATAATAATCCAAGTGATCTAAGACTTAAAAGTAATTGATTGATGATGGTATGAAACTATTGGATTAATAATGTGAGATATTATTAATTGAGATATACCAAACCTTTCTTTTAAGTTGAAAAATTGCATTCATCCTGGAGTTCGGGTGTTAGATCGTTTTTCATGTTTTGGTAACATGAGGAGGGGCTCTGGGAGTGCCAACTGACGGCTTGCTTGATGACACATTATGGTTGACGATGTGGCCAGCGAAAGTGGGATGCTGATGATATGGTTATTCCGTTGAGACGACGGGACGTTGCTCGAGGAGCACGTTATGTACCATTTCCAAGCTTGTCATGTACATTCTTGGTGAATGTACGAATGTTGTACACCTAGGAGTACAACGCACTGTTGAGTGCTGGTATGAAGTAAAGGATGGACGTCAGAGAGTGACATAGATTGATGGAGTTAGGATTGAGAGCTAGACTCATACATCATGCCACCCATCTAATTTAAAGTTGATAACCAAAAATAAGTATGAGCATTCTATTTGCATAAAATAATTGCTAAATGCTAAATGTGGTTGTTGTTTATTGCTGCATACATTCATATTTATGTTGTACAATTATTTATGCTCTATTTATTATGTGTATAGAATTGCTTATCCCTGTGCCCTTGTAGGTGATGTCACGTTACATCGCTTGCATCGAGATCCGGCCACTTCCTAGTGGCATATGGATCTACGAGGATCACCGAGCGGTATTTGAGGGTGAGGTAGAGGTTACCTTCTACCACCCCAACCCGTTGATTCAGTTCCGTCCTCGTAGGTTTAGGATCCCCATCATATACACTATGCATGTACCACCCTTTTACACTTACCATGGACCACCTCCCACACGACCAGCTAGCTCATATCACAGTTTTCGATTCCGACCTACCTGCTCACACCCTTTTACTTCTAGAGTCGTCCGAGAGGAGACTCCCCTATCTGATCCGAGGAGTCCTGTTAGGGTCTCGCCATCACTAGACCCTGTGCCCAGTGGAAGGGTACCCACTCCATCGGATGATATAGAGGAGGACCCTGTGGAGGACGAGAGCGGAGGCGAGCCTGTCATTGAGAGCGGAGGCGAGCCTGTCATTCACTCTACCGGGAGTCAGTGGAGGGACGATGATCCCTAGTATGTGCATAGGGTAAATGATGAGGATCAGGATCTGGTGTGTTGGCTGATGTGGAGGAGATGCTGTTGCTGATGTTGGATGATGACTGCTACTACTGCTGCTTCTAGGAGACTTCTACTACTACTACTGCTGCTGCTATGACCAGCTCTGGAGTTTTATATTTTGAGATGTATATATGTTGTAGATATACTTATGAGAACTCTAGAGTTATGGTTTATTTTGTTATGGACTTGTATTGAATCTTGGAGACATGACCTATGGACTATGTATCTCATGACCTATACATATATATATATCTTATGTTCAAACTACAACTTGTGCATAGTCCTGCTATTTCCGCTCACTCTGATAAAAGTATTTTAAAGAGTTCGGCTTCGATATTTGAAAATGGTATCAGTTCCGCAAAACGAAAGAATGGATGACATCACTTAAGTTTTTACTACGTAAATACAATTTCTAAGAACAGATGCTATCTGGATTGTGAAAAGATATCCTTGTCTTAGAAAACGCCGAATTCAGTATAATGTTTTTAAATGATACAAAATCTAATCTCCAAGAATTCCATATTTTGTTTTGTGCACCCGTTTCTTTAGAAAATGAAAAGGAAAATTTTAAGTTCTGTATTTTCTAATACTAAACAAGTCCATATCCAACTGAGTAATAGTCTATTCATTACTCTAATTTCTAAGTATTATAACAAGGGTGTCACAATGAGTGGTATCAGAGCAAAAGTCAGATCTTGTAGTAGTTGAAGTAGTCCCAGAAAGGTAGTCATCAACATCAAGCAGGTATCCACGGGGTATACTTATTGTTTTTGAATGCTAGTATCTTGCTTGATTTGAGCAATAGATACAAATTTGTAGACGCCCCATTTTGTCCTGGGTCAAAATTATATTTTCACAAAATTTGTTTGGGTAAGATTTTATCCTCAAGTTTTTTATAATTCAATTTTATAAATAAAATAAAAAAAAAGTTTGTTTGGACCCATTATTTTTTTAATTAATGTGTATAAAGTGTTTTTTGGGGTTTAAAAGAAAATAAAAAAAATGTTAAAAATTAAAAAAAAAAAAGATTTTGAAAAAAGTATTTTTTATGGAAAATAAAAAACACGAAAAATAAAAATTTTCAGGAAAAAATAAGATGGAAATGTTCTGGTAAAAGATTTGGTTAATTTGAAGATAAAGATAATTTTTTTGTTTAAAAGGATTTGTTTTAAAAGGATTATCATCAAATTTGTTTTTATTTTTTTAAGATTTAATTGAGAAATAAACCAGGGAATATTCTGCTGGGCTTTCTAAGCCTGTTGAAAAAAGACCTAGTTTTCCTAACCTAGTTTTCCCTATAAATAGAGCTCTTTTCCTCACTTTAAAGACACAAAAAAATTGGGAGAAAGAACTCTGCACAGAAATTGGTATAAAAAAAAGGGAAAAAGGTGCTGTCAGAGGCGCAGCGCCACTCTCCTCCAGGCGCGTGTGTCACAGCCACCTCCAGCCTCTCGCGCGTGCGCCGCACGCGCCCGTCTTCTCCCCCTGCTGCAGTCCCTGCCGGCCCACTCCCTCACTGACACGCGGCGCACCAGTTTTCTCTTCCTTTTCACTCCGTCTCTGCTTCTTCTTCTTCTGTCCAGGTTTGTTTTTTTTTAATTAGCTTTTTTTCTTATTTTTTTAATTCTTTATTCTTTTTTTAAATTAATTAATAATTAAATAAAATAATTTAAAATGTAGTCTTTTATATTTCAATTATTGAGATATTAATTATTATTTTTATGAATCCCTTTTGATTACTGAATAATAAATATTTTTGCATCAAAGTACAAGTTTGATATTTAGATTCTAATTTTATCCTTAAATCAATGTATTTGTATTTTAGGATATGTTATGAATTTACTTATTAAATTTAAATTAAATGATTTGGGATCATAAATTTTAATAATTATATCTCACCTTTTTTTTAAAGAAAAGGATTATTGAACATGTTTTGGTAAACCGGTTTTTCTCACCCATTTAGTGGAGGGATCTTTCGGACTTTCCTCTTTGTATTCAAAAAAACATATATATATATATATATATATATAATAAATGATTTTAGATACATGAGTTTTAAAAAATAAACTTAATCAAAACCCTTTTTTAGAATGATAAATAAATTTTTATTAATTTATTATTAATTATGTGCGTTTTGGAGATCCACCTTTCCTTGGCTAAATGTTGAGGTCTTGTGCATATTTCCTCTCCTCATAAAATATATTTTAAAAAATATATAAAACATTAAAAATTATTTAAGAACTACGTAGCCTTGATTCCTCATTTATGAGGGTACGTAGGACCAAGGTCAACCTTGTCAGGCACAACAATAAAAAAACAAATAATTTTGGCAAACCAATTATTTAGGTCTTTTAATTAAAATCAATCAAATAAGGGTACCATTTTAGAATGGGTGAACGGGGTGCTAATACCTTCCCCGGCTCGTAACCGACTCCCGAGCTCAGATCTCTCTAGTTCGTGACCAAGTTTTATCTGTTTTAATTAATAATTATTTTTTCCGATTTTTTGCAACAAAATGCGGTGGCGACTCCAAATTGGGTCAATCGACCCCCTCTCGTAGGTGAGGCCCCGAGGGCATCCCGGGACCCCGGCCGCGACAAAATTGAATGCATTGTTTGAAGTTATAGTTATAGCCTTAGTATAGGTTGTGTGATGAATGTTTCTTTAGTCCATCATATGTGACCATAAGCCCATAGTGCAGGTCTATTATGACGACTAGAAACCAAAATCATACTAACGTGATGCTTGAGAGAATCACCGTTGTGTTGGAGTCTATGTAGCAACGACAACAACAGCAATCTCAGCAACCACCGCAACCAGTTAATCCACCTCATCAGTGTAATGTTGGTAATACCGAGGCTAAGAGTTTGGCGGATTTTAGGAGTTGTAATCCACCTAAGTTTGAAGGAGGATTTAAACCTGAAGAGGCTAATAAGTGGATTCATACCATGGATAAAATCTTCAGAACATTCGACTGCACGGAAGCTCAGACGGTGGCATATGCACTCTATATGTTAGAAGATGAGGCTGAGAATTGGTGGAACCATACGGTTCAGCTTTTGCATTATGAAGGAAGGAATGTGAACTGGGGTGTGTTTATGGAGAAGTTTCTCAATAAATACTTCCCAGAAAATTTGAGGAGGAAGAAGGAAGTTGAGTTCTTGCAGCTGAAACAAGGAGACATGAGTGTGGGTGAATACGCAGCTAAGTTCGAGGAATTGATGAAGTACTCTCCATATTACTAGATTAATCCAGATGAAAGGAGCAAGTGTATCAAATTTGAAGGAGGCTTGAGGCCTAAACTGAAGTCTATTTTCAGCTATCAACAGATTCAGAGTTTTCCTGCACTAGTGGATATGTGTAGGATGTATGAGGACGACAAAAAGGCAGAAGGGTTGCAAGCACCAGAGAAGAAGGACAATCAAAGTTATGGACCTCAAAGACGCAAAGGTTTCAACAATCGAGGCAAGGGTCCATATGATCGCCGAGGAAAAGGCAAGGGAAAAGTTGGAGGAAATGATGGAAGAAATTTCCAAAGTGATGTTCCCTATTGTGACAAATGAAAGCGTCCTCATTATTGTCGTTTTTGTTGGGCGACAAGTGGCTGTTTTAATTGTGGAAAGCCGGGACATTTTGCGAAGGACTGCAAGGAACCAGTCAAGACCAATCCAAGAGGGGCAGCTGACAAGCCCGTGGTTCAAGGAAGGGTTTTCACGCTTAGTGGTGTGGAGGCAAGTCAATCCTCTAATCTTGTGCAAGGTAATTACTTGCTAAATGGTCAGCTTTGTAATGTGTTGTTTGATTCCGGTGCAACGCATTCATTTGTTTCTTATGAATGTGTAAATCGTTTGAGTTTACCCATATCTGAGTTGTCATATACTCTTAAAGTAGAAACCCCTACTAATGCTCCTGTAGTTGTTTCTAGAGCATGTCTTAACTGTTGTATAGAAGTGTTAGGACAAATCTCTAGGGTAGATTTGATCTGCCTACCCTTATCGCAATTGGATGTGATCTTGGGGATGGATTGGTTAAGTCGAAACCAAGTGATCATTGATTGTGATAAGAAGATAGTGATCTATAGAGACCCAAAACCTTCAGGCTATATGTGTTTGTTCAACACCGAAGTAGAAGAGAATGGCCCAAGGATTGAAGAGATTCCCGTTGTCAGAGATTTTCCTGAGGTATTCGCTAATAAGATACCGGGTTTGCCACCAAAGAGGGAGATTGAATTTGGGATTGATTTAGTTCCGGGAACTGGTCCCATTTCTATCGCTCCTTATAGAATGACACCACCGAAGATGGCTGAGATGAAGAAACAGATCGAAGAGTTGTTGCAGAAGCAGATGATCCGACCAAGTGTGTCACCTTGGGGTGCTTCGGTCTTGTTCGTCAAAAAGAAAGATGGTAGCATGAGGATGTGTATCGACTACCGGCAGTTGAATAAGGTCACAATCAAGAACAAGTATCCTTTACCAAGGATAGATGACCTTATGGATCAAGTTCGTGGGGCCTCAGTGTTTTCTAAGATTGATCTGAGATCGGGGTACCATCAGATCAGAATTAGAGAAGAGGATATCTCTAAGACTGCATTTCGATCCCGATACGGACATTATGAGTATGTTGTGATGCCGTTCGGATTGACTAATGCACCAACTATTTTCATGGACTACATGAATCGAATCTTTAGACCCTATTTAGATTCATTCGTGGTTGTGTTCATTGACGATATCCTTATTTATTCCAGAAGTCCGGAGAAGCATGCTGAACACTTAAGAATAGTGTTGAATGTCCTAAAGGAGAAGCAATTGTACGCCAAACTTGCAAAGTGTGAGTTCTGGCTGGAGGAAGTTAAGTTTTTAGGACATGTGATATCAAACAAGGGAATAGTTGTTGATCCGGCGAAATTAAGTTCAGTTCTACAATGGGAACAACCGAAGTTGGTCACGGAAGTGAGAAGTTTTCTTGGTTTGGTTGGATACTACAGAAGATTCATAGAAGGTTTCTCGAAGATTGCACTACCATTGACGAAGTTAACTCGGAAAGACCAACCATTTATATGGGATGAGAAATGTGAAGGGAGTTTCCGAGAGTTGAAGGAAAGATTGACATCATCTTCTGTGTTGATTTTGCCTGATCCACAAAAGAATTTTGAGGTGTATTGTGATGCATCAAAACAAGGACTTGGGAGTGTGTTGATGCAAGATGGAAAGGTAGTAGCTTATGCCTCGAGACAACTAAAGGTTCATGAAATGAACTATCCAACTCATGACTTAGAGCTGGCAGCTGTTGTGTTCGCTCTAAAGATTTGGAGGCACTACCTCTTTGGCACTACATTTCGGGTATTTAGTGACCATAAGAGTTTAAAGTACCTTTTCGATCAGAAAGAGTTGAACATGAGGCAACGTCGATGGATGGAGTTCTTGAAGGACTATGAGTTCGAACTTCATTACCATCCTGGAAAGGCGAATGTTGTGGCGGATGCATTGAGTCGAAAAGCAATGCATATCAGTTCGATGATGGTCAAAGAAGCTGAGTTGATAAAAGAATTTAGAGATTTGAGCTTGACGATGCAAGTGGAGCCGACAAGTATCAAGATGGGGATGTTGCAGATTGCAAATGAATTCTTGAAAAGGACTCGAGAGTTGCAACAAGAAGATGATGAGCTTAAGGAAAAGAGGAAGCTGATGGAGGAAGGCAAAGAGTTAGAATTTCAAGAAGGGAAAGATGGAATTTGTCGCTTTAGAACAAGGATTTGTGTGCCCGATAATTCAGAAGTAAGGAGAATGATTCTGGATGAAGCACATAAGAGCAAGATGAGTATGCATCCGGGAGCTACCAAAATGTATCAGGATTTGAGAAAGATATTTTGGTGGCCTGGTTTAAAGAAATATGTGGCAAGGTATGTAGCGTGTTGTTTGGTGTGCTAGAAGGCTAAGGTGGAACACCAAAGGCCAGGAGGGGAGTTACTTCCCTTAGAGATTCCGTTATGAAAATGGGATAGTATCTCAATGGATTTCGTGTCCGGATTGTCAAGGACAGCTACTGGTCATGATGCAATCTGGGTGATTGTAGATCGCTTGACGAAGTCAGGGCATTTTATTCCGGTAAATGTGCGCTATTCTTTGGAGAAGCTCACTCAGTTGTATATCAAAGAAGTCGTTCGCCTGCATGGTGTGCCATCAAGTATCGTGTCAGATCGCGATCCGAGGTTTACATCGAAGTTTTGGCAGGATCTACATAAAGCTCTGGGTTCAAGGTTGAAGTTGAGTTTTGCATATCATCCTCAGACTGATGGTCAAACGGAGATGACTATTCAGTCACTGGAGGACATTTTAAGAGCTTGTGTTTTGGAAGGTCAAGGAAATTTGGAACAAATGTTGCCGCTCGTGGAATTTACTTACAACAATAGTTATCATACGAGCATTGGAATGACACCATTTGAAGCTTTGTATGGGAGGAAGTGTCAAACTCCATTATGCTGGTTTCAAGTGGGGGAGAGTTCTCTTATCGGACCAGATTTTATACAAGGGACAACTCAGAAGATTAAGATGATACAAGAGAAGATGAAGATTGCTCAAAGCAGGCAGAAGAGCTATGCTGATCGGAGGAGGAAACCATTAGAATTTGCTGAAGGTGACCATGTTTTCATTAGAATAGTACCAACCAAAGGTGTTAGTAGAGCTTTGAAAAACCAGAAACTATCACCTAAGTTTATTGGTCCTTACCAAATTCTTGAAAGAGTTGGTTCAGTAGCTTATCAAATAGCCCTACCCCCATCATTAGCTAATCTTCATAATGTGTTTTATGTGTCTCAGTTGAAAAAGTATATTCATGATCCCACCATTGTTCTTAGAATCCAAACTGATGACCTAGAAATACGTGATAACCTAACCTTTGAAGCTATGCCTATCCGCATTGAAGATCGAAGAGTTAAGCAGCTTAGAGGGAAGGATATTCTTTTGGTCAAGGTTATCTGGATTTGTGGTGATGTGATGGCGGCATCTTGGGAATTAGAGGATAAAATGTGTCAGGACTATCCTGAATTGTTTGTCTAAGTTGAATTTCGGGGACGAAATTCCTTGTAAGTGGGGGAGTAGTGTAACACCCCAAAATTTTAATCTCTGATTAATGAAATGTTAATTATAAAGTTTATTATAATTAATTATTTCTATTTTTAATCTTTGATTAAAATTTGTGTTTATGTTGTTAGTAAATGTGTGAATGTGATTTGGAAATTATATTTATGCATAAATAAATAATTTGCACATTAGTCCCTGTTTTGGGACCTAGAAGTAAATATAGGAAAGGTTTTGGAGGGAAAGAAAATAAAATAAATATTTTTCAAAAACTGACCAAAATACTCGAGTATTGCTGAAAAGACTCAAGTATTCTGGTCAGAGTTGGACGAGTTAGTGCGTTTTGGTGAGTCACCACCAACGATTCTCGCCGTTCGACACGAAATCACCCTCCACTACATGTCCCAGCCTCCGTGTCGAGCTGCATGACCTTGATGGATGGCTATTTAAGCTTTGGTTGATGAATCAACCCTTCCATTTGCCAAATTTGTGAAGTTCTGCATGTGTTAGGGTTCCTGAGTCGTTCCAATCGATTCTCCCTCTCTGCATGCAAGCTATTTAGAACTTAAAATCATGAGTATTCAGTGTATTATGCAAATTGGTATGTTAAGTTGTGGATTTTATAAGTTTTATGCATAATCTTGTGAATCTCTGTTAATTCTGTAATTTGATGTGTTCTAAGTGCTTGAACATGTTTAATATATGATATATGAACTCTGTTGATCATTGGATTGGATTAGAAATGGTTAGAATTGAAAATGGTATGTTAAAACCAGATTTACAGTCTGTACTGTCTGTTAAGACTCGAGTACATGGCTCGATACTCGAGTATGTCGTGATGCACCAGTGCATCTCTTTGCACCAACACTCGAGTATCAGGTCTAGGACTCGAGTATTGACTGATGCAGCAAGAGTGTTTTATGATGAACCACTCGAGTAATGCATGAACTACTCGAGTATTCTGGGTTGATGAACGACTCGAGTATTTCATGAACTACTCGAGTATTTTTAGAAGATTGGAAACCTGACTTATCTAGAAAAGCATGAACAACTCGAGTAGCTTGTGAACTACTCGAGTAATCTGGAAAGACTGAAGAACTACTCGAGTATTTCTGTCCAGAAAACTAAGGGTCTGTTTGGTTTGCGAAAATATTTCCTGTTTTCATTTCTTGTTTCCATTTCTTGAAAATAATTTTAATTTTCTGAAAATGAAAATTAAGAAACATGTTTAGTTTCATATGATATTTTTTATTTTCAAAAAACAGAAATAATGAAAATGCGTTTGTTTTAAGCAAAGTTTAAAAATTCAAATTTTAAAAAACATTTTTTCATCTAGTTTATAAATATTTTAAAATTGCTATAAAAAAAAGGATTTATAATTAAAATTACCCACACATACGCATATAATATATCATTCATATTATTAATTTTATTGAATTATTGAGTAAAAAACAAGATCCAAGTACAATTGATGTCTCATCTAACAAAATAAATTACGATCACCAATTATATAAGCTATTCAATGTCTACGAAAATTTCCCCACATTTGATTTGCAATGTTATCTCGGACTTGAACCATTTCCATTGCTTCTTGAACATTAATATTAATACCTTGTTGATCTACGCCCAAGCCTTCTTCATCGATAATCAAGTCTTCTTCAGAATATTGGCCTAAAAGTCTATCTTCATTGTGTTGCGTTCTAATAAAATTGTGTGTAGTGCAACATGCATTAGGAATAAGCCTTTGTCTTCTAACCGGATAATTTGGCATTAACTTTAAAATAGGAAACCTTGCTTTGAGTACTCCAAAACACCTCTCGATGACATTCCTTAATGAGGAATGTCTATGATTGAATAATTGTTGTCTTCCTTTGGGTTGTCTTCCATCACGAAAATCACGCAAATGATATCTTGTCTTTCGAAATGGAGCAAGATAACCAGGCATATTGGGAAATCCAGAATCAACAAGATAATATTGATCTGCAAAATTTATTAGAAAAATACTTATTAAATAACTAATAAGTGATGATAAAATATTACTATTATTGAAGGAAAAGTACCTGCAAGAGGTTTCGGAAAATTATTTTCAGGAGTTAAAGCATCTAAAAAAACTCTTGAATCATTTGTCGTTCCTTCCCAACCAGAATAAACAAATGTGAATAACATGTCAAAATCACATACTGCCAATACATTTTGAGTTATCAAAACATTTCTTCCACGAAAAGCTGTTTTTTTTATGCTGGAGCCCAAGCAGATATATGTGTGCCATCAATTGCATTTCTAATTTTAAAAATTTAATAGTAAGAATATTATTTAAAAAAATATCAAACTATTAAATGTTTTAAGTACTAGTATAGAAATTTACCTTGAAATATCGGAAAAACTTTTGTTTGCTTCTGATGTATGGGTGAGTTGTTGTTTGATTTCTTGGTCGAATGATCATCTTACCCAGCTTACAAACTGCTCTTAAAACTCTTTTAAACCATTTGCTTACGGTTTCCAAAGAATGTTGAAAGCATTCAGCAACAATTCGATGACGTAGATTATGACATACTATGATTAAGAACATTGCAACTCCTTCTTCTTCCACAGATACTTTTTTTCCATCCCTTAAATCTCCAACATTCATTAAAGAATCACAAAAATTCAAAAATACATGTGTTTCCATTCGAAAATTCTCATAACATCTAGCTTCATGACCAGCCATAACTTCCAGAATATACATCTTCCCACTCAACAAAGAAGTCCTACAAGGTGTGTTACTGATAAAACTTTTCTCATATTCCAAGATCACTTGATACTACAATCAAATCCTCGATATCATCATCCAAGTCACTTGATTCAGTACTTGAACTATTTGACATTGTTACCTGCTAAAAAAAATTAATTAAACGTATGTACTAATGTTAACAACATAAAGCATTTAAATAAACCAAACCATAAAAACCAACACAATACTTAAATAACATGAATCACATTTAACTCATGAAACATGTTGAAATTATTCATATGATAAATTAATAACAAACTGATGCTAAAAATTATGTAAGCAAATATAATACTGCAATTATGATTCATCTACTAAATACTACTCTAGAGGTGCTAGCCACTCCTTACTTCTTGTCGGCAACATAATATCAAACATGCTTCTCCACACCTTCTCCGCAAACTTCAATAACGCAGCATTGAAAATTTTACTAGGAATATCTTCTATGGACTCAAGTGTAACATCCTGAAAATTAATATTAAATATGATAACTTTAGATGTATATATATATATAGTATACAATGATTTATTTAGGAATAGGATTAAGTCATAGAGGTTGTATAAGGGTAGTGAGGTAATAGGAAGCATAGGCCGACCTAGCATGTAGATGTAGGACCTCGGACCGATCCCGGCCGAGCTAAATGGGGTCAGACGCGGAACCTGTGTCAAAGAAGCCTCCAATGAGAACCACACAAATAATTTCCCTAAAAGAATAAAAGAAAGCCCAAACACAACACATAACACACTTTGCATTCTCACTCTCTTTCTCCTTCGTCTCTCTATCATTTTCTCTGAAATCCAGCTCCAACAACTCCATCTATATTTCCCTCCTTCTTCTCACTCACGAACATCTCCCTCTCTTCCACCAAGTGGAACCAACCGGAAACCCTCCCTCCTTCTCTCCGTTCTCTTCCGTTTCGGACGTCCCTGGACCATCGTGGCATTCGTGTGTAGCTTGGAGGAAAGGATCCAAGAGGTGTGAAGCTCACAAGGTCAAGCATCAAGGAAAGCCATTCTCAACTCTCAACTCTTATCTCACACGGTTTGAGGTAAGGAGTGAGTGTTACCTCTACTTGAGTTTGGGTTTCTAGTATGTTCATAAAGGGTACTAAGAGTGGGTGTTAGATTAGGGAATGGATATAGGTTAATGTTAGAAAGAAAAGGTAAAGAGGATAAAGGGAACCAATGAATGAACTAGAAAGTAGAAACCTGGATTTTAGGTGAAGAAGAAACATTATTTTCGGTTATATGCTCATATTTACATGCTGGACTGGTTAAATGCTTTATTCATATTGTTGTTGTGGTATAAGTGTTTATGATGCTTTGAGGTTTGTTATTTATATCTGTGGCCGAGCTGGGAGAGGTTGAGAATGGGTATGAGAAAATGGTAAATGTGGAAAGTAGGGGAGTTAGAGTGATAAGTCAGGTAACGAGAAAGGTTAGTGGAAAATGGGAATGGTTAAAAGGGGTGAGCCGAGAGAGGCCGAGCTAAAGATATGAGTAACGGAGTGAGCCGAGAGAGGCCGAGCTAAATAAATGGTTAAAAAGATAAGAGGAATTAAAGAGAAATGGTTGTGTGATCGGGTCATAGCAGATCAGACGATTACTGGGTGCGTGCATTGATCGCGTCAGACGCATACTAGGTATGCGCGGCTGTAAGACGGGTACTGGGTACTCGCAGTTATGATTCACACAAGGTTCCGAGCACGGAATCGGTGGGATGTGTTCCTGGTCATAGCAGACACGTACTGGGTGCGTGCATTGATCGCGTAAGACGCCGAGATGGGCCGCTGTAAGACGAGTAACGGGTGCTCGCAGTTATAGACACTCCTTACTCCATAGAATGATCGGCTGTAGTGCTCATGGTCATAGAAGACACGTACTGGGTGCGTGCATTGATCGCGTCAGATGCATACTGGGTATGTGCAGCTGTAAGACGGGTACTGGGTACTCGCAGTTATGGACACTCCGATATCCGACCTTAAATGGTGTAAGACATGCACTGGGCGTATGCATCCGAGAAGAGTAAAAGATTGTAAGATATGTAAAAATGGAATAATGAGTAATGAGTCCGAGCTAGAGATGGTTTACCGAGGTAAGAGCGTAATGGCCGAGAAACCGAGTGTAGGTCTTAAGAGGAATGTAAGGGGAATTAATCGGATGAACCAAGGTATAACTAATAGGTAATAGATACTGGTTTATGATGTGAGCCGAGCTAAATAAGATTGTATGATGTGAGCCGAGCTAAATAAGATTGTATGATGTGAAACGAGCTAAGTGATGATGTATGCATGTGATATATGGTTTGATTACTTGTTATTTATGTGCTAATTGACTAATTGTGTTTGGCTTGGTAGTTCGGTATGTCATGTTAGAAACTGCTTATTTAAGTTCTGTATAATGCTCACCTCCTTACCATTTTTCAGGTACTGAGCCCGAGCAGACGCAGTCCCCGGCCGAGCAGGTTCACTCTCCCTCACAGGGAGAGTAAGTCGTTTAGAGTTGGATTATTAGTGGGGTCTCGGCCAGTTGGGCCGAGCTAAAATTTTGCTTTTGTGTTTTGCTTACCGAACTGAATGTAATTCAATTTATGCTTTTCTGCTTTTGATGTATTAAGTCTTCCGCTTTATGACTCTGATGTTGTTGCATTAATGAAAGGAAATATTACTTTGGCAATTTTATCATATGCATTTTAAAAGAAAATTTTAAATCCTAATTTTCGGGTTTAAGGGTAATTATTATATAGGGTGTTACATTTTTGGTATCAGAGCAGTTTCTCCTCAGCCTATTGGAGTTGCAAAGGACTCTGGTGATTACTCACTAAGAGAGTGACAAATAAGTAAAGTCTAGAAGCCTAAGTTAGACAATAGAGCTTATAGAAGTATATGTTGATATATATATATATATATATATATCCTTACTTTTTCGGTGGTTAATTGGCTTTCTCTCCATGACCGAGCAGCATGGCTGGGAGAAGAGCCGATAACGACCGAATTGCTGTCGTGTTGGAAACATTGGTTCAACTGCAGCAGAACCAAGCGCAGGCTCAGCAGAATCAGGCTGAGAACCTCGCTCAGAACATCGCCGCAGCCGCAGCAGCTGCAGCCCTTCAGCCTCAACCTCCGGCTCCGGTCGAGATCGACTAGATGAGCCGATTTCGGAAGAACGAACCACCTCGGTTTGAAGGGGGTTATAATCTAGATGGAGCTCAGAGATGGCTCCAGGACATTGAGAAGATTTTCCGATCTTTGCAACTGCCCTATGAGTACAGGGTGAGGTTGGCCGAGTTTGTGCTGGCTAGTGAAGCCGAGCACTGGTGGGAGCAGCAGAGCCGTGGACTGGAAGCGGCTAATGAAGCCATTACTTGGGATCTGTTCTGAGCTCGATTTCTCGGAAAGTACTTTCCCGAAGATGTTAGGAGGGAGAAGGAGCTTGCCTTCCTCAAGCTGGAGTAGAGGAACTTGAGTGTCGGAGAGTATGCCGCTCAGTTCGAGGATTTGATCCGTTATTCTGGAAGCTACCGAGATGCTGATGAGCGTACCAAGTGCATCAAGTTTGAGTCTGGCCTCCGTGATGATATTCGGCTCGCTTTCGAATATCAGGATGTGGCCAATCTCTCGCAGTTGGTGAACATGGCTAGCACCTATGGGAAGGGGCTCAAGAGGAAAGCTGACGGAAAGCGGAGCAGGTCGGCACAAAAAGCAGTGGGTCCAATCCGAGGAAAAGGAGTTGTTCAGAGATCTGCTCCTTATGTGAATCCGAGCTCCAGAATGTCAACAGCTCCGAGGAGTGGTGGTCAGATGGTGGTTGTCCCTGGTCCCTATCCGATATGTCAGCACTGTGGAAAGCAGCACAAGGGAGAATGTTGGAGTCTGGATCCGAGCAGAGCAAGAGGATCCTGTTTTCGCTGTAGCAAGCCTGGTCATTTTGCAGCTCGGTGTACCGAGAATATTGTGAAAGAAGAGGTCAATGTGACCAAGGCTCATCAGACTGGTGTTAACCGACCGATGCAGAGAGGCAAAGTTTACACTATGGATGGTGAAGAAGTGACCGATGCTGACGAGCAAATCCGAGGTACTTGTCAAGTAGACAGCATTACGTGTGCTGTGTTATTTGATTGTGGAGCCACACATTCTTTCATTTCCCTCGACTGTATGAACAGACTGAAACTATCCCCAGTAGAAATGCCTTACAAATTATCTATTTCTACCCCAACCAATTCTTCTGTAATCACTTCCCAAATGTGTCTAGAGTGTCCTATCCAAGTATTAGGCCGAGAGTTTAAGGTCAACCTAATTTGTTTGCCCCTAACCAAACTAGATATTATCCTCGGCATGGACTGGATGTCCCAACACCATGTCCTGCTCGACTGCCGAGAGAAAACTGTCATCTTTAGTGGCCCTTCTGTTGCAAAGTTAGAAACAACAGAGGAACCGACCTTAGACCGAATTCCTGTAGTCAGAGAATTTCCAGAGGTTTTCTCGGATGAAATGCCTGGCTTACCGCCGAGAAGAGAAGTAGAGTTCAGTATAGACCTTATTCCGGGAACTGGCCCGATCTCAATTGCTCCGTACCGAATGGCACCTCCCGAGCTAGAAGAGCTTAAGAAACAACTGGAAGAGCTCTTGGCCAAAAAGCTGATCAGGCCAAGCGTGTCGCCTTGGGGAGCTCTGATCCTGTTCGTTAAAAAGAAGGATGGTAGCCTCAGAATGTGCATTGATTATAAAAAGCTCAACGCGGTAACGGTGAAGAACAAATATCCCCTACCTCGAATTGACGACTTATTGGACCAACTCAAGGGAGCGTCAGTATTCTCAAAGATAGACCTCCGATCAGGATACCACCAGATCCGTATCCGAGAAGAAGACATTTCGAAGATAGCTTTCAGGACGAGATATGGGCATTTCGAGTATGTGGTTATGCCCTTTGGACTTACCAATGCTCCTGCCATCTTCATGGACTACATGAATAGGATCTTCCGACCCTATCTGGACTCGTTTGTGATAGTCTTCATCGACGACATCCTCATCTACTCTCGGAGTCCGAGTGAACATGAGCAGCACTTGAGAACGGTGTTGCAGGTTTTGAAGGACAAGGAACTCTACGCCAAGCTTTCTAAGTGCAGTTTTTGGCTCAAGGAAGTTCATTTCCTCGGACATGTAATATCCGAGCACGGTGTGGCAGTTGATCCCTCCAAGGTGGAAGCTGTGCTCAAGTGGGAGAGACCCAACTCGGTAACCGAGATCAGGAGTTTCCTTGGTCTTGCAGGGTACTACAGGAGATTCATTGAAGGATTTTCTAAACTGGCTCTACCCTTGACCTCGTTAACCCGAAAGGATACCCTTTACCAGTGGTCCGACGTGTGCGAACAGAGCTTTCAACAGCTAAAGAAAAGGTTGACGAGTTCGCCCGTGTTGATCTTGCCCGATCCGACCGAAGCCTTTGACGGATTTTGTGATGCCTCGAAGCAGGGTCTCGGCTGTGTGTTGATGCAACAGGAAAAAGTGGTGGCTTATGCCTCTCGGAAACTTCTGTAACACGAGCAGAATTACCCCACGCATGATCTCGAATTGGCAGGTGTGGTGTTCGCCCTTAAGATTTGAAGACACTACCTGTATGGCACGAAGTTTGAGGTGTTCAGTGACCACAAGAGTCTCGGCTACCTGTTCGACCAGAAGGAGCTGAACATGAGATAGAGCAGATGGGTGGAATTTTTGAAAGATTATGATTTCAACTTGCACTATCATCCCGGAAAAGCCAACGTGGTGGCCGGCGCACTGAGCAGGAAGAGTCTTCATTTTAGCAACATGATGGTCCGAGAGATGCAGCTGATGCAGGAGTTTAATGATCTTAACCTCGGCATACAGAAGAAGGAAAATAGTGTTGTGCTGGAGATGCTGCAAGTAACAAATGAGTTTGTGGGATTTATCAAGGAAAGACAGGCTACCGACCTAGAACTCCAGAAGCTACTAGAAAGAGCAGGAGACAAGGATGAACCCGACTTCATTAGAGGACCCGATGGTCTCCTACGATTTCAGGGCTGAGTTTGCATTCCTATGGACTTTGAAGTCCGAAGAGAGTTAATGGAAGAAGCCCACAAGACGAAGATGAGTCTTCACCCAGGAGCCACAAAGATGTACCAGGATCTGAAGAGGTTATTTTAGTGGCCGAAGTTGAAGACCGATGTGGCAGATTATGTGTCTCGGTGTTTGACATGCCAGAAAGCCAAGATCGAGCATCAGAAACCAGGAGGATTACTCAAATCCTTGGAGATTCCGCAATGGAAGTGGGATAGCATTTCGATGGACTTTGTGTCGAGTCTACCGAGAACAAGGTCAGGGCAGGAAGCCATTTGGGTTGTGGTGGACCGACTAACAAAGTGTGCCCATTTCCTGCCAATCAGCATGAAGTACAGCCTGGAGAAGCTAACGCAACTGTACATAAAGGATATAGTTCGGCTCCACGGTGTTTCGAGCAGCATTGTGTCGGACTGTGATCCTCGTTTCCTATCTCGATTCTGGCAGAGTTTGCAGCAAGCCATGGGTACAAAGTTGAGGTTTAACACAGCTTATCATCCTCAAACCGATGGACAATCCGAGCGCACCATTCAGACTCTTGAGGACTTGCTGAGGACATGTGTGCTCGAACAGTCGGAAAGTTGGGAAGCACTTCTGCCCTTGGTCGAATTTACCTACAACAACAGCTTCCATTCAAGTATCGGAATGGCTCCTTTCGAAGCATTGTATGGTCAGAAATGTCGGACACCGTTATGCTGGTTCCAGATAGGAGAAAACTTGTTGATTGGTCCCGACATTGTGCATGAGACAACCGAGAAGATCCTAATGATACAAGGAAAGATGAAAGCAGCACAAGACCGATAGAAAAGCTATGCCGACAAGAGAAGAAAACCCTTGAATTTCATTGAGGGAGATCATGTATTCCTTCGGGTATCCCCTGTAACGAGTATTGGCCGAGCTATCAAATCAAAGAAGTTGACCCCTCGGTTTGTCGGACCATACCAAATACCGGAGAAGGTCGGACCAGTAGCTTACAGAATTGCTCTACCTCCGCACTTGTCTAAGCTCCATGATGTGTTCCATGTCTCGCAACTTAGGAGGTACATTCACGATCCCTCGCATGTGATAGCAGTGGACGAGCTGCCGCTAAAAGACAACCTGACTTTCGAAGTTCTTCCAGTCCGAGTTGAGGACAAACGGGTTAGACGGCTCAGAGGGAAGGAAATCTCTTTGGTCAAGGTCGTCTGGAATCGGAATGATATGGAGGAAGCTACATGGGAACTCAAAGAAAAGATGAAGCAGTCATATCCGCAACTGTTCAATGCCGACTAAATTTCGAGGACGAAATTCCTGTAAGTGGGAGAGGAATGTAACATCCTGAAAATTAATATTAAATATGATAACTTTAGATGTATATATATATATAGTATACAATGATTTATTTAGGAATAGGATTAAGTCGTAGAGGTTGTATAAGGGTAGTGAGGTAATAGGAAGCATAGGCCGACCTAGCATGTAGATGTAGGACCTCAGACCGATCCCGGCCGAGCTAAATGGGGTCAGACGCGGAACCTGTGTCAAGCTCGGATTAGCCGACCTTAGTGCACCTCACATTATCATCTGAGAAGGAAGCTCGGACTACTGCTGTTCCTATATACCGAGCCGACGTATCCTAGCTCCTCCGTGACAGCTCATGTTGAGCTGTTGGCCCATTGGGTTTCGCACCGTCCGTACTATGTACTACCATTCACTTTATGTCACTATCATTGCTTTATGTCCTTTTCAAGTCACTGTTCATGGCTTCCTTTGGAAGCCAATGAATCCTGTCCACATATTCTAGCTTCTCAAAGAAGCCTCCAATGAGAACCAGACAAATAATTTCCCTAAAAGAATAAAAGAAAGCCCAAACACAACACATAACACACTTTGCATTCTCACTCTCTTTCTCCTTCGTCTCTCTATCATTTTCTCTGAAATCCAGCTCCAACAACTCCATCTATATTTCCCTCCTTCTTCTCACTCACGAACATCTCCCTCTCTTCCACCATGTGGAACCAACCGGAAACCCTCCCTCCTTCTCTCCGTTCTCTTCCGTTTCGGACGTCCCTGGACCGTCGTGGCATTCGTGTGTAGCTTGGAGGAAAGGATCCAAGAGGTGTGAAGCTCACAAGGTCAAGCATCAAGGAAAGCCATTCTCAACTCTCAACTCTTATCTCACACGGTTTGAGGTAAGGAGTGAGTGTTACCTCTACTTGAGTTTGGGTTTCTAGTATGTTCATAAAGGGTACTAAGAGTGGGTGTTAGATTAGGGAATGGATATAGGTTAATGTTAGAAAGAAAAGGTAAAGAGGATAAAGGGAACCAATGAATGAACTAGAAACCTGGATTTTAGGTGAAGAAGAAACATTATTTTCGGTTATATGCTCATATTTACATGCTGGACTGGTTAAATGCTTTATTCATATTGTTGTTGTGGTATAAGTGTTTATGATGCTTTAAGGTTTGTTATTTATATCTGTGGCCGAGCTGGGAGAGGTTGAGAATGGGTATGAGAAAATGGTAAATATGGAAAGTAGGGGAGTTAGAGTGATAAGTCAGGTAACGAGAAAGGTTAGTGGAAAAGGGGAATGGTTAAAAGGGGTGAGCCGAGAGAGGCCGAGCTAAATAAATGGTTAAAAAGATAAGAGGTATTAAAGAGAAATGGTTGTGTGATCGGGTCATAGCAGACGCGTACTGGGTGCGTGCATTGATCGCGTCAGACGCATACTGGGTATGCGCAGTTGTAAGACGGGTACTAGGTACTCGCAGTTATGATTCACACAAGGTTCCGAGCACGGAATCGGTGGGATGTGTTCCTGGTCATAGCAGGCGCGTACTGGGTGCGTGCATTGATCGCGTAAGACGCCGAGATGTGCCGCTGTAAGACGAGTACTGGGTGCTCGCAGTTATGGACACTCCTTACTCCATAGATTGATCGGCGGTAGTGCTCCTGGTCATAGAAGACGCGTACTGGGTGCGTGCATTGATCGCGTCAGACGCATACTGGGTATGTGCAGCTGTAAGACGGGTACTGGGTACTCGCAGTTATGGACACTCCGATATCCGACCTTAAATGGTGTAAGACATGCACTGGGTGTATGCATCCGAGAAGAGTAAAAGATTGTAAGATATGTAAAAATGGAATAATGAGTAATGAGTCCGAGCTAGAGATGGTTTACCGAGGTAAGAGCGTAGTGGCCGAGAAACCGAGTGTAGGTCTTAAGAGGAATGTAAGGGGAATTAATCGGATGAACCAAGGTATAACTAATAGGTAATAGATACTGGTTTATGATGTGAGCCGAACTAAATAAGATTGTATGATGTGAGCCGAGCTAAATAAGATTGTATGATGTGAACCGAGCTAAGTGATGATGTATGCATGTGATATATGGTTTGATTACTTGTTATTTATGTGCTAATTTACTAATTGTGTTTGGCTTGGTAGTTCGGTATGTCATGTTAGAAACTGCTTATTTATGTTCTGTGTAATGCTCACCTCCTTACCATTTTTCAGGTACTGAGCCCGAGCAGACGCAGTCCCCGGCCGAGCAGGTTCACTCTCCCTCACAGAGAGAGTAAGTCGTTTAGAGTTGGATTATTAGTGGGGTCTCGGCCAGTTGGGCCGAGCTAAAACTTTGCTTTTGTGTTTTGCTTACCGAACTGAATGTAATTCAATTTATGCTTTTCTTCTTTTGATGTATTAAGTCTTCCGCTTTATGACTCTGATGTTGTTGCATTAATGAAAGGAAATATCACTTTGGCAATTTTATCATATGCGTTTTAAAAGAAAATTTTAAATCCTAATTTTCGGGTTTAAGGGTAATTATTATATAGGGTGTTACATCAAGTATTTCCATACATTTTTCTATAGAGTAAGAATCGGACATTTGAGTAGCAGTTTCAATAGTTGATGCTTTATATTGTTCAGCCTTGACTCTTAATGCTTCTGCCCTTATACTTATTGTATCAGCCCATTTATCCAAAACGGTTTCTAATTTGCTTATTCTAGAATTCCTTGCCTCTTTGCGTCGATGCTCTCTTGAAGATCCTATGTTCTTCCTTTTTTTGTCAAATTCTTGTAAATCATCTTCATTAGTATCACACTCTACATGCACACCTTTTGATAGAAAATCTTCCTCTATTTCTTTCTCTTCATCGAAGGTTGGTGGCTCTTGAGTAGAGGCTTGGCTTAATTTTCCAGTTGCAGTACTAGAATTGAATATCTCACCAACAACATCATAGTCATACTCAAATCCATGCTTCTTAAATTACTTGCAGAACCTTCCTTTCTACAAAATTTAAGAGAAAAATATGTATAATTAAAAAATTAAGTTACATAAATTAAGAGCAAAATACGTAAATATTGATGATTGACTAGGTACTTATTAATTGTGTACAATTTTCATCACAGGGTTTGGTTAAAGAATGTGATGAAGCTAGACTAAAGAAGCATTCCAAATCATGAACAATTAACACTTAATGATGAAAAAGTGAAAAAGAAAATACGAGAATAATAATGAAATTATTAAATATCAAATACAAAAGTTCCACATACCATATACATGTCTTCCCATACTTCTTCAGGAGCATTCACTTTGTTAGCCAGTAGGCGTAGACTGTTAAACTTTCCTTTAAACCTCTCTACACCATAGTTTTCTCCAGTAACCTTCAGCAATTCATTGTTTATATCTTCCCATACCGGTGTTTTAAATGTTGATCTTGTAGTAGTTTTTTCTTCACCCGGTCATAAATTATTTCAATAAATATCTTTGTATTTTGGATTGACCATTCTTTGTTTTCTCCCTTCTCACTCTTCATTCCCATCTATGCTAATAACATTATATCAAGTAAGCATATATAACTCAATAATGATAACAGTAACGTCTAATACTAAACCAAATAATCATAAAAATATTTCAATTTCAATCCAGTTAAATAAAAAACAATGCAGAACATTACACTGCATTTGCAATATAACAACAAAACAAATTCACCAAGAAACCAATTTTATTTAAAAGAAAACCAGAGTACAAGATGTACTCTCTTGTACTCTCTCACTAACAATGCAATCATAATAACTTAATCCCTCTGTTACATTGTTATACCATCTAAATTACAAAAACAAAATTTCAAAGAATAACATATAAAAAGAAAAAAAGCAAAACACCACTCCATATATCAGTATAGTTTAGTACCATCTATTATTTTGAAATATAAACTAAACAAGTTATTAACTAAACAAGGCTATCAATATTTTGCAATATAAACAGGGCTATTTTAGTAGGACCTAGGTGCATATTATTTTAGTACAATCTATTATTCTGCATAAGTTGCTTAAATGATTTCTTTATTTTGCAATATAAACTAAACAAGGCTATTAACTAAGTAAGGCTATCAGTACTTTGCAACATAAACAGGGTATTTTAGTAGCATCATATTCATATTATTTTAGTACAATCTATTATTCTGTATAAGTTGTTTAAATGATTTCTAAAAAAACAAGCTATTACCTATTAGCTTAATCCTTCAAAGCATAAGGTTCTGGGGACAGTAAAGAAACAAGAAGCAACAATTGGGTTTAAATTGGAAAAATGGATCATAGAACTGCAATGGAATACAAATCGAGAGATTGCAAGTGTATGTATTTGGGGCTATGACTAGATTTGATTCTTCTCAACCGTAACCACCATATGTCTCTAACCAACCCAAACCCTCACTGAAGAGTACAACCCCAAGGCGCAACCTCCATGTCGCCTCATCGTCGGCAACCCCAGTAACAGATAAATGCTCTAACAAACCCAAAATCATCACTCTCCCTAGCAAGGTTCAAGGTCCTCACCGAATAATATAGCTGCAACCTCCATGACGCCCATCATTGGCAACCCCGCTAATAGAAAAACGCTCCAACAAACCCAAACTCATCACTCTCGCTGGCAAGATTTGAGGTCATCAACAAGGTTTAAAGTCACCGAAAGTGCAGCCCAAGGCAGGCTCTAATGCCGCGACGCCTCATCGTTGGCAACCCCAACCCCAATAATAGAGAAACGAAAGAAATTGCAAAAAATGAAATTATAGAGATACAAACCTTGATGGAGGTTGAAGAAAGGCAAATGCGATGAACAATTGAATAGGCCCACTCCCACAGTCCACAGTAGAGGGAAGAGAAAGAAAGCCACGATAAAGAGAAGAGAAAGAAGATGTACGGTATAAAAGAAAGAGGAGGATAACGCATTATATAGGAAAGTTTGGCATATTTTCACTTTTGCCACCGCGCGTTTCTTGTCCGCGTTTTTTACTTTTTGAGCGGAAACATTGAAAAGGCAAATTTCATGTTTTCGTATTTTCCGCTTTTTTAAGAAATATTTTTAAAAAATGTTTTCATTAAAACCCAACCAAACACATTTTCAATTTTTATTAAAAATGAAAACAGAAAATGGGTAAAACAAACACACCCTAACTTTCTTATTTTCTACTTTTATTTTTTATTTTAAAAAAAAAACTTACATCATGGATAGAAAAGAGTACGTAATGACACAAAATTGTCTTGAGGGCAAAAGCATAAGTAAGAGGCAAAAGAGTTAGTAAAACCTCCAAAAGCATAAGTTAGCAAAACACAAACAAACATAACAAGCATCAGTACATCAAATCAGCCAAAAAAGATTACCAGAGAAAAGAGTACGTAACATATTCTTTCTTTTTTTAGTAAAATAAGAATTCATTACCACTTGCAAATTCAAAAACAAACTAATGGTCATTACCTCTAATTAGGGGTGTAAGTGATATGGTCCAAAACCGCGAGACTGCTCGTATCGAACCAGACCGGACCAAAAAATGCAATCTGGTCCGGTGTCATGGTCCGGTCCGGTCCCAAAAAGTTCAGATCATACTTGAACGGTCTGATCCATGGTCCCAGATATTCTTAGACCGCTGGACCGGACCGGAGCGATAGAGTTAATAATTTTTTAATAAAAAAAACTACAGACACAACATACAAACCATTCACCTTCTCCGCACAACACACTTTATTCTCCTTCCTTCCTCATAGAACTCCCTCATTTCACAACAAACTCCTTCTCCCACCTTCTCCTCCGTCCCTTCTCTCCTTCTCCTTCTCTCCTCCTTCATCCCTTCATCCATCCCTCTCGTCCTCCATCCTTCGTTCCTCCCTCTCGGCCTCCATCGTTCTTCCGTTGATCGCCTCTTCCCATCGCCTTCGTTGATCGCCTCCTCCCACCGCCTCGATTGATCGCCGCCGCTGTCGCATCTTCAATCTAATGGTCATTACCTCTAATTAGGGGTGTAAGTGATATGGTCCAAAACCGCGAGACTGCTCGTATCGAACCAGACCGGACCAAAAAATGCAATCTGGTCCGGTCTCATGGTCCGGTCCGGTCCCAAAAAGTTCAGACCATACTTGAACGGTCCGATCCATGGTCCCAGATATTCTTAGACCGCTGGACCGGACCGGAGCGATAGAGTTAATAATTTTTTAATAAAAAAAACTACAGACACAACATACAAACCATTCACCTTCTCCGCACAACACACTTTATTCTCCTTCCTTCCTCATAGAACTCCCTCATTTCACAACAAACTCCTTCTCCCACCTTCTCCTCCGTCCCTTCTCTCCTTCTATCCTTCTCCTTCTCTCCTCCTTCATCCCTTCATCCATCCCTCTCGTCCTCCATCCTTCGTTCCTCCCTCTCGGCCTCCATCGTTCTTCCGCTGATCGCCTCTTCTCATCGCCTTCGCTGATCGCCTCCTCCCACCGCCTCGATTGATCGCCGCCGCTGTCGCATCTTCAATCTAATGGTCATTACCTCTAATTAGGGGTGTAAGTGATATGGTCCAAAACCGCGAGACTGCTCGTATCGAACCAGACCGGACCAAAAAATGCAATCTGGTCAGGTCTCATGGTTCGGTCCGGTCCCAAAAAGTTCAGACCATACTTGAACGGTCCGATCCATGGTCCCAGATATTCTTAGACCGCTGGACCGGACCGGAGCGATAGAGTTAATAATTTTTTAATAAAAAAAACTACAGACACAACATACAAACCATTCACCTTCTCGGCACAACACACTTTATTCTCCTTCCTTCCTCATAGAACTCCCTCATTTCACAACAAACTCCTTCTCCCACCTTCTCCTCCGTCCCTTCTCTCCTTCTATCCTTCTCCTTCTCTCCTCCTCCGTCCCTTCATCCCTCCCTCTCGTCCTCCATCCTTCCTTCCTCCCTCTCGGCCTCCATCGTTCTTCTGTTGATCGCCTCTTCCCATCGCCTTCGCTGATCGCCTCCTCCCACCGCCTCGATTGATCGCCGCCTCTGCCGCATCTTCAATCAATTGATCGATCGATCTTCAACAACCTGCCTTGATCTTTCCACCATCGGAGCCACCTTCGATCCACACCCATGGACATGCATGCATTACAAATCAAATGGAGATCAAGGCACAAGTCTTTTTTTTTCAAATTTTTTTTTTCTTTATTTCTATTCTTGATCTAATTTCATTACTACTTATTTTTATTTTTTTGTTCCTGATCTGTTTATTTTTTTCAGTTTATCATGAATCAGTTTATTTTTTCCTTTATTTTTGTTCCTGATCTGTTTATTTTTTCAGTTTATCTTGAATCTAGGATGATGTTGTTGCTATCGTATTTTTTTCATATTTTTGCTTGATTTTAAAGGAAAAAAAGCAAAATAGACCGGACCGGACCATTCATAAACGGTCTGGTCCGGTCTTTGAGGATAAATAATGTTGGGACCGAACCAGACTGGACCATACTAAATTGAGCGGTCTGGTCCGTAATATGCTCACAGACCGGACCAGACCGGATCGTTACACCCCTACCTCTAATAAGCCACCTTATAGGAAGGGTTCCTAATAGAGGCAATACCAAAGTCCTAAAGCACTTGCCACTTTCTATGAAGGCTTCAAGATACCGAAGGACTAACTAAAATAAAGTTTAAAGCTCAATACAAATTCTGTCTACCAAGGCCTCATTCGGCCAACTCATAAAATTAGGAATACAAAACTTAATTCTATAAGCTATTTCTCTTCTAATACTCCTAAAAATATAATCAACTTAGCTTGCTTCTCAGAATGGTTGAATGTTCTATTATTCCTCTCATTCCAAATGTGATATGAGGCAGCTGCAAAAAGAGATGAAATACACTTCCTCCTGATCTTGTCTTTAAAGCCATACTTGATCCATCTTGGCCAATTTGCAAACCTGACTGGCCAAGAATCTAGCCCAAACCAGTGACAACATAACTCTAACAAATCTATGCTCCATCTGCAATAAAAAAGAAGGTGGTCTCGAGACTCATCCATGCTATAGCAAAGGCTGCAAGATGTATTCACTATCATATAGGAAGCCAATCTCAGTCTAGTCTTCAATCTCTCTTGAACAGCAAGCCATAGAATAAAACAATGCTTTGGAACATTGATTGAATTCCAGACTAGTTTATCATGTGAAAAAGAAGGCTGCTAGCCTAGCAAGAACTTGTAACCACTCTTAATAGAATACTTTCCATTAGCTTCAATGTCCAAGTATCATTATTATAACCAGATTTTAGGCTATCTCTAACCTTCAGGATTTGTTTCCACTGCCAACTACTGCCAGGCTTAACTTCAGCAGACCAGAAGTCTTGATCCTTTAAGTAAATGCTGTTTATCCACCTTACCCATAGGCTGTCCTTCTTAGATGCTAGATGCCACACATGCTTTCAAGTGGCAGCTCTATTCCAAACACTGTTGTTCTTAAAATTTAGTCCACCCTTCTGTTTGCTTCTGAAGAGATTGGACCAGGCAGCTGAAGCAGTAGATACCCTAGCCTCATTCACACCCCAAAAAAATTCCCTGCATTACTTTTCAATTCCCTTAATTGTAGCTTTAGGAATTATAAACACTGAAGCCCAATAAGTGTAAAGACAGCAAGACAGAACTAATCAAGCAAAATTTGCCTTGGTAAGACATGTTCCTAGATTTCCAACTAGAAATTCTCCTTGTGATTTTATCAATAAGAATTTGGCAGGTTGAAATAGACCATTTCCTTGCAGAGATAGGAAGGCCAAGATACTTGAAGGGGAAGGAACCTTTCTGATAACCGGTAATTGCTAGTAACTCATCCTGCTTCTGCTGATTAAGTCCTGCCATAAACAGACTAGATTTTTCAGGGCTAGCATATAGACCGGATCAAAGTGAGAACTCCTGTAAGCATGATTCAAAATTGTGACACTTGCTGGATGACCTTTGCAGAAGATCATCAAGTCATCAGCAAATGCCAAGTTCACAAGCTTCAGGTCCTTGCAAAGAGGATGATATCTAAAGTCCCTGTGCTTAGCAGCAGACTGCAAGGTCCTGGTCAAAACTTTCATGGCTAATACAAAAGTGAGAGGAGAGATGGGGTCTCCTTGTTTAAGACCTCTCTGCCCTTGAAATCTCTGTGAACTTTGACCATTAATCACCACTGAATAAGCTGCTGATGTAATTCATACTTCAATCCAGTTTCTGAATTTTTCAGGAAATTTAAATGCTATAAGCATCTTCTCAATGAAACTCCAATCCAAGGTATCATATGCCTTCCTTATGTCTATTTTCGTTAGACTTCTGGGTGACACATTTCTTCTCCCATACAATCTCAGAAGGTCCTGAGAAATGAGGATGTTGTGCGCAATACTCCTTCCTTGGACAAAACCTGTCTGGTTGTCCTGAACTATACTAGGCAAAACAACAGTCAATCTTGTACATGGTAGCTTAGATATGCATTTATAAAATGTATTACAACAAGCTATTGGTATGTAATCAGCCACATAATTAGGACAGTCAGATTTTGGGACCATAACAAGACTGGTTTCATTCATCTTACTATGCAAATTACCTGTTTGGAAGAAATAATTCACAGCCTCACAACATTCTTTACCAATATACCTACATGCATCCCTCTAAAATCCTGAACCAATGCCATCAGGACCTGGTGCCTTATCAATATGAATTGACATAAAAGTCTGCTTAATGTCCTCTTCAGTGAAAGGTTGTATCAGGCTCAGTTGTCGCTCTTGATACAGAACAACACCTTCAGACATCACTGCATTATTCCACTGCAACCTTTGGACTCTCTTTCTGAATAGATTCTTGTAGAATTTTACAAAGCACAACATAATTTCCTTCTGATCTATGATTACTTCACCATTCTCAGTCATAACCTTTAGAATCCTGTTCCTGTAAGCTCTGATCTTAATTCCCTGATGAAAGAGCTTTGTGTTTTAGTCACTAGCTTTGAGCCATTCTATCTTAGCCTTCTGCCTCAAGAAAGCCAAAGCAGCTCTCTGAACAGCCTGATACTGCCTTGCAACCTCCTTCTTAGCTTCCTGAAGCATGATATCGGTTGGATTAGTAGTAAGCTCTGCTTGAATGAATTCAAATCTCAATCTCAGGTCTTCCTCTCTCTTGTCAATTGTTGCAAAATGATCAATGTTTAGCTTCCTCAGTGGCTGTTTTATTAGGTCCAATCTGGAACTGAACCTAGAGATAGCATTACCAGGCAAATTCAAAGACCAGATAGCTTCCACAATCACATCAAAATCTTTATGTCGAGACCACATGTTGAAGTATTTAAAGCTCACCCTCTGATGATGATACTGAATTTTCCAATCTATAAGAATTGGTGAATGGTCAGATAGATCAGGCTGGAGGAAAATTGTGTCAGCATTAGGCCAATTCCTGCATCAGGCCTGATTGATTAAAGCTCTATCTAATTTGCAATGAATTCTATCCACACCAATCTGCTTATTACACTAAGTGTAATAACAGCCACAATATCTCATATCCACTAATTCACAAGAATCAACACAATCTCTGAAGTCAGAGTTGTGATTCAGGTCCACAGTGTTCCCTCCTAGCTTTTCTTGTTGCTCAAGAAAGGTGTTAAAATCACCCAGAATCAGTCAAGGGGCAGTTACAACTGAATGAATACCATAAAGAACTTCCCAAAGCTCTTTCCTTTCAATCATATCATTTGCAGCATACACAAAAGTAACAAAGAATTCAACAACATCAATCACAGAAGTAACATGGCAGTGTACATATTGTGCAGATCTAGCAATTATTGTGACATTAAACATGTCTCTCCTCCAGATAACCCAAACTCAACCAACTGGACTCATATCTAAATTAATGTAAGAACCTCATCCTGAAGCAACATTATTCATAACAGACTGATAGGAATGATCCCTCGGCTTATTTTCTAAATTTCCTAATAAACCAACTCTATTCTTACAACAGAAGGCTCTCACCTCCCTTTGTTTTTGAGGGCTATTGATCCCTCTTATATTCCAGGCTGAGATTCTATCCATTGGGAGCATGGGATAAGCCTTCCCCCCTCTGATTTGTGACCAACCTTTGCTAAGCCCTCGTTCTTGTGGTTACCTGAGTCCAATTTCCTGGATCAGAAGATGATTCCTGGACTTTACCTGAGTCAGTGTCACAAGCACCTACTTCCTTCTGAATAACATGCTTGCCAGTAGTAGGAGCATCACCACTCTGGCTATGGCTATTCTCAGTATTTGGACTAATTAAGTCCTTAACTGTCTCTTTAGCTGATTCTAGATTTTCTGCAAGGACGATAACATTGTCTATGTCTCTTTTCAATTTCAGCTTATCCACAAGATTCTCTACCTCCTTCTGAGATGGTTTATTTTTAACCACCCACTGTTGTTTAACTCCTCTTCTACACATTGCAAAGTCATGACCATATGCTGAGCATTTTGTACATAAAGTTGGTTTCCACTCATAGACTACCTTCTGAGCAATAATAATCCCCTTCTCATCTTCAAAGTAAACCTCATCTGGGAGAATTAAAGGATCAACTTCAATGAGAACTCTAGCATATTGGATCCTATTTCTTTCTTGTGTCACCTTGTCCACCATTATTGGAATTCCTACAAGGCTGGCAATTTTTCTCAATGTTGCAAGCCCCCATAATTTTCTAATCAGATCAGGGAACTGAATCCATACTGATACACGATCAAGGAATCCCTTCCTCAATGGCCTTCATATCCAAGGAGCCAAGATCATTGGCTTTTTATCAAAGTGGTACATGTTAGGATTGGCAGCCGTCACCCAAGAGGGAGGGGTGAATTGGGTTTTTATAAAATCATTGGTAAACGTTCGAATTAAATCGTTTTCAATAAAACATATATGATTTGCAGCGGAAAACTCTTAAAACAATGAAAACGATTATGCGGAAGCAATCAATAACAACGATTTATATTACGCACGAAGATAAGAAACACTATAACAACGAAAAGTCTAACGCGCGTTGATTAATTTAAAATAATTAAATTAATATATATAATATTTACGTTGCTGAGAAGAGATAATTAACACAATAAAAAATGTGCGCAACAATAAATAAAAGAGATAAGGGATAGAGAGATTGCACCAGATATTTTATACTGGTTCAACCTTTCCAGCGAAAGACCTACATCCAGACCTCAAATGACACGCTTGAGCTTTTTATAACCTTGAATTGAGTCGCACCCAATTACAACTAAGAGCGCCCCACACACTACTAGGAACCTTCGTTCACTAGGGAATTCAAAAAAATACACACAAGGGTTCCTCACCCTAAGAACGTGCCACACGTTCCACTAAGGGATTCACTCCCTACAACTAAGGTTTGAATATGATGAATATGAGAGTGATACAATTTCTTGTGTTCTTAATAACACGGATACAACAATGTGACACCCCAAATTTCTAATCCCTGATTAATAAAAATTTTATTATGAAGTTTGTTTATAATTAATTTCTTTATTTTAATTTTGATTAATTATGTAAGTGAAAATGCATGAAAATTATTTTAAAATCATTAATATGTGAAAATAATGTTTTTACATATCAGTCCCTATTTTAGGACTTAAAAATAATAATAGAAAGTTTTTGGAGGGAAAGGAAATAAAAATATTTATTTTCAAATTTTGGCTGAAAGACTCGAGTCCTTCTTAAAAGACTCGAGTATTTTGCACAATGTTGCACGAGTTAGTGCGTTTGGTGAGTCACCCACTCGAATACCTCACGAGTTGACACGTTAGCAACTCAGCAACACGTCCATGGCTTCGTGTCGACGTGCATGAGCCATGATTTAGCTATAAATAGCCTTGTTTGACAAATCAACCACTCATTTTTGCGAATTCGTGAAGAATTTATGAGTTTAGGGTTCATGACTTCATGCCTTCGATTCTCCTTGGTTATTAAGAGTTTTTATGAAAATTATACACCATTGTGAAGCTCACGTTCAGGGCTTCACAAAGATACCACAATCGTGAGCTGAGTGTGTTTGTGTGAGAAGAATCGAAGCTCGAAAGTTCGGGTCTTTTTGTTGTCAAACTAGAAAACAGAGTCTTGGAGCTCAATTGTGGTAAGCTCAAGTTTTCCCTTGGTTTGAAACTTGATGGATTTCAAATTTAGTGTTGCATAGATGAGTTATTAACCTTTTTCCCCAATTTCTTTGTCCATTTCATGCTTCAATTCCTCTGGTTCTTGCACACTGTCAAAGTGGTTCTGTTTTGAGGAGGAGCAATGGTGCATGGTGTTCCCTTGAAAATCTCTGCTCAAGTTTTGTTCAAACATGACCCTAAGGTATGGGGGAAGCTAACCATTTGCTAGAATTAGAATGAAATGCATTAGAAAATAGTATGAGCCACCATGAGGCTTAAGGGCTTAGTTTGAAATAGGACTTTGGCTTTGAGGCCAATCTAAGCCATAAAAATTGTTGGAACAAGTTTAAACAGATGCATGTGAACTTAATTAATGCTGAAACCATGTTGGAAATGAGTATAATTGATTTTGGTTTGTTAAGTTGTTGAAATTGTGATTTTATGCACAATTGGTGCTTAAATCCAATTTTGTGTAATATGATGTCATATCTATGTTGGGAAATGTTTAACTTACATAATGTTAGCTCTGTTGAGCATTGGTTTTGATTGAATTTGATTAGAATTGAAAATGGTGTGTTAAAACTCAAGTTTCAGTGTTATCTGTCTGTCAACACTCGAGTATTCCAGACGCACCAGTGTGTCTGGTGGCACCAACACTCGAGTCTCTGACTCGGGACTCGGGTACTGACTGATGTTAATAATGAACTTTTCTGATGAACCACTCGAGTCTTGCATGATCCACTCGAGTCTTCTGGGTTGATGAAAACTCGAGTATTTGATGAACTACTCGAGTATTTTTAGAAAATCTAAGACTTAAACTTTTTAGAAGAACCTAAGATCCACTCGAGTCTTACTAAAAACCACTCGAGTATTTTGTACAGTTTGGAACTCTACTCGAGTTTTTTTAAAAAAAAACTACTCGAGTCTTTTTTACCAGAATACTAAAACAATGCCATTTTCAACTAAGTCAAGTTTAATTAAACTAAAGAATGATTACAAGGAATAAATCATGTTCCAAAGTTGAAATGATGTGATCAATTACGTTAATAATTGCATTGGTGAATTTATTGCATGATGCACATAATGAGATTAATGAATAACCTTAAATGGAATGTTTGTGTGCATTCATGCATGGTGATGTGTGGTAGCATATCATTTGGTCATGGTCATGTTCGAAGAACATGAGGAGGGTACTCTGGGAGTACCAATTTGGTTACGACTTCCCTGTAGTCACATTTTGGTAATGTGGCCTGCATTGGTTGCTGCAACGTTGGGTATTCGTCTTGGTGACGAGATGTGCACATCGATATTGATTTGGTATTATGGACCACGTTCCAGGCATAGTCGTGTGGCTTGCTCGACGACACATTTTGGTAATGTGGGCAGCATGGTGGGATGTTGTTACGTCTTGGTGACGCGACGTATCCTTTGGTAGTGTCGATATGGTTTATATTCCGAGCAGGTTCACTATACGTCCGAGGCACGTATACGGGTTGTTTGGATGGTCATGCATGAGAGCATTAGTTGGAGAATCTCAAGACTTGAGAGATTGTGTGCAAGCATCATGACATATCATTAATGAAATTGGCTTGCTCATAAGTTGTGCATATCACTTGACTATTTGGTACATGTGTATATGCATTTCGATCATGATGAATTACTTACTTGTGGATGTTAGAACTTTGTTCTCATTTGATTATGCGAATGAGTATAGCTTACCTCCCTGCCCTTATTAGGTGTTGGCCAGGTACCTAGATTTTCTAGAGATCAGTGATCATGGATGACCCATAGGAACTCCTTGTGCAACTCTTGAAGATTCGGCCAAAAGGATGATTGGACGAAGGACCATTGACTAACTCTGGGCGTCTCTAATTTTTGATAAAAACCATATTGTTTATGATTTGAGAGATGTATCAGAGTAAAACTTAGTTTTTCATAATGTGATTAAAAATGTGGTCTTCATGGAATGATTATACCTGGATTTATAAATTGGTGTCTTAACTCTTGTTTTGTAAACTCCAAAACTATAATGAACTACTTTAATATATTTCGCTTACTCCGATTTTATCAGATGAGTTTGGTATGAAGGAGGTATTCTTATAATCGATTTCTTGAGATAACATTATTTTTAAGTTATTCTCGAAAACTATTTTGTGCTACTAGAGTCATCTCAAAATGATTTTTCAAATGTTTAGTAAATAATTATTCCTTCCACTGAATTCAATTCCAAATACATGACTTAAACTTGAAGTACCACATTTAAAAGAAATTTTCATATTCGGATTTTTCCTATAGAATCAGAAATACCTGTAATTCTTTTATAAAACGATGGACATTACACAACAATATAGTTCTATGGCAATAAAGTTTTAATTCACAAGAGATAAGGCCAAAGGGTTTTTCTCTTTAGAAAATAATATAAACGATGAAGAACTTGTTCAAGGAGAAGAGAAGAAGAAGTGAATAATTTTTTCATGAGAAGAAAAAATTAGGATTCTAGGATTCATGAAATGCTTTTTGAAAATACAAATAAATAAAGTTATTTTGAAAATTAAAATCAAATCAAAAAGGATTTCAGAAATAAAATAGAATAGGTTTTAAAATCAAAAACATATCAAAGAGATTTAAAAAATAAATCAAAGATTTGATTCTTAAATCAAAAAGGAAATATTTCAAAATAATATTTAAATTCGAATTTTGAAAATAAATCAGAATCAATTATGTAAAAACAAATCTGGAAACATTTAAGATTGATTCTGACACGGATTTCAATAAAACTTAAAGGTAATCGATTACTTTACAGAGGTAATTGATTATCTTCTTTCTGTGAAAAATAGTGAAATTCATTTTTAAGAAAGTAATCGATTATTAAACCAAAGTAATTTATTATCAACTCTCTGTGAAGAAGGTAATCGATTATGAAAACAAGTAATCGATTATTTTCAATTAAAATTCCCAGGTCACAACTCAGGAACATAGTAATCGATTATCCAGGAGAGGTAATCGATTACTTCTGCTTATTTTCATAAAACTGATTTTCTAAAGCAGAGTATGTAACCATAGGTTTTCAAAAACATTTTTAACAGAAAATCTAACTTAAAACGATTTCACAAAAGTTCTTTTCTTCTCCTTAACTTTGAAAAACATTTTGGCCTTATGAACTTGGAAAAATATAACTTCATTAACTTACATAAATTCCTATGGGCAAAGCTAAACTTAATCTATTTTCTTGAGAGCTTGAGCCTTGAGTTGAGTGCACTTAATGCTTGAATATTGGTTGTTATCTTCAAAACCTTCTTCTAGAAATATTCTAGCATAACTCTTTACGTCCTTTTGGGAAAGCTTGACTTCCAACACTTCCCTTTTTTATGATGACAAACTCATTCTGACTATCTGCATCACAAGCGGTTAAGCAAACAAATATATATATAGCAATATAACCCAATACTTATACCCAACTAGGAAATTTAATAGAAAAACAGAGAATAATTTAAATCAAATGATAAACTCCCCTTGCAGAGATGGTTAAGATAATATAAAATTCAAAAATAATCTCATGATCTTCTCCCCATCATCTCCCCATCAACCCATCATCTCAGAATCTTCTCCCCCTTTGTCAACATCAAAATGGAGGGAAGACATAGGCAACACTTGGGATATTATAAATAGCACTCTACTCCCCAAAAACACTGAATAGATACATCAATAATAACAACGGAGTAAATATGCATAGACACAGAGACAATTTTTCTCCCCCTATTTGACATCAGCAAAAGGAATTATGGGAAATAGAAAAAAAAGTTCTTCCCAATACATAATAAAAAGCTGCATGATGTCAAAATGGGACGAAGAAGCAAAACATGTTTTTAATGCAAATATACAAATAATATTTTTCTCCCCCTTTATAAAAAGTTTTTCCAAAAAGAATAACATGAAGGGAGATAAACAAATGCATCATCAAAACATGTGAATGGTCACTATACGAAGCATCATCAAAACTTTATGAACCTATATGCCATGACAAAAAAAAACATATTCAAAACAATTCAGCACAGAATGTCATGTAGCATATATCAAGATTACAAGTATCACAATTCCATGTATGTTGCATATTCCATTTGTGGAGTTTCTTCCTTTGATAGAGTATCATTACGTATTTTGAAGAAAGCTTCACTTGTTCAGTGTGTTGCACTTCTTCCATTCCAAGAGATCATTCACATATCGCAGAATCACTTTCAAGTGCTTGAAAATCGCCAAGTATTCTCTTCAATTGACGACGCTGATCATAAAATTCTAGAGAACATTGCATGGTTGATACTTGAAGTAATACCTGCAAGACTAATTGGCACGTTTCTCTTAGTATCTAACATAATTGGATCCTTAGGAATTAGTAACACATGCATATATCACCAATTATGACTTTTTCAAACATCATTGTACATGAGGATAGAACATGAATGACATCATATTCAGGTGCATGAAATACAATAATGATATGAACATGCTCATAAGAGGTAGACAATGAACATGTAAAACATGTAGTCACATAGATATAGCTCAAGAGATATGATATGCTGAAAATAATAGATTTTCCTTTAAAAAATGGATGTACAAATACAGCACATGTAACACCTACAGTTAATTACCCTTTAATACCCTTAGCAAAATAGTGAATTTAAATTTTTCTTTTCAACTTATAAAAATTCTCCCGCCAAACGGACGGAGTTTCTTTTGTTTTTCTGACCTTTCAAAAATTTACCTTGAGTAAAAAAAAACATTTTTATCATCAAACCAACATGCCATCAGGGCTATAAACATATATCACAGCTAGTGCATCAATTTTTAAGCTTCGTTCTTAGTCATTATTTTTATAAAGCCCTTTTATTCTCTTTTCTTCCATTAAATTCACATTTCTCTTTCATTTTATCCCGGTCACGACCTACTGCGTCCGCACCCACGTGCAGGTCACGTCTTACTGCATCCGGACATATTTCTCTTTCATTTTGTCCCGGTCATGACCTACTGCGTCCGCACCCACGTGCAGGTCACGTCTTACTGCGTCCGGACATATTTCTCTTTCATTTTGTCCCGGTCACGACCTACTGTGTCCGCACCCACGTGCAGGTCACGTCTTACTGCGTCCAGGTACATTTCTCTTTCTTGGTTTATAATAACATCACATCTCAATCATTTTAAAAGTACATTTTTCCAATAGACCACAACAATAAACACTCATAGTGCAATTATCTCAAGTTGAACATATATTCGCACTTTCACAAGTCACACCTATATTATCTAATTATCACCATTAAGCATATATATTCCACATATCACAATTTAATCATACGCTTCAATTAGCACAAATCAATCATGTTATTATTGTCATCACTATTGTCCTTAATTTCCAAACTCTAATTGTTAACTACCCTGTGGTGCAATATTCTAAACTAACAATTATTTCTTAGTACCCATCATATACATATCGTAAACTAATCCCCCAGAGTACGGTAATACCCACTAATACCCACTCCTTACCTCAAAATATCAAGAGATAAGAGAAACCTTTGTTTGCCCTACTTAGAACCTTGGAGCTTTGAATCTCCTAAGTCTTGCTTGCCACCTCAACAAAGCTAAAATCCAATGATGATAGCCAAATCTATTAGGGGTATTATAGGATGGTTGGTTGTTTCCCTTCTCTTGGTCTTGATTGGAAGACATAAGATTGAGATTTCTACATGATTAGGAATACTTGAAAACCCTAAGGAAAGCAATAGCAAACTTACATGAGTGAAGAAGAATAGGAAGGAATTCTTAACTTGTCACAAGGTTTTACTTACCCAAATGGTGATGAATTTGAAAATCCAAAGGGAAATGAGAGAGAGGAAATGCGTGAGAGAGAGAGAAAGGAAAAGGAAGGAGTTTCAACCCATAATCTTGATGCTAGCTTGGTGGGGTTTAGTGATTTTGAGTTTGATTTGCCCAAAATCAAAGTGTGTATGATGAGGATGATGGAATTTGCACTTGGGGTTTGAGAGAATTGATGAGGGAGGATGAATGGTGTTGATGATAGATTATGAGGTGGTGTAGTGTTTTTCTTTTCTTATTTTTGCCTAGAGACCACCAATGAATCGTGTGGCCCAAAATCAAGAACTTGGCCCCCAAGATTAAATCCAATGGCTGAGAATGTATCATCAGATCACGCACGTCTGGGCGCGACTTTTCGCGCTTGAGCGCGAGAACAGCACCAGCCACGCATCTGGTGCATGGCGCATGGAGTTGGTGCATGGAGCTGCAGCACTGGCGCGCCATTTCGCAAGCTGGTGCCTCTGAGGCGCGCCTGGATGCACGGGGGAGCGCGCCTGAGCGCCAAACTACCTGTGGAAACCCACTACTATTCATTTACAAGCGCCTGGGCGCGGCCTGGCGCGACTGGTCTGTTGTTTGGCCACTAAATTCTCCACACTTTAAATCGCCATATCTCCTTCGTTACCCGTCGGATCTTGCTCAAATTTTTTTACAAGCTTCCTAAAATCCCCAACTTCATATCCAACGGTCGAATTTTTGTTCTGAGCTATAAATCTTTTATTCCTAATTTTTCCTTACATTTAATAACTTTAATTATTTTCCCACTATTTTTAGTCCTATTTAGTTAACACTTGGTTTTTCATTTACCTTCAACATTATAAACCTATTATCGAATTAATTAAACTTAAAAATTTAATTGAGGATGTTACAATTCTGTCCCACTTACCAGAATTTCATCCTCGAAATTCAGTTGGCATCGAACAATTGTGGATGAGACTGCCTGATCTTGTCTTCCAATTCCCATGTAGCCTCTTCGACATTGTTCCTGATCCAAATGACTTTCACCAGAGAGATTTCCTTGCCTCTGAGCTGCTTCACTTGCCTATCTTCAATTCTCACTGGCAACACTTCAAAAGTCAAATTCTCCTTCAAAGGCAAATCATCCATGGTGACCACATGTGAAGGATCATGGACGTATTTCCTCAGTTGCGAGACATGGAATACGTCATGAAGCCTTGCTAAGTGAGGGGGTAAAGCAATCCTGTAAGCTACCGGGCCAACTTTTTCCAGAACCTCGTAAGGCCCCACAAACCGAGGGGTTAGTTTCTTGGACTTAATCGCCCTACCAATTCCTGTAACTGGAGACACCCTTAGAAAAACATGATCCCCAACATCGAATTCCAAAGGTCTCCTTCTCCTATCAGCATAGCTCTTCTGACGATCCTGGGAAGTCTTCATTTTGTTCTTGATCATTGTGATCTATTCAGTTGTTTCTTTCACAATATCAGGACCTGTCAACAGGTTCTCACCTATTTGGAACCAACACAGAGGCGTCCTACATTTTCTTCCATAGAGAGCCTCAAATGGAGCCATACCAATGCTGGAGTGGAAGCTATTATTATAAGTGAACTCCATCAACGGCAATAACTGCTCCCAATTACCTGCCTGTGTCCAAAACACATGCTCTCAACAAATCCTCTAGTGTCTGGATAGTACGCTCCGATTGCCCATCAGTTTGTGGATGGTAAGCCGTACTAAATTTCAGCTTTGTGCCCAATGCCTGCTGAAGACTCTGCCAAAATCTAGACAGAAATCTCGGATCACGATCGGATACAATACTGGTAGGAACACCATGCAACTTCACTATGTCCCTGATATACAACTGAGTCAACTTCTCAAGAGTATACTTCTTGTGGATGGGAATAAAGTGAGCACACTTTGTTAAACGGTCCACAACCACCCAAACTGCATCACATCCTGCAGCAGTCCTGGGTAGACCTGTCACAAAGTCCATAGCTATGCTATCCCACTTCCATTCAGGGATATCAAGTGATCGCAAAGGACCACCAGGCTTTTGATGCTCAATCTTAACCTTCTGACAAGTAAGGCAATGAGATACATGATCTGCTACATCGGTTTTCAACTTCGGCCACCAATAGATCTTCTTCAAATCTTGATACATCTTCGTTGCACCGGGATGAAAATTCATTTTGGTTCGATGAGCTTTCCATACAATATCCCTTCTAACTTCAAAATCCATAGGAACACATATCCGGCCCCTAAACCGGATGATACTATCAGAACCTTTTACAAAATCGGGCTCTTCATTGCCCGTCGCCCCTTCCAATAACTTCTGTAGCTCCTCATCAACAGCTTGTCTTTCTTTGATAAGATCAATCAAATCATTGGTAACCTGCAACATTTCTAGAACAATGCTATTCTCTTTCACTTGCATGCTCAAGTTGAGGTCACTGAATTCTTGGATTAGCTGCATCTCCTTCACCATAAAGTTACTGACATGCAAAATCTTGCGACTTAGAGCATCGGCTACAACATTGGCTTTGCCGGGATGATATTGGAGAGTAAAGTCATAATCTTTCAGGAATTCCATCCATCGCCTTTGCCTCATATTCAGTTCTTTTTGATCAAAGAGATATTTTAAACTCTTATGATCACTGAAAACTTCGAACTTCGTGCCATACAAGTAATGTCTCCGGATTTTAAGAGCGAAGACAACAGATGCCAACTCAAGATCATGAGTGGGATAATTCTGTTCATGCTGTCGGAGTTGTCTTGAGGCATAGGCTATCACCTTACCCTGTTGCATCAGCACACAACCTAACCCCTGTTTCGAAGCATCACAATACACATCAAAGGGTTGGGTTGGATCCGTTAAGATCAACACCGGAGAACTAGTCAATCGCCTTTTTAGCTCTTGAAAACTATGTTCACATTCTGGGGACCATTCATAGCATGGTCAACGGAAGAGCCAATTTAGAAAACCCTTCAATAAATCTCCGATAATACCCAGCCATACCAAGGAAACTTCTGATCTCGGTCACTGTCTTGGGTCTCTCCCACTTTAACACTACTTCCACCTTAGAAGGGTCGATAGCAACACCCTTCTCGGAGATCACATGCCCCAGAAATTGAACTTCAGTCAACCAGAAACTACATTTGGCAAACTTTGCATAAAGCTGCTTGTCTTTGAGAACTTGCAACACCGTTCTCAGATGCTCGGCATGCTCACTTAGACACTTAGAATAGATGAGAATATCGTCGATAAATACTATGACGAAAGAATCCAAATAAGGCCTGAAGATCCTGTTCATATAATCCATGAAGATGGCCAGAGCATTCGTGAGACCAAAGGGTATCACCACATATTCAAAATGCCCATATCTCGTCCTAAATGCCGTTTGAGGGATGTCCTCTTCTCGGATAAGAATTTGATGGTATCCAGATCGAAGGTCAATTTTTGAAAATACGGCTGCTCTTCTTAATTGGTCCAGCAAATCATCGATGCGAGGGAGAGGATATTTATTTTTCACAGTCACAGCATTCAATTGCCTGTAGTCAGTGCACATTCGGAGACTACCGTCCTTCTTTTTAACAAAAAGAATCGGAGCTCCCCAGGGTGACACACTCGGCCTAATTAAGTCCTTAGCCAAAAGTTCCTCTAACTGCTTTTTCAACTCTGCTAATTCCAGAGGTGCCATCCTGTACGGGGCTATTGAAATTGGACCTGCGCCAGGCATCAGATCAATGCTAAACTCCACTTCTCTGTTCGGCGGTAATCCGGGAATCTCTGCAGGAAAGACTTCCGGAAACTCGCAAACTACCGGAATCCGAATGACCTCTGTCTCCTCATTCACTTCCAGGGCAGATAAAGAAAGGTCACTAATAGTAACCGATTTCTGATGACAATCAATCAGAACATGGTGCTGAGACATCCAGTCCATGCCCAGAATGACATCCAGTTTAGTTAGAGGCAAACATATTAGATTTACTTTGAATTCCCGCTCCAATATTCGAAGTGGGCAATCCAAACACATCGTTGATGTGACTACAAAAGAATTTGTGGGGGTAGAAACAGATAATTTATAAGGCATTTCTATTGCAGATAATCCTAACTTCTTCATGCAGTCAGCAGAAATAAATGAATAAGTAGCTCCACAATCAAAGAGAACACCACAAGGAATATCTTTAACATAACCGGTACCTCTAATCAGCTCATCAGCATCAGTAACTTCCTCGCCATCCAGAGTATACACCTTGCCCTTCTGAGTTACCCGATTGTCACCAGCTTTCTGTACCTTGGCCACATTCACCTCCTTCTTAACTGTATTTCTAGGACAATTCATCATAATGTGACCCGGCTGACCGCACTTGTATGTAACAGATTATTCCCCCCTTGCTCGGATCCAATCTCCAGCAATCTCCCCTATGCTGCTTACCACAATGTGGACAAGTCGGAATAGGACCAAAGGTACTCACTACTTGGCCTGTTCTAGGCTGGGAGTAAGGACCTGGCCGCTGCACCGAACTCTTGCCCCTAATAGGACCTCCATGTGGAAACCTACAATCGGTGGTTGAAACAAATAGGAACACTAGGAGAACACCTAGAAGGGGGGGTTGAATAGGTGTTATAGAAACTTTGTAAGATTTTCGCAAGAAACAAATCTAAACGATTAAAACCAATGAAAATCAATCAATTAACAAATATTATATGATCAGAGATTAAGCGGAAACAATCAACACCAATATTCTTATTGATTAACCTAGTTATGAAAATGATTTTCCCCAAATCAATTTTGCACAATAAAGATTCAATTCAATCAATTATGAAAAATCACTTTTTCTAGGTTTTCAATCAAGAACACAATTAATAACAAGAATGTAAAGAGTTAAGAGTTTAGAGATACGACACAGTGATTTATCCTGGTTCACTTGAAAGCTACTCCAGTCCCCTCTTCAACCAAGAGAGATTCTTCACTATGAGGAATTAGAGTTTCTCAAATTACAAGTAAATGCCTCACAAGACTTCCTTCTTTCTAGCCTACAAGAGATACCACACCCTTGCCTTGTAAACCTATTGATATCTAATCTAACCTCTTCTCTTGCTTGCCAAATCCCCTCAACAAGACTTCCGATGCTTGCTTTACTACAAGACTTCCAATTGCTTGTTAACACAACAAGGCTTCCAAGTGCTTGATGAAATGCCTCACCAAGGCTTCCAATATAACTTTGCTTGATTCACAAAATCAAGTCTTCCTTTGTTGTAGATAGCTTGCCTTTTGCAAAGATTACAACTCAAATGAAAAATAATAACAATCTTATGAATCTCTTTCAAAAGCTATGAAATATCAACATGAGAGATTCAAGGTTCTTGATCAAAGAATGTAAAAATGAAAGCTTTGATCTTGAGAGAGTGAGAGAGAATAGTGTGGCTTTGATTCTTTGTAAAATTGTGTATCAAAATGATTCTAGTTGATAGAAATGATTAGGAAAAGGTTTATATAGAATACCCAAAAGTTGGAGCAACTTAGAATAGCTTTTGAGAAGTGAAAAACGTATTTAAAACAGTTACAGACCCTGTTTACTCGAATAACCAAGTTACTACTCGAGTATTTGCGCAAGGCTTCAAAATTCTAATCGAGTAAAAGTCAAAATAATCGATTATCAAAAGTTTGTTAATCGATTATCCGTTCAAAATACACTGTTAATCGATTATTAAAATCTGTTAATCGATTATTAATATTAAAAATCACTTAAAACTTGTTTTCTCAAAAACTAAACCTTTTATTTCAAACCTTTAAGCCACCTATTGATTTTAGGCAAAGTGAATACTCAAAATATGATATAATCATGCAATCAAAAGAGATTCACTACCCTCTAAGAAACTCTACCCAAACTCATAAACTAAAAGACTTGTGAGGCGAAAGATAAAACATTAAAACACAAACTACCAAACTAAGTCTTCATGAGCTTGCTCTCTCTTCATCACTTGATGTTTGTTGTTTCTTGTTGAGCTTGAACTTGATCAACACATTTGTAACTTGTTCAAAACCTTTTGGCATTTATCAAAACATTCTTCATGGATCTTACACTCCAGCCTTCTGTACATTTTTGTTTCTTTTCTCAGCTGCCCGTTGTTTCCGACTCTTTTCATAAGTACTGGTCATGTTGATCAATTGAGACAGGTTGGTGATGTTTTGATACTCAAAAGCCATCTTGATTTCCGAACGAAGTCCGGTTTCGAACTTGATGCACTTGGTCCTTTCATCAGCATCTCGATAGCTCCCCGCATATCGGATCAGGTCTTCAAATCTAGCAGCATACTCACCAAAGCTCATGTTTCCTTGTACTAGTTGCAGAAAGGTTATCTCCTTCTCTCTAGAACATCCTCAGGAAAGTATTTACCCAGAAAACGGGTCTTAAACAAATCCCAAGTGATCGCCTGATTGTTCGCCTCCAAACCCCTCCACATCTGTTGCCACCAGTGTTCCGCTTCACTAGTCAACATGTATTGTGCCAGCAGAACCTTCTGTTCATCCGGTGGTGCCATGGTATTCAGGATCTTTTCAATCTCTTGCAGCCAAAGTTGTGCCCCATCAGGGTTGAACCCTCCTTCGAACTTTAACGGTTCATTCTTCCTGAATCGTGCCAACCAATCAATCGCAACTGGAGCTGGTGGTTGAGGATTCATTGCTGCTACTGTTGTTGTTGCTACTGCGGCTGCTGCTGCTATGTTATTCCCCTGATTCTGTTGCATCTGTACCATTTGTTCCAGAATAGCGCGGATCCCGTCATTATCGACCCGTCTACCAGCCATACTGTTTAGTCATGGATAAGGCCGACAGTTAATGCTTAATAGAATAATTAATGGTATAAAGATTCTATCAATAAATTCTAGACTCTAAACTATAATCATCGATTACTCGCTCGGTGAGTAATCACTGGAGTAGCTCATAACTCCAAAGGCTGAGGGAAACTGCTCTGATACCATAAATGTAACACCTACAGTTAATTACCATTTAAGACCCTTAGCAAAATAGTGAATTTAAATTTTTCTTTTCAACTTATAAAAATTCTCCCGCCAAATGGACGGAGTTTCCTTTGTTTTTCTGACCTTTCCAAAATTTACCTTGAGTAAAAAAAAACATTTTTATCATCAAACCAACATGCCATCAGGGCTATAAACATATATCACAGCTAGTTAATCTTCGTGCACACATCAGATTAGCAGCGTATAAGACATCAGAGTTTCAGCAGATATGTACAAGTCATGGAAATAGTATTTTCCCAAAAATAAAGGACTCCTACCCAAAAGGAGTCGTCCTGGGCCCCCAAAAAGCTATGTACAATATATATATACAACAAAAGTGGATCAGATCACATCATTAGGCCCAGGACATTCCCATGTCCTAAAATATAAGTAACCTACTCTCCCTGTGAGGGAGAGTACTCTTGCTCGGCCTGGTCAAGTGCAAGCTCGGCCTCAGTACCTGTGGAAATAGTAAGGAGTGAGCATTACACATAAAATGGGGAAGCAGTTTCCAATTACGACATAATGCTATACTAAGCCAAACACATCTAAAATTCAGATCACAACATAACAAAGCTCAACACCTCACTAATCATTCTCAAGATATCCTTTGGTTTCTCAATTCAATTTTTCAGCTTCGTTCTTAGTCACTATTTTTATAAAGCCCTTTTATTCTCTTTTCTTCCATTAAATTCACATTTCTCTTTCATTTTATCCCGGTCACGACCTACTGCGTCTGCACCCACGTGCAGGTCACGCCTTACTGCGTCCGGACATATTTCTCTTTCATTTTGTCCCGGTCACGACCTACTGCGTCCGCACCCACGTGCAGGTCACGTCTTACTGCGTCCGGACATATTTCTCTTTCATTTTGTCCCAGTCACGACCTACTGCGTCTGCACCCACGTGCAGGTCACGTCTTACTGCGTCCGAGTACATTTCTCTTTCTTGGTTTATAATAACATCACATCTCAATCATATTAAAAGTACATTTTTCCAATAGACCACAACAATAAACACTCATAGTGCAATTATCTCAAGTTGAACATATATTCGCATTTTCACAAGTCACACCTATATTATCTAATTATCACAATTAAGCATATATATTCCACATATCACAATTTAATCATACGCTTCAATTAGCACAAATCAATCATGTTATTATTGTCATCACTATTGTCCTTAATTTCCAAACTCTAATTGTTAACTACCCTGTGGTGCAATATTCTAAACTAACAATTATTTCTTAGTACCCATCATATACATATCGTAAACTAATCCCCCAGAGTATGGTAATACCCACTAATACCCACTCCTTACCTCAAAATATCAAGAGATAAGAGAAACCTTTGTTTGCCCTACTTAGAACCTTGGAGCTTTGAATCTCCTAAGTCTTGCTTGCCACCTCAACAAAGCTAAAATCCAATGATGATAGACAACTATTAGGGGTATTATAGGATGGTTGGTTGTTGCCCTTCTCTTGGTCTTGATTGGAAGACATAAGATTGAGATTTCTACATGATTAGGAATACTTGAAAACCCTAAGGAAAGCAATAGCAAACTTACATGAGTGAAGAAGAATAGGAAGGAATTCTCAACTTGTCACAAGGTTTTACTTACCCAAATGGTGATGAATTTGAAAATCCAAAGGGAAATGAGAGAGAGGAAATGTGTGAGAGAGAGAGAGAAAGGAAAAGGAAGGAGTTTCAACCCATAATCTTGATGCTAGCTTGGTGGGGTTTAGTGATTTTGAGTTTGATTTGCCCAAAATCAAAGTGTGTATGATGAGGATGATGGAATTTGCACTTGGGGTTTGAGAGAATTGATGAGGGAGGATGAATGGTGTTGATGATAGATTATGAGGTGGTGTAGTGTTTTTCTTTTCTTATTTTTGCCTAGAGACCACCAACAAATCGTGTGGCCCAAAATCAAGAACTTGGCCCCCAAGATTAAATCCAATGGCTGAGAATGTATCATCAGATCACGCGCGCCTGGGCGCGACTTCTCACGCTTGAGCGCGAGAACAGCACTAGCCACGCATCTGGTGCATGGCGCATGGAGTTGGTGCATGGAGCTGCAGCACTGGCGCGCCATTTTGCAAGCTGGTGCCTCTGAGGCGTGCCTGGGCGCACGGGGGGGCGCGCCTGAGCGCCAAACTACCTGTGGAAACCCACTACTGTTCATTTACCCGCGCCTGAGCGCGACTGGTTTGTTGTTTGGCCACTAAATTCTCCACACTTTAAATCGCCATGTCTCCTTCGTTACCCGTCGGATCTTGCTCAAATTTTTATACAAGCTTCCTAAAATCCCAAAATTAATATCCAACGGTCGAATTTTTGTTCAGAGCTATAAATCTTTTATTCCTAATTTTTCCTTACATTTAATAACTTTAATTATTTTCCCACTATTTTTAGTCCTATTTAGTTAACACTTGGTTTTTCATTTACCTTCAACATTCTAAACCTATTATCGAATTAATTAAACTTAGAAATTTAATTGAGGATGTTACAGCACAGAAGGAATAAATCATAAAAAATTCAGCATTCAGATAAGAATAACACATATTGAGCACATATCACAAGGACAAGTATCACAAGATATTTAAACAAAAATTAGGACCGGTGATACTTATCGAGTGTGATGATTTTCCATGTCATAAGGGATGTTTGTGCACTTGTGAAGTTCTTCCTTTAGGTCTCTCCTTATTGAATAGATTGATGAGAACTCCACTTGTGTCCATCATGTTGCATTTCCCTTGATTAATTTCATGTCCTTCTTTGGTATATTTTCATTTAAGTCGATAGTGCATACGTTTGTGTTCCAACTCTTGGCACTAGTAGTGATACCTGCAAAACTACTTAAGAATTTTTCTTTTGGTATCCAAAGACTTGGATCCTTATAGATTAGTAGCATTGCTCTTCACAAATATCAAAGATATTGTGTAGGAAGAATATGAAAAAACAATTAACCAAATTCACTAATCACAAAAGAATGAGTCATGCATCATGCAAGATATTCAAAATAAATTCAGCATGCTCATGCACACACATTCATGTCCTTAATATCAATATATATCTCTAGTATGCCATGACATGACATCAACACATAAAGAGTGTATTCATGTGATAAAAAGAATTTTAAAAATATTTCAATACACATGATACAACTCAATATATGGTGAATAATAATGCAATGCATACACACAAAAAATATAATCATGTGCTAAAAAGATTTTCAAATAAAGCAAAACACACATGATTTATTTTATCCAAGGAATGATAATGATAAATAAAAGATTTTCAAAAAAGATTTCAACACTCATGATACACCTTGGTATGTGAAAAAGATAGAGTAGTCCAGGTATACCTTTGTGTAATCGTTGTTATAGGTGGAATGAGAACTTGCTACCTTGGACTTGTTGATCAAAGAGGTGTTTGTCCTTACCCATTGCTTCTTGCTTGAGGTCCTAGACCTTATGATTTCACCTTTAGGCATGTGAGAAGCTTTGGTTGGGAGCATCTTCCTCCTTTGACCATATTGCTTATTTTTGGACCATTTACCTATTGCTTTCATTGACTTCCCCTTACCTTGTCCAATTGGTTCACCCTTTGGTTTAATTTCCTGCACATTTAAGACACTAGGACAAATTTTGGTACCCATTTCATCTTGGGTCCTTGGGGTTTAGTCTTAGGTTCCTTAGGAATCTTTGGAACCCATTGCAAATTATTTCTCATATCATGATTTTTCCTAATATAACATAAATGAGAAATATGTCCTAAGCAACCACAATAATTGCAAATAATGGGTTTGGACGATGATTTGACTTTTTCAAAATGATTTTCATGAAACTTGGAATTTTTGTACTCACATTGAAAAATGTTATTGTCAACGTCTTTATTTGATTTTTGGATATCCACATTATTTTCAATTTCATCAAGTAAAGAATTTGAACAACTAGATTTTTCGATGTTATTACATTCAAAAAGTGTATCCTCAACTTGTTTTTCAATATCAATGCAATTTTCAAAAATAGTTTAGGAGCTATTTTCTAAAGACATGTCTTTATCAAAAATATCTCCAATTTTCAAAATATCAATTTCATCATTTTCAATTAGAGATAATTTTTGAAAAGAGTCCAAGTTTTTATTTTCCAAAGATATCAATTCATCATTCAAATCATTATATGCATATTGCAGAATTTTAGAACATAAACTACTTTGAATTACCTCAAGGTCCTCATGGGCCAAGTAATCGGATGTTTCATTTTCATCTTCCATTGATTCCTCATCTGAAAAGCTTGATTCCTCCATTGAGTCCATGAAGCTTTCAAATAGTCTCTCTAGTTCATCCTCATCGCTTATTGAGCTACTCCCCACGCTTTCAATTTCATCATCATAATCTTCATCTAGGGAGTTGGTCCTTTCAAGCTCTATGTCATTTTGTATCTCATCTTTCCTGTGGACACTAACACTTCCATGAAGATCATTAGTAGCATAGTCTGTATTCAAAGTGTCCCACATATCCTTAGCACTCAAACAATTTTCAATTCTAGCATATGCGTCAACGTTCAAAGCATTTTTCAAAATATGCATTGCTTGAATATTGAATGAAAAAGATTTTTCATCAAATTCATTTAAAACATGTTTTAGCTTAAAACCAAAACCATTAAGAAAAACATGTCATAAACGAAAACAAATTGATTGAAGACAAATTTTCATTCTAGCACTCCAATAATGAAAATTATTTCCATCAAAAATTGGTGCTTCATCGAATGAAAAACCCTCCATATTAAAAAAAAATATCCCAAAAGCTTCCAATTTCCTTAGATCTTTAAACTCGGGTTGTTAAGCCTTTAAACAGAGCACGAAACTCTGATACCAATTGTTAGGATTGGCAGCCATCACCCAAGAGGGGGGTAAATTGGGTTTTTATAAAATCATTGGTAAACGTTCGAATTAAATCATTTTCAATAAAACATATATATGATTTGCAGCGGAAAACTCTTAAAACAATGAAAATAATTATGCAAAAGCAATCAATAACAACGATTAATACTACACGCGAAGATAAGAAACACTATAACAATGAAAAGACTAACGCACGTTGATTAATTTAAAATAATTAAATTAATATATATAATATTTACGTTGTGGAGAAGAGATAATTAACACATTAAAATATGCGCAACAATAAATAAAAGAGATAAGGGATAGAGAGATTGCACCAGATATTTTATACTTGTTCAGCCTTTCCAGCGAAAGACCTACGTCCAACCCTCAAACGACCCGCTTGAGCTTTCTATAACCTTGAATTGAGCCACACCCAATTTCAATCAAGAGCGCCTCGCACACTACTAGGAACCTCCGTTCGCTAGGGACCTCAAAAAATACACACAAGTGTTCCTCACCCTAAGAACATGCCACACAAGTGTTCCTCGCCCTAAGAACGTGCCACACGTTCCACTAGGGGATTCACTCCCTACAACTAAGGTTTGAATATGAGAGTGATACAATTTCTTGTGTTCTTAATAACACGGATAAAACAATATAGTTCTATGGGAATGAATTTTTAATTCCCAAGAGATAAGGCCAAAGGGTTTTTTCTTTAGAAAACAATATAAACGATGAAGAACTTGTTCAAGGAGAAGAGAAGAAGAAGAGCGTGAATAATTTTTTGATCAGAAGAAAAAATTAGGATTCTAGGATTCATGAAATGCTTTTTCAAAAAAACAAATAAATAAAGTTATTTTGGAAATTAAAGTCAAATCAAAAAGGATTTCAGAAATAAAATAGAACAGGTTTTAAAATCAAAAACATTTCAAAGAGATTTAAAAAATAAATCAAAGATTTGATTCTTAAATCAAAAAGGAAATATTTCAAAATAATATTTAAATTCAAATTTTGAAAATAAATCAGAATCAATTATGTAAAAACAAATCTGGAAACATTTAAGATTGGCTCTAACACAGATTTCAATAAAACTTAAAGGTAATCGATTACTTTTCAAAGGTAATCGATTATCTTCTTTTTGTGAAAAATAGTGAAATTCATTTTTAAGAAAGTAATCGATTATTAAACCAAAGTAATCGATTATCAACTCCCTGTGAGGTAGTTAATCGATTATGAAAACAAGTAATCGATTATTTTCAATTAAAATTCCCAGGTCACAATTCAGGAACAAAGTAATCGATTATCCAGGAGAGGTAATCGATTACTTCTGCTTATTTTCATAAAATTGATTTTCTAAAGCAGAGTATGTAACCATAGGTTTTCAAAAACATTTTTAACAGAAAATCTAACTTAAAACGATTTCACAAAAGTTCTTTTTTTCTCCTTAACTTTGAAAAACATTTTGGCCTCATGAACTTGGAAAAATATAAATTCATTACCTTACACAGATTCCTATGGGCAAAGCTAAACTTAATCTATTTGCTTGAGAGCTTGAGCCTTGAGCTTGAATGCACTTGATGCTTGAATCTTGTTTGTTATCATCAAAACCTTCTTCTAGAAATCTTCTAGCATAACTCTTTACGTCATTTTGGGAAATCTTTTGAGCAATAATATTCCCCTTCTCATCTTCAAAGTAAACCTCATCTGGGAGAATTAAAGGATCAACTTCAATGAGAACTCTAGCATATTGGATCCTATTTCTTTCTTGTGTCACCTTGTCCACCTTTATTGGAATTCCTACAAGGCTGACTATTTTACTCAATGCTACAGACCCCAAAATTTTGTACTCAGGGAACTGAATCCGTACTGATACACGATCAAGGAATCCCTTCTTCATTGGCCTTCCTGTCCAAGGAGCCAAGATTATTGGCTTTTTATCAAAGTGGTACACCCCTATTTCCATTATTGTGTTCCTGGCTTCTACAGAATTAAATCTAACCACCAGAGTTCCATCTGTGTTCATAAGAATTTTGTCAATGCCATAACTGCCCCATGCCTTTTTCATATAATCACTTATAACACTAGAGGGAGGTTTAGCTCCAAGCACATAGAAAACCAGTGCATTATTCCAATACTTGACTTCATCCTCCGCATCAGCCAATTCAATCTTCCCTACTGATTGACCTTCCTTTAATTCAGGTTGATAGAATTGAAATTTTTCTCCCGCATTCCTCAACTTGGAAATATCAAAATTATCCCATATCAAGTTCTTTGTGCCATAGTCACCCTCCTTATCATGCACAAGTTTTAGTTGCTTATTCAAGGTTTCATGCGATCCACTTGAATTATCTTGTGTATGTTGCACTTTCTGGGGCTCCTCAATGTTTGTCACTCGTGTAGTATCCCCTTCTCCTTTCCCTTTGATTTTGGACTTGATGGCATCAAGGGTACGAATGAGTGAGTCTGCTTCCTTGGAACTCAAGTTATATATCCATGCAAGGTCTTCCTCATCCAAGACCGAGAAATCATGTGATGTTAAGGTTTTTAATGGATCATCGTGATCATCTTCAATTCGATTGCGCAACAATGGTGATGGTTTGGTGCTAGCGTTGGCTTTACCTATCTTCTTTTCCATATTAACGGCGGCGTGGCGGCTGTTAGGTCACCACGAGTCAGAGAAAAAGGTTTGCCATATGTATTTATATTCTTTCCACTTTAGAAACAAATCTGTTATCTATTGCATTTGGAAAATAATGGTTAACAAATTACAAATGTTAACTTTTTGTTTTTAATGCTCATAGGAGACCTTGTAAAGGAAGAGGGATAGGACCAACAAATGTTTTGGTGTACTGAGTCAATTGCAAATGTGATGCAAAAAATAAAAGTTAAATTTTATATGTGGATTAAGAGGATGCTCAAAAGATGCATCATGTTTCTTTTCGAGTGGAGCTCTAACTCAGTTCAAAGTCTTTTATCCTATTACTATTAATGTGGATATTAACGTGGATAATAACACTATGAACACTTATTTGTTGATGTAAATTTTTGGCAAAATGGTAGATTTTACTAACTTAAATGATGATGTACATCATACAATAAGTCAGGGGGGCTATCTAGTCAATCCATAGCGCATAGAGTACACCTTAGTGCTATTATGTTGTCTATCCTAGCTAGTAAGATAGGAAAATAGACAATAAACAAACAAAGACTTCATACAACAATTTTTTCCCAAAGGTCCTAAATTCAAATTAAACATTAGTCTTATTTTTAAGGACTTTACGGTCATGGACCAAAAAGACTTCCACAAATATTTTCCATCGTAATACTACATGTTTTTTGTACCTTTCTTTGTTCTGATCTGCAAGATGTCCTCCTCGCCAACAAGGTCGCCACCTGTAAAGATTTCACACACAACGAAAATAACAAAAAAACAAACCCATATTTGTCCTTCAACTTCTTTATGGACACCAAGCACACTAAGAAGCAACTACAATTATAAACAAACAAAACCAACTAGATTAACTAGTACTGAACCTGGATCTACCAGAAGAGAACCTTCACATCACCCAACAGAGAGCTTGGAGGAAAGGGAGAGACTGCACATGAAAGTCCCCCCGCCCACCCCCTCCCCCAAACTCTCTTTCTCGCACACAAAGAAAAGGGGAGAAGGGAGAAGTGAATGAAGGAGAAAGAAGAGAACCGAGAGTAGAGAGAAGCTACTCTCTCTCTAAAATTTTCTATTGGCTTGCTAATGTAAATTATGTTTATTGATGTAACACCACAATTTGGAACTTAGAATTTTAGTAAAAATTTGCGCCTTTTTTTTTTACAAAACATTTTCAACTTAAAGAAACTTGATTCATCAACAGTCACCATGAAATTCTTTCCAAATTGAGATATTACCAACACTTTCCTCAAAACTCATTTCATAAATATCGATGGTTAATTTGCGGAAGAAAAAGTCTTTCCTTAATTTATAAAACTTTACTCATATCCAAAAGTAACAATTCGTTTTTTAATTGCAAAAAGTCATTTATTATAAAATTGGGTTACATCGGGATAGAGCAATAATATCCTAATAACCTTAAGATACGATACAAGACCTAACTAAGATATCCCCTATATACTACTAGTCTTCATCGCCATCCTCCACTGCAGATGCCTTGGCGGAGTCAGCCTTCCCTTCTATAGGTATGCCAATCGCAGCCTCTATGATCCTCCTCAAGTACATGAGCGATATCGTGGTCTTCTTCCATTCCCAAATGCATATCCTGGTCTGCCATCTATGGACACCATTTATGGAAGTCCACAGGAAAAGAAAAAGAAGAGAGTAAGCATTTCGGAACGATATCATCGTTGACGGCATGGGCATACGCTTAGGGGAAACATTAAGATCAAATAAACACAACTATATATAGACAATAACAACATTACGCATAACTAACATCAACATTATTCTCACCAGAATAACATCACCTTTCACATAACATAGTTCATAGTATCTGTGTATCCCAAAAGCATATTTCCAAACTTTAACTTAGTCTTTTAATCTTTGAATCTTATTTTCAAAACATAACCATCACTGACTAGGGAGGAAATCATTGAGGTAAAGGGGATAAGTTAGATCTCACGTTACATCTCCTATTCTATTTATCCATCCACAACCTAAGTCGAAAAGCAGATGGGATGCACAGGAACCCTAACCACACTGGCATCGAAGTCGAAAAATAAAAGGCTGTAACCAGACTCCGGTGGTTAGCAAGATTTCAAAATTCCTTTCACAAAATTTTCCAACAAGGAAAAGGGCCAATTGTAACATCCCGACTCTCTAACCTTGATTTATTTATTATAATGAAAATAGAGAATAATTTTTCGCAAATGAATTTCAAAACATTATTATTCAATTGCAGAAGCAAATCTTCAAGAATCATCAAGTGCGAAAGCAAAACAGCAGAACTTAATTCAAATAACAAGACACAATAGTTCAAACTAATTTGTTCTAATAGCAAATAGACTCTGAGCTACTTAAGACACTAATCGTAACCCAGAGCATGGTTCTCAAAACTCCATCCTTTGGAAAGGGAATCCTGAATCCCTTGCCATCACTACTCTTCCCTTTGGAAGACAGGACCTTCATTACCTACAAGGGCAACAAGGGAGTAAGTCATAGCTAATCATGTTAAAACGAATAATAGATAACAGTGGCTAAAGACAGCAAACACAAGTATTCAGATAATAACAATTTCTGCCATGCATATACATATGTCAAACCCTTTTTATTCAAGCAATTGATCTTATTGTTAATGGCATGATGCATGATGATCTCAACAATTTCCCGGGGCATCACAGTTTGGTACTCTCCCCCACTTGGAATCAGCATAGCGGAATTCTATTCGCTCCTAACATTAAGGCAAACACCTTTGCAACCAACTTTGATGGATGTCGATTGGTGAGGGGCTACCGAAATGGGATCAATCCTAGGCACAAGGTCAATAGTAAACTCAACTTTACAGTAAGGGAATATACTAGACACTCTTTGGGAAAAAGATCTCGGGGTATTCACTAATTACAAGAATGGTTCCTATCTTGGTTTTGTGGTAATCTATGACATTCCGTCTATTCCTAGGGTCACATCTTAAGCTTATCAGGTTGATTCCTAATCACTTCCACTGCGAACTCTGATAAAAGATGTTAATAATACACAAGTTTTAACCAAGATAAGACATGCATCCTAGATTTCTATACCATACATATAACTTTGAAAATATGTTCTGAAACTCAAGAATTCGATGACACTATTTTCCATCTAACATATAGATTGAGGTGGCCAGTCCCAATCATACATTACATTGGTGATAGAATCATTTTCATACTTTAAGTTTCAGTCATGTGGTGGTCAATTAGCTATCCGACTCTAGATAACCACATGATTTTCATTATAAGTTTTGAAAAATATTTTTTCTAACCTTGTCATGTTTAGAATTGGCGTACTTGGTACGAAACCAAGGGTCATTCCCTCCCGTTGGGGTAGCAATATCATGCTCTAAACCATTGGGGTACCTTTCACCTTCCTTAGTCTCGACCTTCATCTTATTCTAAATATGAAATGTCTAACTTTTCAAGAGACTGAACTTCATTCCTGTAATCACGCAACGCAAATAAGCAGGGATAATTGTAAATCCAACTATACACTTATATTAGTATCAATAAAGTTGATAATGTTCCACTAATGTCACAACTATCACAGTTAATAATATCATATTCTACTGACTCAATCTTAATCTACCCATAACTCAATCTAGAGTTATCACAGCTTAAAGCATGTGTGGCCATATTCTATAGGCCGAGAGTTTGAACCATTGCTCTAATACCACTAATGTAACATCCCGACTCTCTAACCTTGATTTATTTATTATAATGAAAATGGAGAATAATTTTTCGCAAATAAATTTCAAAACTTTATTATTCAATTGCAGAAGCAAATCTTCAAGTATCATCAATTGCGGAAGCAAAACAACAGAACTTAATTCAAATAACAAGACAAAATAGTTCAAACTAATTTGTTCTAATAGCAAATAGACTCTGAGCTACTTAAGACACTAATCGTAACCAAGAGCATGGTTCTCAAAACTCCATCCTTTGGAAAGGGAATCCCGAATCCCTTGCCAGCACTACTCTTCCCTTTGGAAGACAGGACCTTCGTTACCTACAAGGGCAACAAGGGAGTAAGTCATAGCTAATAACGTTAAAACGAATAATAGATAACAGTGGCTAAAGACAGCAAACACAAGTATTCAGATAATAACAATTTCTGCCATGCATATACATATGTCAAACCCTTTTTATTCAAGCAATTGATCTTATTGTTAATGGCATGATGCATGCTGATCTCAATAATTTCCCGAAGCATCACAGTTTGGTGGGTGGTAGGACTTACGAGCTTCCTCCGCTCTGCACTCATGACTTACGAGCTTCGCTTTGCATAGGACTTACGGGCTTAACCCTGCACTCACGACTTACGGGTTCCCATCTCCCGGCGTTATAGGACTTACGTGTTGGAAGTCAAGCTTTCCCAAGGACTTCAAGTCCAAACAAATGAAGACTCAAGCAAATCAGTATACAAGCTTCAAGTTGAAGATTCAAGCAAATGAAGATGTTATCCCTTTTCCCTTAGGACATCATATGTAAGGTAATGAAGTCAAGGTTTATATTATGTTAAAAGGCCAATATAAGTTTTTCTAAATATATTTTTCAAAATTAAGGAGAAGAAAAAGAAGTTTTGTGAAAATCAGTTTTTCTATCTTACTCTTTTGTGAAAATACCTGATGAAACAAAACTCTGGATATTTTTATGTTATGCAAGAAGGAGTAATCGATTAACTGCTTATAGTAATCTATTAACTTTATTGCATCATAGAAAAATCAGAGAGCTTGTAATCGATTAAGTGAACTTCGCTAATCCATTATTTTATGTATGAGAGTAATCGATTACCTGGATCAAGTAATCGATTAAAACTGTTGCATCATATATTTTCCTGAGGCTCAATAATCGATTATTAGATTAGTGGTAATCAATTATATGAGTTGCATCATACATTAAACAGAAGTGAAGTAATCGATTACATGCATGTGATAATCGATTACTGGTTTTTCAAATGAATTTCAAAGTTTCTATTTTTAAAGAGATAATCGATTATTTTCTTGGAGTAATCGATTACCTCAACTTTTATTGAAAAACGTGTCAGAATCGTTTTGATTTATTTCCCGATTTGTTTTTACTTAATTGATTCTGATTTATTTTTAAAATTCGAATTTGATTTTATTTTTGTAAACATTCCTTATTTGTTTGAAGAAACAATTCTGTGTTTTATTTCTTAAATCTTTTTTATTTGTTTTTGATTTTAAAACTTATTACGAAATCTTATTTTATCTTATTTTGTTTTTCAAATTGATTTTAATTTATTTCTTAAATCTTTTATTTTATCTTTTGATTTGCTTTGATTTCAAAAATAACTTTATTTATTTGTTTTTCAAAACCATTTCAACACTTCTATAATTTTCAACTTCTGATAATAACGCTCTTCTTCTTCTTCTTCTCTGGTTTTCACGTTCACATCTTTTCTAAGAAAACAAAACCTTGCATTGGCCTTGTAACTACCGTATCTAGACTTCATAGCATTAGTGCTTAATTGTTGTATCAGTGTTGCTTAGAACACACCATTGTTAGAGTTAGAGTGGCCTTATATTGTTGTATCCGCACTATTAAGAGTGCACTATAGGTCTTGTACCCAATCTTTCATATCGGTAACCAGTGTTGTAAAGGGGTGTGTAACCCTTAGTGACCAGGGAGTGAATCTCCTAGTGCGAACGTGCTGCGTTCGTGGTGTTTGTAGGGTGAGGAACCCTGTTGTGTTGGGTAGTGCTAGACGAACGGTGGGTCACCTAGTAGTTAGGTTATCTGGAAAAATCTAGGAAGGGTCTTCCTAGTGGTTTATCGAGGTCCCTAGCGAAAGGAGGTTCCTAGTAGCTTGCGGGACGCTCTGGTTGTACTTGGGGACGCGAGGCGTCTTTGGTTTAGTGAAAAGTTCAAGCGGATCGCTTGGGGACTGGATGTAGGCCGGTTTGCCGAACCAGGATAAAATCTCTGGTGCAATCTCTTCTATCCATCATCTCTTTATTTTTGTTATTATTGTTGCATGTGCCATGTTGTTGTTATTTATCGTACTTGCAACATAACATCTATTTTATCAATATAATTAATTTAATTGTTTTAAATTAATTAGTGTGGTAACATTTCTCGTTGTTATCGTTTTTTATTGTGCCGCGCATATTAGTTTTTATATAATTATTAATATTATCCGCTTCCAGTGCAATCGTTTTTCAACGTTCTAATAGTTTTCAGCTGCAAAGTATATCTGATTTAGTGAAAACGTTTTAAAGCGATTATTTTCCAATGTTTTCGTAAACACCCAATTCACCGGCAGCGTTGGGATATTTTATTTGTTTTAACATGGAGGGATTTTCATTCGATGAAGCACCATTATTTGATTGAAATAATTTCTACTATTGGAGTGCGAGAATGAAAATATTTTTACAATCTATCAGCATTCGTCTATGGAATGTAGTTTTACATGGTTTTGATGAAAAATCTTTTTCCTTGAATTTTAAAGCTATGCATGTTTTGAAAAACGCTTTGAACCATGATGCATATGCTAGAATTAAGGATTTTGATTGTGCTAAAGATATTTTGGATTTTCTAAACACATACTATGCTACTAATGGTATCTCTGAGCATGATAGTACAAATGTTGAGTATGGAATGACAAACTCCCTGTAAAAAGATTCTGATCATGAAAGTTAAAGCGTGGGGAGTAACTCAACAAGCGATTGTGATGACTTAGGGAGGATATTTGAAACCTTTATGGACTCACTGGAGGAATCAAGTGGCTCGAGCGAGGAATCAATGGAAAGTAAAAATGAAACATCCGATCACTTGGTTCATACAAACCTTGAGGTAATTTCAAATAGTCCTTGTTCTAATAAACTACAATTTGCATATAATGATTTGAATGATGGTTTCATAACTTTGGAAAATAGAAACTTGGACTCTTTACAAAAATTATCTCTAATTGAAAATGAAATTGATATTTTGCAAAATGGAGATATTTTTTATAAAGAGATATTTTTAGAAAATAGCTCCTCAACGATTTTTGAAAATTGCTTTGATATTGAAAAACAAGTTGAGGATGCACTCTTTGAATATAGTAACATCGAAAAATCCATTTTTTCAAATTCCTTGCTAGAATGTGAAATTGAAAATGATGTTGATATTCAAAAATCAAGCAAAGTGTTTGACAATGAAATTTTTCAATGTGAAGTTAAAAATTCCAAGCTTCATGAAAATAATTTTGAAAAAGTCATATCATCATCCAAACCCATTACATGCAATTATTGTGGTTGTTTAGGACATATTTCTCATTTATGCTTTTATCGTAAAAATTATAATATGAGAAATAATTTGCAATGGGTTCCAAAGGCTACTAAGGAATCTATGACTAACCCCCAAGGACCCAAGATGAAATGGGTACCAAAAGGTTCTCCTTGTGTTAAAAATGTGCAGGAAATTAAATCAAAGGGTGAACCATTTGGACAACGTAAGGGGAAGTCAAAGGGTCATTGGTCCAAAAATAAGCATTGTGATCAAAAGAGAAAGATGTTCGCAACCAAAGCTTCTCACGTGCAAAAAGGTGAAATCATAAGATTGAGGACTTCAAACAAAAGGCGATGACATGAACCAAAAAGAAGAGAAAAGAAGAAATTATCAAGGGCGGTACCTAAGAGGATAAGAAGTGTATGGGTCGAGAAGAGAAGCAAGCCTACTAACACCAAAGCTTCACATAAGGAAAATGGGAGAATCTCTATGGTCAAAAAGCAAAAGGTGAAGCAATGGGAAAAGGCGAGTACCTCCTTAATCATCAAGCCTAAGGTATCTACATCTCACCCATCTTATATCAATGACTATACAAAGGTATATTTGGACTATTCTAAATTATGTTCATACTAAGGTGGATCATGAGTGCTAAATTTTTTTTATCATAACCACTTCTTGGTTGAATTAAATCATGTGTGCTTTACACCTTTTTGAAAATCCTTTTAGCACATGATTATTTTTGGCATAGTCCTATGTACCTTTCGCATATATTGTGTTATATCATGTGTGGTTAAAAATTCTGTTATCTTATATCACATGATTACACTCTATATGTGATGTTGTAATAGTGCATTGATATATAAGGCATGCTGAATTTATTTTGAATATCATACATAAAGCATGACATTGTTTTTATGATTAGTGCATATGCTTAAATTGTTTATTCATATTTTGCCTCCACAATATCTTTGATATTTGTAAGGAGATGTAACTAATCATAGAGGATCCAAGTCTTTGGATACCAAAAGTATTATCTTAAGTAGTATTGCAGGTGATATTTCAAGCACAAGAGGATTCATGCACTATGGACTTAAACGAAAGGATACCAAAGAGGGATATGAATTGAATCAAGGGAAATGTTACATGATTAGACACAAGTGGAGCTCTTATCAATTTATTCAATAAGGATGAGAGACGTAAAGGAAGAACTCCACAAGTGCACAAACAATCCCTACTACATGTGAAAATCAACACCTACGATAAGTATCACCGCACTTATTTTATACTATATGATATTTATCTTTGTGTCACACATGTGTATCCTGGTGCTAAAATTTTATTTATTCCTTCTTCGATATGTGCGTACAAAATATTTTTAAGAATAAATTTTTTCAGCATACACTATATTCATGTGTTACTAATTCCTAAGGATTCAATTAACTTGGATACCAAGAGATACATGTGCTAATTAGTTTTGCAGGTATTCCTACAAGTATTAGTATGCAATTCCTCTACAAACTTGGTTAATGGATTCAAATGAAAAGAGAATTGGGCAATACTCAAATACTTGAAGGGGATACAGCAATCTCTTGGAATGGAAAAGGGTTCAACACATTGAACAAGAGGAGACCATCCTTCAAAATGCTACATGAAGAATTTATCAATAGAAGGAACTCCAAAGCTCTCGCTTTCAATCATCACTAAAAGTATCACTGATCTTTTAATTATTTTAATCATTTTGTGAAGCTTCTGCTTATGATATGTGCTACATGACATTTTGTGCTGAAGTGCATTGAATATTTACTGTCATGGCATATAGGACTCTCAAATTTTCGTGATGATAGTAAGCATACACATGTTTTAATGATGCATTTGATCTCCCTTTATAACTTGCTTGGTTGAATCATTCTTTTAGAAAGGGGGAGAAAAACTTTTTCAAATCTGCATAAAAACATGTTTTGCTTCTTCACTCTATCTTGACATCATGCGTCTCTTTAACTATGTATTGGGATAAATTTTTTTCTCCCATATCTCCTTATGCTGATGTCAAATAGGGGGATTAAAGTATGAAACAAATCTCCTTGTTATTATTAATGCTTCTACCCAGTGTTTCAGGGGGAGTTTAGCATTTGTTTTAATTGACCAAAAAGGGGGAAAGTATTTGACAAAAGTTATGCTTCAAGGTCTCCCATACCATTTATTCCATTGATGAAGACAAAAGGGAAGAGAACCAAATGTCGATGTCAAATTAAAAGGGATCCTGTTATAACTCCCACGGAAAGAAAAGTGAGAAGTCAAGCTTACTCATGGGGAGAAGAATTCTGAGCTTCATAGCATAAATGATGAATAACAAAATGGGGAGAAGAAATATTCAAGCATAACAACAAGAGAAGAATTCTGAAGCCACTACTTTTTGCTGTTGACAAAAGGGGGAGAAGAATTCCTGAATGATGCAAGGATGCGAAGCGTTTAACTGTTATATCTAATGCATCTATGCAGGGGGAGAGTATCCTTTTTGTATTCTTTGTGTTCTAGGGATAAGGATGTGTTTATTATATATACATTTGCTTGTATAACACTTGTGATGTAGATCATTCAGAATACAGGTTTGTCATCATCAAAAATGGGAGTGTTGGAAGTCAAGCTTTCCCAAGGACTTCAAGTGCAATCATTATATGGTTTTGATGATAACAAACTCAAGTTTCTCAAGTTCGTATCAAGTGCAATCACAAGCTCTTCAAGCTTCAAGTCCAAACAAATGAAGACTCGAGCAAATTTGTATACAAGCTTCAAGTTGAAGATTCAAGCAAATGAAGATGTTATCCCTTTTCCCTTAGGACATCATATGTAAGGTAATGAAGTCAAGGTTTATATTATGTTAAAAGGCCAATATAAGTTTTTCTAAATATATTTTTCAAAATTAAGGAGAAGAAAAAGAAGTTTTGTGAAAATCAGTTTTTCTATCTTAGTCTTTTGTGAAAATACCTAATGAAACAAAACTCTGGATATTTTTATGTTATGCAAGAAGGAGTAATCGATTAACTGCTTATAGTAATCGATGAAATTTGTTGCATCATAGAAAAATCAGAGAGCTTGTAATCGATTAAGTGAACTTTGTTAATCCATTACTTTCTGTATGAGAGTAATCGATTACCTGGGTCAAGTAATCGATTAAAATTGCTGCATCATATATTTTCCTGAGACAGAGTAATCGATTACATGTCTTGTAGTAATCGATTACATGATGTTGCATCATACAATTATCAGAGGCTCAATAATCGATTATTAGATTAGTGGTAATCGATTATATGAGTTGCATCATACATTAAACAGAAGTGAAGTAATCGATTACATGCATGTGATAATCGATTACTGGTTTTTCAAATGAATTTCAAAGTTTCTATTTTTAAAGAGATAATCGATTATTTTCCTAGAGTAATCGATTACCTCAACTTTTATTAAAAAACGTGTCAGAATCGTTTTGATTTATTTCCCGATTTGTTTTTACTTAATTGATTCTGATTTATTTTCAAAATTCGAATTTGATTTTATTTTTGAAAACATTCCTTATTTGTTTGAAGAATCAATTCTGTGTTTTATTTCTTAAATTTTTTTGATTTGTTTTTTATTTTAAAACTTATTACGAAATCTAATTTTATCTTATTTTGTTTTTCAAATTGATTTTAATTTATTTCTTAAATCTTTTATTTTATCTTTTGATTTGCTTTGATTTCAAAAATAACTTTATTTATTTGTTTTTCAAAACCATTTCAACACTTCTATAATTTTCAACTTTTGATAATAACGCTCTTCTTCTTCTTCTTCTCTGGTTTTCACGTTCACATCTTTTCTAAGAAAACAAAACCTTGCATTGGCCTTGTAACTACCGTATCTAGACTACATTGCTATAGTGTTTAATTGTTGTATCAGTGTTGCTTAGAACACACCATTGTTAGAGTGGTCTTATATTGTTGTATCTGCACTATTAAGAGTGCACTATAGGTTTTGTACCCAATCTTTCATATCCGTAACCAGTGTTGTAAAGGGGTGTGTAACCCTTAGTGACCAGGGAGTGAATCTCTTAGTGCGAACGTGCTGCGTTCGTGGTGTTTGTAGGGTGAGGAACCTTGTTGTGTTGGGTAGTGCTAGACGAACGGTGGGTCACCTAGTAGTTAGGTTATCTGGAAAAATCTAGGAAGGGTCTTCCTAGTGGTTTATCGAGGTCCCTAGCGAAAGGAGGTTCCTAGTAGCTTGCGGGACGCTCTGGTTGTACTTGGGGACGCGAGGCGTCTTTGGTTTAGTGAAGAGCTCAAGCAGGTCGCTTGGGGACTGGGTGTAGGCCGGTTTGCCGAACCAGGATAAAATCTCTGGTGCAATCTCTTCTATCCCTCATCTCTTTATTTTTGTTATTATTGTTGCATGCGTCTTGTTGTTGTTATTTATCGTACTTGCAACATAACATCTGTAACACCCTTATTTTATATACAAAGTAATAAGTAAAAGTCTATATTTAAAATAGTGTATTTAAAAAGTTAATTTCACAAATCCAGTTTACAAATTAATATTGGGCATCCATTTACAATATAGATAGAATAACCATATCGTTTCCTTCTTTCCAGTCATTCGCTGCGCCACTCTGATCCATAAGCTCCTTAGCAAACACCTAAAATGTTAACCACATAAGGGTGAGACTTTTTCACAACACAGTGAGGATAATATAAGGCTCATAATATAAACTCAAGAATAACAATCAAATCAAGTCGGGGATCAACCAATTCATTTCATTCTCATTTCCTTATACATTCCTTTTTGTCTATTTTCCATTATCCCTTTTTCCTTTCCTAAATCCTTTCCATTACCATGTTCATTATTTATTCCCTTTAATTCCTTTATCAATTCTATTTTCATTTCCTTTATTCATTTTCCATTATGTGTAACCTCAATCAGAGATCTACTCTTTCCATTGGGTGTAACCTCAAACAGAGATCTACACCTTACCATTGTGTGTAACCCCAAACAGAGATCTACACACAGTGTATGCAACCACAAATAGTGATCTGCAAACACTTCCCTTTTTACCTTTCCATTATTCATTTTCCATTAATGTGTGTAACCCCAAGCAGAGATCTACACACACCGTGTAAGCAACCACAGACAGCGATCTGCAAACACTTCCATTTTACCGTACACCACTAGGATTTGGATACCCGCTAGGTAATTGGCACACCTGTCTAGGGACTTGGAGCACCTGCCCAGGACTTTACACACATCCAGACCATAACCTGTAGGACTATGTACTTTTACCATTCCATTTATTTAATCAAATTATTGGTGTGGAAAACTGGTCCTGTGGGTCACCCGGCGCCTACAGGGCGGTTTGGCCTGATGGGTAATTGGCCTGGCAGGTAATTGGCCCTAACAGGTAATTGAAACACCTAACCGGGTACCTAGTATTCCGGGCCCCACTGATCAGTTTCCACTTTAGTTACCTTTACCATTTTCAGTTAATCAACAATCCAGTCCATTAACTATAAATCATAATCACAATTCCACCAATATTCACAAATATGCATAATTATAATCCATTCCAAATATTCACACATATATTAATAAATAAGCATTTATCATCCATCATCATATACATTTCCAATTACTCACATTTATTTAGGGTCACATTCCACAATTAGCGTTTATAACCATTTTCCTTTATTATCACATAATCCAATCTACCCATATATAATTATTTCACAACAATTATCCTTTTAGCATTCAAAATTAACTTCACACATTTTCAATAGACATGAACACCCTTAATTAGCCAATCATATCATAACATTCAACCCTTTTCAATTTACACATCATAATTACTTTCCACTTCCATTACTATTTCCATCACATAGCATTTCCATTTTATTTAGCTATTTGCACCACCTACTATCCAGCATAAAATCAAAATAGCACTACAAGAAAAATGCAAAATAGCGACGGACAAATCCCTCGCCAATCCCTCGCAAATCCCTCGCAAAATCGAATTAGCGACTGATTTGCGACGGATTTGCGAGCGATGCGTCCGTCGCGTCTCATTCATCGCTAATTAGCGAGCAAATGTTTCCCTCGCAAATTCCTCGCTAAAATCATGTTTTGCGAGGGAAATTTCCCTCGCAAATCCCTCGCAAGAGTCGTTCAAGAAATTGGTCACACTTATCATTTGGCCGTCGCTAATTAGCGACGAAACAGTTCCTCGCAAATCCCTCGCAATTGATTTGGCCGTCGCTAATTAGCGACCAAAAGTTCCTCGCAAATCCCTCGCAATTGATTGTTTAGAAATTTGGTTCAATTTTGTCGCCAAGCCGTCGCTAATTAGCGACCAACAGTTCCTCGCAAAATCCTCGCCGGTGAATTCTATTTGCGAGGGCTTAATCCCTCGCAAATCTCTCGCATATTTTCATCCCTCGCTATTTGGTGACGTCCTCACTTACTACGAAAAATCGGGCATTTTGGGACGATTTTTGGAGGATTTTTGCGTCGTTAATATTTTTGTTAAAAAGGTTTGCGACAGTTAAAACTGTCGCTAAGCCAAAGAGGGAATTTAAAAAAAATGCCACAAAACGTCCTTCTACCCCTAATAATCAATTGCCGTTAAAAAGCAAAATAAAACACAACACATTAATACTCATAATGTCATAACATAAATGCACAGTAACATAAGATTTCATTACCATTATTGTTTTTTTTAAAGGAAAAGCAAGTATATATAGAAAGAGAGCCTAGGAGCACAAGTAATACTCCCAGACAAAACAATGTTTAGATACATTAGTGAAGCAGAAACATATGCCTAAAGATTTAAACACTGTATCCAAACGCCTATAGAGGAAAAAAACCATAAAAAGCTAGAAAATGCACTTCATCATTCTGACCAAGATAGAGCACCATACATCTAAGCCTCCACCCAGCAAGAAATCCTTCTACAGCCTGCGTTAACAATGTGAATCTTACTAATTTGCCAAGCGTGATAGTATACCATAATTCAGCACCATTATGTTTTTTCTTTAAATGGCATTTATTTCTAATTTTATGTTAGGCACCTTGAGATGCAATATACTATAACAACTTCAAATGATCTTCGTAAGTCTCCGAGGAACTAGTACTATGTTAGATTGTACTTTCTCCATTTAATATTTAATGCCACTACAACAAAAAGCACTTTACCAAGATGTTCATCTTCCTCTGGTTGAACTTTGCCAACATGTTCACCTTCCTCTAGTTGAGCTTTACCAGGATGTTTATCCTCCTCCTCATCAACATTGCAAAGCTTTAAATCTTCTTCAGATGAAGAGCCGTCCTCTAGGATATCATGAGGCAAAAAACAAGACCATTTCTGAATACATATATGATATATACTTTAGCATGGTATTAATTTAATTGACTAAAAGCATCCATTTCTGAATACATATATGATATATACCAAATGGAACTTCACCAATGGACTCTAACCATTCGAAAAATATGTTAAGCACCTTGAGATGCAGTATACGCAAACAACAAACAATAAGTCTTGATACATATATAAAAATTATATATCAAAGAAATCAACTCATGTCAAATAAAAGGCTAGCTTAATGACAATATAAGTTCTAACTCATGTCAATGATTGAGCACAAAGATGTTGGTACCTTAGTAAAGGAGAAGCTATGACTAGATCAATCTTGTTTATAAGGCCATAACCACGAACATGATTACGCAAATTGTCAACCTGTAACAACTTGGCAGAGAAAGAAACTATCATTTATCAAATGTGAACCTTGCAGATGGATTTGCAAGTATAAGAAGTGATGTTAGTAGTTAATCAAATATGCAATAGAAGCCTAGAAGAAATAGAGTGACTATCAATAGAAGCCTAGAAGTGTTTTTGTGCACTTATATATGCTACCATAAATTTGAGGTATATATAGGACAAAATAGCATTTCAAATTGGCAATCTTTTTAAATTTTAAGACTGATCATTGCCATGGAAGAAGAAAAAGGAAGCCAGCCTTGTAAAATATGAATCTCAAACCAAGAAATGCATAATTCCTCTAGCTCAAAAAACATACCACCTTTTACTAGGATAGACTTTCTTCATCAGTTTCATACTATTGACAAACTAACAACAAAATTCCATGCCCGATACAATACAGATGAATTCGAGGGTTTCAAGTAGGAATGAGGAAAAGAAAGAATACAAACAACTAGATAAATTAGTTTTCATTCTTAATTCGGACAAATAGATAAATTAGCCAAAAATCCTTATGCTTTTGCCTGCATGCCATTTTTCAATTGCAGAGGATCCTCATTTGATGTATAAGCATAACAAAAATGCAGAGGGTTTCAATTTCCAACTGAACAACAAAAGGAACACAGGAAAAGGAACAATCTAGACTCATTCTCTCAATAAAGAAAAAGGAAAAACCTAAACCCTAAAATTGGAATCCCGTCGCCACTTCAACTTCTTACCCGGTTCATCCTTCGTCAAAAGCTTTTCCTCTAGCGTTCTTCGCGATTCTTCTTCGTTCTTCTTCCTATTCCTTTTACGGTTCTGTTTGTACAATTCACGATTCGTCCCTATAATGAGCTCATGAGCCCTCATCTTCATCCTCGTTGAAGCCAGATCCGCCATTAATCGCGATTCGAGTTGCGGTGGAGGCTTATGGTTGGCGGTGGAATCAAGGTCAGAGAGGAGGGAGAAACAAAATGATGTTGAATGAAATTATGGCTAGAGAAAAGGATAACGACGAAGATTGAAGGGTGTGGGAGAAGAGAGAGGGGTCGAGGAAGAGAAAGGGGACCCATGGGAGGGTGGCTGCTAGCTAGGTTAGGAAAGGGAAAAGTGGAGATAAAATCCAAGGTTTTTAATTTTGTATGGGCTTAAGACCGGTTCAATCGTATTAAAAACTAGCTCTTACCCGTTTGTTGATATTTTAATTTTTTATATTAAATATTTTAAATTAAAGATTATTATTAACAACAACTAAAAATTAATTATATAAAAAGGCAGGGGTTCAAATCAAACTGTACACCTAAAAAAAATTAATCTAAATGACCTTGTATTTTTTTTATATGATTATCTACTTTATTGTGATAAATCAAAATTAAACATTTTGACATTTATTGTTTGATGGTAATATGAGAATTTATTATCTATTTAATTTCAAATTGTAATATTTTCACTGGGGATAATGATTTAGAAAATTTGAATAATTTATTTAATTTCAAATTGTTATATTTTGGTTAGAGATAATGATTATTTACTCATAAATATTTATCCAAAATGAATAATAGGAAACTAATGGATAAAAAAATGAAGAGAAAAATGAAAAAAAGGCAATAAATATATTTGAAAACTATTAAAAAATGCATATGTTTTTTTTAATTCTAGAAATCTTTATACTTTATAAAAAAAAGTATCGCAAACATAACTTTTGATCGATTAAATTAAGTAACTTATTCCAATTGCGTAATTACCTAACCAAAAAGTGCTACTTGAGCTTGTAGTCCAACATTTCAGCTCAAGCTATACACAACGGTCCAAATTAGTGAGTAATCAAGACATATCTATCAAAATCTAAATTCAATGCTTCTAAATCCATTTGATGAGATGTCTCCAAATGAAGAATCAAAGGATCTAAGAAGAAGTTCAACTAACAAGTCAGCAACCCTACTAGGTACTCAAACCATGAAGTATATAATGGAAATTCTTATTTATATTTTTAGAGTATTTACCTGATTTAATCAAAACACAAACATGGTCCATAAAAATTATTTTTTTAAACTGGGATAAAATTCGTTGTGGTGAACCCTTAGTCTGCAACGCTCATAAGTTCTTTTTGTTGAGAGTGAGGAGTGATATGTTGAACCCTTCTTTTTTACTTTTTAAAAGATTTAATTTCTAAAGGCTAACAAATACATATTTATTAAAAATATTTGTAAAGTAATCAACATGTTGTCTAGTTGGTTCCTTAAACTATTTTTAAAGGGTCGCTTGTTCGAATCTCGCCTGCAACATGTTATTTAATTTTTATTTTTAAAATTCTACCAAAGATTTATAATTATATTTTTTAGGGAAATAATTTTCCGACGGATAATTCCGTCGGTAATATTTTTTAATTTTTCTTTTTTTAAAATTTGTGCATTATTGATGGAAGAATCCGTCAGAAAATCCGTCGGAAAATAATAAATTTGTTTTTCGTTTATTTTTTAAAAAAAAAACAACCTTATCGACGGATGTAAAGATTGGCAGTGAATCGAAGAGGAGAATGAGAGCGGACGCGTGTGAAGAGAGATACGGAATAGAGAGGGAGGACGAGGGAGTCGGGAGTAGGGAGAAAGGTGATGGGCCACCACTGCATTAGGGATTTAGGGTTGCTGTGGCCCCCTCACTTTTATGGGTTAGTATACTTTTTTTTTAATTTTTTATATTGAGTTAGGTTTTAAAATAAGAATAGAAAATAAGAAAAGCCTTAAATAACAATTTTGTAGTAATGACATCAAAGTATAGAAAATAAGAAAGGGATTACAGTATGAAACCATCACTTTCCTTTGTTTCGGCTAATGGCACCATGCATCTTCATTGAAACAAGCTCCTTTGGTGAACCTACACATGATTAGGATTTCCTTTTGCTCCTCTGCGTCTTTGTTTTTTGTCTCTCTTTGTTTTTGCATTTATGCACAATTCTTAGTGTCTTGAGTTTTGCATTTCTGCTCTCAAGCTATCTCATGTATGTGTGTGTGTGTGTATATATATATACTGGTTGAACCAGAACCAGTTTTACCAGTTTAATCTAGATCAACTCGTTTTAGCTTACTGCTTCCTACTTGTTTTCGATTCAACCAGGTTTGTTATTATGGCAGTGGTCAAAACGGAGGACGTGGTTTTGGTGGTTAACGAAGTTGCATTAGTCGTCGGGTGGTGGTGAACAGTGGACATGGTGGTGGATGTTGGGGACAAAATGGTTACTGTAGGGTTTAGGTTAAAGTTATTCCCAATGGTGACAGTGGTTATAGTTTAATTTGTAAAAGTAATCATGTTATTATGGATTTAATTTGGGCAGAGATATTATACTTATGATTTAGGGTGCAAATTTATATATATATATATGTGTGTGTGTGTGTGTGTGTACACACCTAGAAACAACAAATATTAAAAAAATAATATTTATTTCATTAAAATGCATACCTAGTGACGGATTTGTGAGGAAAATATTCCTCACAAACGATTTGATAGCATAAAGGAATTTGTGGCGACGGATTTGCGAGAGAAACATGCCCTCGCAAACTTTATCGTTTTACAAAATGTATTCGTAGCGACAGCTTTGCGAGGAAAATATTCCCTCGCAAACGATTTGATAACATAAAGGAATTTGTGGCGACGGATTTGCGAGAGAAATATGCCCTCGCAAACTTCATTGTTTTAAAAATGTATTCATAGCGACGGCTTTGCGAGGAAACTATTCCCTCGCCAACAATCTCGAAGTTTAAAGGAATTCGTGGCGACCGGCTTGCGACAGAAACATGCCCTCGCAAACTACCTAGCGACGGATTTGCGAGGAAAATGTCCCTCGCCAAAATTGCTTAAAAAATCTCTCGCTAATTTGTCGCAAATCCGTCGCAAATGTTGTTTAAAGGAATTCGTGGCGACCGGCTTGCGACGGAAACATGCCCTCGCAAACTATCTAGCGACGGATTTGCGAGGAAAAGTCCCTCGCCAAAATTGCTTAAAATAATCTCTCGCTAATTTGTCGCAAATCCGTCGCAAATGTTGTTTAAAGGAATTCGTGGCGACCGGCTTGCGATGGAAACATGCCCTCGCAAACTATCTAGCGACGGATTTGCGAGGAAAATGTCCCTCGCCAAAATTGCTTAAAATAATCTCTCGCTAATTGGTCTCAATTCCGTCGCAAATGTTGTTTAAAGGAATTCGTGCGACCGGCTTGCGATGGAAAAATGCCCTGGCAAACTATCTAGCGACGGATTTGCGAGGAAAATATCCCTCGCCAAAATTGCTTAAAATAATCTCTCGCTAATTTGTCGCAAAGCCGTCGCAAATCCGTCGCAAAATGATTTCTCATTTATCTTTTTTCGAACGTTCATCTCTTTGCGAGGGAATTCACTTTTGCTCGCTAAACCCTCGCATGTCCCTCGCTAATTAGCGACCGATTAGCGACGGAAATTTGCCCTCGCTAAAATCCGTCGCTATTTTGGTTTTTTCTTGTAGTGTAGCACCCTTAAAGCACCTAGTGCACATAATAAATTCCCAACGTATGACCATGACACTTAACAATCAACATATATTAACCAATCAGTCGATATACTCAGGTATGTCTCAGAGTGTTTTAAAATAAATCATCTCCCTAAGGTTTTTCACTTCCTACTTAATTAATTATAAAAAAAATTAAACTTAACAGTCCCAGTAATATAACAAATTAACCAAATATCCATCAATCACCTCTAATCACTTCTAATCACCTCTTAATCCATCACCCACAACCCAACTTAACTATTAAACTCAAATCCTATTATTCTCAACTATCCCTAACTCAAAGTGTGGAAAAGAGACTCCCCTTACTTGAAAATCCTAGCAATAAGGATAGAGCAACGTTTACATCCGCAACTTGCTCCGGGGTCAGGATCAAAAGCGTGTTGGATCTAAAAGAATTTGGACATATAGCAGTCCTTGAAAAAGTGACTGACATAACCAGCTTCAGACCCTAGAGAAGGAGTTCAGCGACCAACATGACCTTCAACTCATCTGGCTCCTCCTCATTGACTCCGAATTGAGCGGTATAATTATTATTAGGGGGGTGGGAAGGAGTTTACAAGGGGGTGAAGAGACCCAGTCTTCGAAAAGAAGAAGGGAGGCGATTGCAATGAGAGACACAACTCTCAACCCAAAAAAACATAATTTGGATGAAGGAATGGGAAATAGGGAGGGTAGAGTGCGTCCCTCTTAGAGGAGGAGGTGGGCCTGATTTGGGAGTGACATGCTTGCGGCTGGCTTCTACTTTCTTCTACTCTCTCTTTCTTTCATGCTTTTTCTTTGGGTTTTTATTTTGCCACCCCAATGTCTATGGATGCCACCCCATATGTATAAAATATATCTATTATGTCCTTTTTAAAAAAACAACTTTTAATACAGGTCGTAAGAGGTACTTACAACCTGAAGGTCTTAGCACTCCCTTACGACATTTTAAAAATCTAAGTTTTAACACGGGTCGTAAACAGGTGTTACGATCTAAGTTTTTTCAGAAGTCGTAATAGTCACCTACGACTTTATCATGGCAACCGAAATTGGGGATATGTCAAATCGCAAACAGTCCTAATACCATGCACTTATAGTTGGATTTTGCAAATCGCAAAGAACGGACTTGTCAATGGAGATATGTCAGGTGATGATTAAAAAAGGATGTATGCCTAATGAAACAACCTATACCATTCTTGTCGAAGGGCTTGCTTTTGAAGGAGAAATGGATATGGAGTCCGAGCTTGTAAAAGAGTTATACTTGAAAGAGGTTCTGAGCCAAAGTACTGTTGAAAGACTTTCTATGCAGTCCTGCCTCAAGTAATTAGTGGTGTAGAGACATATGCCCTTGAAATATTTTACAACAAAAAAGTTAGTAGAGCTTTGACTATTTTCATATATGAATGAAGTTTTCTCAGCTTGAGTGCTTGATTACTTAATACACCAATGATTGTTCAGAGATACAAAGCTCTCCAATGCTTAAAGTTTTGATTGAGTTGAATGTTTAGAGATGAATAGTGAAAAGATTGAAGCAGAGAATTCATCACTGCCTGCAATCTCTCATATTTCAAATTTAACACTGCTTTTGTGAATTGAGGCATCTTTAGCTCTCTTAATAATTTGTTACCCAATTGTTGATTGGTTGATTTTCTTCTTGCAACACATTTTTTTTGTGCATACCATTCTCATTGCTGTGTTAAAAGTTGTTTTTTTTAAAAGGATATAATAGGTATATTTTATAATATGGGGTGGCATCCATAGACCTTGGGTGGCAAAATAAAAACCCTTTTCTTTTGTTTTCATCCTCTATTACGGGTTGGGCACTTGGAAATATATTTGGGTAGTGGGTTAGGTGGTTCACGGGTAGTCATAGGAATTATATATTTTATTTTATGTTTTGTTCTCATTTGCGGGTCAATGTGTGTAGCTATTTTGGATTGTAGCTAAAAGTTGGATGATACTAAAAATAAAATACGTTTAGGTAAAACAATATTGTATTTTGAATTACTCAAAACTGATTGAAAAATAATAAAGTTACTGGTCCCTCCAGATAGCTATTGCGTAAGAAAAATTATCGAAATTGAAAAGTAAATATATTTTCTAAATCTTGATATTAAACTTGATAATATATAATATTTAAAATTTTGAAGTAGAAGATTATTATATATAACTTAAACCGATAATATATTAAACCAGTCCAGAGGCTAAAAATAAAACATCCTCCGAACACTATGAAAATTTACAGAGACGCTCAAAATATTAAGTTAAACATATTTTTCTGAAGAAACTATTTATAGAAATGCCTCTAAAGCTTGCCACTTGAGCTCCCTGTCAAAATGTTAATTAAACTAAATAAAAGTACTACTTTATTTTTGGAAAACGTATGATAACAAATTTATACTTATTTTGACTAGAAAACATATTTCAAATATAATGATGAAATCAGAATTTTATTCCGAGACTGAAATCTTGAAAACATCATATTAAGTCATTTAATTATTTTACTAAAAGTATTAAAAAGAGCGGGATGTTACAACATCTATTTGATCAATATAATTAATTTAATTGTTTTAAATTAATTAGCGTGGTAACATTTCTCGTTGTTATCGTTTTTTATTATGCCGCGCATATTAGTTTTTATATAATTATTAATATTATATGCTTCCAGTGCAATCGTTTTTTAACGTTCTAATAGTTTTTCGCTGCAAAGTATATCTGATTTAGTGAAAACGTTTTAAAGAGATTATTTTCCAATGTTTTCGTAAACACCCAATTCACCCTCCTCTTGGGTGACGACTGCCAATCCTAACATTACGGGCTTAGCCCTGCACTCACGACTTACAGGCTTCCTCCGCCCAGCGTAACTAGTATAACAGGGAAAACCCTCGCAAACTGGAGCAATCAATGCATGAATGCAAACATAATCTATTAACAATCCTTCTTATCAACTCATTATCATCATCAACTCAGGACATAGTCCATCATTCCATCTTTCGATCCGTTAACCTCATCTTTAACTTTTATTTTAGCTGGTGCTGATGCTTTCAGAAAAAGGTCATCAGCGGCATAGCCACTTTGTGACGGGATTAATTATTTTCGTTTAACAGTTTCAGGAAAAGTCCATCAGCGGCCTAGCCACTTTCTGATGGTTTTAAAAATAGTATTTAATTATTCCATTTATAGTCCATCGGGGCATAGCCTCTTATTGATGGTCATTGCAACGACCCCATTGGGACTCCTATAGGAAAATATCAACCAAGTGAATAAAAACTTTCACTGGGACATCTATTGGATAAATATCGACCAAATGGGTGTACACACTTCCGTTGGGACTCCTGTAGGAAAATTATCAACCACTGAATAAAATTCTAGTAGGGCACCTCCAGGATAGTTATCAACCATACGGGATTAAGTTATAATTCTCATGGTGATGTTTAAAGTTTAGAAATTATGATATTAAACGAGTTAAATTCTGGAAATTAAAGAAAATCTGAGTTTTATGAAGTTTTCTCAAAATACTCGAGTAGTTCATGGTTCATGCAAAAATACTCGAGTACTTGAAGAAATACTCGAGTCGTTCCTCAATTCCCAGAATACTCGAGTCTTTCTCTAAATACTCGAGTCTTTTTACTGCAACAGCACCAGTTTTTCTGCATTTTATGCCCCAATTCGTGATTCTTACACTTTTACTTCGATTCTGCACAAAACAGAAGTTATTCCACATAAAATAAACATGTTGCATATATCAATTAACATCAAATTAGGAGAAAACATAATCAAATCACAGAATTTCATAAAACATAGAAAATATCCATTTTAACATATGAATTTCATTCTTACTTGATTTTAAGTTCGTAAATCAATCCAGTGAGCACCATTAGGTCCAATTAAACTTGTTTGAACATAAAAACCGTGAGTTCTTGACCTCCAAGTCAGATTCCCATTTCAAGTTAGGTTACCCATGAACCTCAAGTGGTTCCTATGGAATTAGCTTGTTAATTATTATTCTTGCGATTAGATAACTTCTCTCATACCTTAGAGAAGCTAAAGAAATGATTGGTTGAGGAAGAAAAGATCTGAAACGGATTTTGAGCTTCAAAGCTCAATTCTGAACTCTGCAATCTGAGGCAACGAGCTGACTTTGATCACTTGGTTCATCACGTACAGGTTACAGAAATACAAGAAAACGATTTGTTTAGCAACTAGGAAGTACCAACTTTGATTAGAAACAAGTTGGGGATGAAATGGTTCAGTGTACTTACCAAACCAATTCAAGAAAGATTGGTACTTGAGACTGTTTGTACTCTGTTTTTCAGACTTGAATACTCAAGTTTGAAGGTTTGTAACTTGATCTACAGGAAGTCAATTTGTGTGGTTCTTGGTTCTACTTCGAAAAGGGAATTAGAAATCGAATTGTGTTTCAGTTGTACTGGATTTGGTTGAGTGAGGAAGGAGAATCGAATCTGGAAAGTATGCACCAGAAAATAGAGGAAATGAGAATAGAAATTCGGGTTTGGAAGATTTGAATGAGTTTGTGACTTCCCCAATCACCTATTTATAGTCTAAGATTACCCTCCTTCGAAGGAAAGTCCAGCTCTGTGCTTTGGAACCAAGAGAAAACGCTTTTTAGTGCAAATTTTGAATTGAAACCGACTTATACTCACACAGCCACTGCTCGAACTACTCGAGTCTTTTGCCCAAGACTCGAGTCTTTTTGGCGCACCAGCTCAAGCTAGTCAGCATCACCACAGAAGACTCGATTAGTCCCAATTATACTCGAGTCTTTTTGGCTGAAAGGCCAAAAAGTTATTTTTAATTCATTTATTTTTCTTCTAATATTTTTCCCTTTATAATTTCAATTAAATAATTAAATTCACCACTAAACATAAAATATGTATAATTATGTAAAATCTCAAAACATTAAACAAATAAATATAATTATATATATTTTATTTTAATATTTCGGGAATAATTCCAGTGGGTGTTACACCCATCACCTACCGACTTCTAGCCTTGTTCAGGTTCCCTCTCACCATCTATGATTTGCTCAAGGGAGCGACAACACTTTCTCTAGTTGGCCTGCAATCCTTGGTACGACCGAAGTCCATACTCCGGTGAACATGGTCCTTGTTGTCCCGTCCCGCCTAGAGAAGCACTCGAGGCTTCTTGACGTTCACCATCCTTGCCCTCCCCTATTGCAATCACCACTTGAAGAGTACAAACCTTCGAGTATCCGGTATCTTTCCTCTCCACTACTTCTCTCTCAACGCAGAGTTAGGAAAGGATTAAAGCTTTTAAGGTCTTAAAGTCTTTTAGCAAAAGAGTTTTAGTTAAATAACCTATAAGTTTGGTCGAACCATTCTAAGCTTCGCTTCTAACAGGTCTCGACCTCTAGGGGAAAAAATATGACTCAAATACCTCCCTAAGAACAGTGATTCCACAATGCTCGCAACCACGACACATTATTCACGTGTCCATCTACTTTCAAATCAAGCACGTCTCAAAGACAGTGTGTTTCAGGGATATACAAAAAATAGTTATCTGTGCTACGCGCACCATCACTGTACACTAATCAGGCGCCGCTACAAACGCACGCTTAACAAAACTTAACAATTTCAAACGATAATTTCTCTTCCAATAGAAATTCAGTTATCTCAGGATAACATCAAAACAGTGATAATCTCATCAGGTAATTCATGCTATACAATTATATCAAAACAGTACGATAACATTTTATGAATACACATTACAAAATAATAATTGATATCAAACATACAAGTAAAAGTTATCGTCTTCGCGTAGATCGGCTAAACAATCACAAGAAATTTCCGTGAGGCTATTCGACAAATAACTACGGAGTTCTGATCTTTGAGATGATCGAGAACGTCCTAATGCTACCCCAAAGGGCCATTATGTTTTAGGAAAGCTTCTCTCTCACCTTAGATAAATTCCAGCTGCCTATTCCAACCTTGCATCCACGGTTCTGGCCACTCGTTCACCTATGGTTCCTTTTATCCTCGAACGACGAATCGACATACAATTAACATCTAATGAATACTTTACACTATTTATTTGCTTATGTAGAAACTACACTTTAAGTACAAGATATTATAACTATAGATCACCAAAACCTTTTCAAATAAAAACAAAAGCTTCTTTTAAACCTCACATAAAATTTAGAACTTACTCAAATAAATCAAAAGAAATCATTCACATTAATATAATTTCACAAATACTTAATCAATATAAAGTTTTTAAAGCTTAATGCAACCTAAACAAAATTTGGACAGCAACTAAAACTCAAACTCAAAATTATACTATTATAGTTACGTAATGGCTTAATTATGTCAGAAGTCCCTGAAGATTGGGATACTTTTGTCAAATACTCTTTTTTTTTTTTAATGTTCGACTCCCCAAAGTTACTTCTGGGTTTGTCATATACCCCTACTACCAATTCTAACCAATTTTGCTGACATGTAACATCGAAATCCTGATCAGACGCAGGAGGTTAAGCAACTGATGCCCTGTGAGCGAAGATCTTTTTTTTTTTAAATTTTAAAAACTAAAAAACTTAATATTTTTTTATTGTTTTAGTTAAATAAAAAAAGACAAAAAGGGAATTGAAGAGAGAGGTCGTCTTCACCCGTGTGATATCACGCGACACCACATGACTAACCTCCTACGTCTGACTAGGATTCTGATGTTACATGTCATCAAAATTGGTCAGAATTGGTAGTAGGGAGTATATGACAAACGCAGAAGTAACTTCGGGGAGTCAAACATTGAAAAAAAAGTACAAGGGTATCTGGCAAAAATACCCCAAACTTCAGGGACTTGTGACATAATTAAGCCTTACATAATCTATTCAAATCAACTTTTATACGCAACTCAAAATAAAAACGTAACTTAAACCAAATAATCACGTAACTTGATAAATAGTTATAAATCTTAGCTACCCTTAACCAATGCTTGTATAACACCTACCAAACCACCAAAACACATACATTATTTCCAACACTTATGAAAATTATAAAACACTCATTTGTTGGAAGTCAAGCTTTCCCAAGGACGTAAAGATTTATGTTAGAAGGTTTTGATGATAGCAAACAAGTTTCAAACAAGCTCAATCAAGCTATGCTTCAAGTCTATCAAGCTCACAAGGCTCAAGCTCAAGCAAATGAAGTTTAGTATAGCCTTTTGCCCATATGAAAATTTGTAAGGTATTGAAATCTTCAATTCAAGTACTTAAGGCCAAAGGTTGTTTTTCAATTTAAGGAGACCGAAGAAAAGAGTTTTTTTGAAAATTGTTTATAAGAATGTTTTACAGTTTTTAAGTGAAAAATATTTATGAAAACCTCTAGTTACATACTCTGCTTTAGAAAATCAATTTTATGAAAATAAGCAGAAATAAACGATTATCTTCTCTGGATAATCAATTACCAAGCTTCTGAGTTGTAACCTGAGAGATCAGAGAAGTAATAATAGATTAGTTATGATGGGATAATCGATTATTACATGTCTGTAGCTTTTCATGTATTTCAGAGAGAAAATAATCGATTACTTTGTTTTACTAATCGATTACCTTCCTGTCAGGAAGTAGTTAATCGATTACTTTGGTTTAATAATCGATTACTTTCTTAAAAAGTTGATTTCACTGTTTTCACAGAAAAGAGATAATTGATTACCTCTGAAAAATAATCAATTACTTTTAAGTTATTTTGAAATCCGTGTCAGAATCAATCTGAAATGTTTCCAGATTTATGTTTTTACTTAATTGATTCTGATTTATTTCTGAAATTCGAATTTATTTATATTTTTGAAATAATTCCTTTTTTATTTTAAGAATAAAATCTTTTGTTTTATTTTTAAATCTCCGTGATTTGATTTTGATTTAAAAAAATTTGTTTTATTTATTATTTTCAAAATCATTCTATTCTAATCCTAATTCTTCTTCTCTGATAATCACGTTCTTCTTCTTCTTCTCTCTTCTCCTTCAAGATTTTCACGTTCTTATCTTTTTGAAGAGAAAAACCTTCTCTTGGCCTAAGTTTTGTGAATTGACTTCAATACCATAGTGCTATATTGTTGTATCTGTGTTATTTAGAATGCATCATATTGTATCACTTACATATTCTCATATTCAACCATAAGATTGTAGGTAGCTATTCTCATATTCAACCATAAGATTGTAGGTAGTGGCTCCCTAGGTGAGAAGGATTGGATTCTTTGTAGAGTGACGAACCTTGTGTGAATTTTTGAGGTCCCTAGCGAACGGAACGTTCCTAGTAGTGTGTGGGGCGCTCTTGGTTGTAATTGGGTGCGGCTCAGTTTCAAGGTTATAAAACTCTCAAACGGATCGCTTGGGGACTGGACGTAGGTCTTTCACTGGAAACAAGTATAAAATTGGTTTGCGTGTTCCTCTTCCCTTATCTCTTTATTTTCCGCAATATTTCATTTAAATTCGTTTCCGAGCAACTCTATTTTATTTTTATATATTGCATTGCCTTCACACTCAAAAGTTTAATCTCTCCTCAAAACAACAATTTTTTAAAAACATTCAAGTAATTTTCAATAAATTAATAAAACTCGATTCACCCCCTCTCGAGGTTTGAACCCAATCCTAACACCATTTTCTATAACATCAAACCTGTCCAAATAAAAAGGCTTCAAGGTTAACAATTTTTTTTCTTTTTGAAATTCAATGTCTTAACATAAACACATACATACACATATACACTTTATACTAAAGTAATAACAAAAATTTATTTATTTTCATACATAGGCCATTCGGCCTTTTTAATATCAATTAGAAAAAGTCCTTTAAAAATTTAATTTCTTATTTTATTAAATCCAAAACAACACGTATTTTTGTTAAAATCAACCATCAAAATCAAATATATATTTCCCCAAATATACATATAATGACCGATAAAAGAAATGAGAAGAAAGGATAATCATTTTCATTTTTCCAATTCTCAAAGAATCCATAATCTTTTTCAAGACACATCAATATGAAATCAAAGTTCATAAATCATTTTCTTTATAGATTGAAATGTAAATAACAAATGAAAATCCAAAATTCTTACTATTTCATCATTACCCTTTTTGATTAGTGTTAGAGATTATAGAAATCACTAAAAAAAATAAGTCTTTTCAATATAAATAAATCTCTCCGACACAATCCTTTATAGAAGAAGGAAATATTAAGAAAATGAAAATCAAGAAGGTTTGATTACCTTGAACCTTAGCACTCTCTTGAACTCTTTAAGCTTCTAGACACCAAAAATTTCTCTTCTTCCTTCTTTGTCTCCCACGGTTTTCTCTCTACTCGAAGGGAAAATCTTCTCAATTTTTTTCTAAGTGTATAAGTTTTATGCAAAAGAAAACCTAATCCCTAAAGTCACCTATTTATACTAAGAGGGAATTATGGTCTTCTCACCCCAAAATGAAAACGAAGGGGAAACTAAATGGGGGTTTATGGGCCAAAATCTCTTTGAATTCCTTTGGTTCAAAGATTCCATTCATGGTGCATTAAATTTCAACTTAAAACTCCATAATCTCACTTACCGTTACACTTCATTCTAATGTTCCTAATAACAACAAAACATAACTCCTAGGCCATTTAAGATTGGAATTTCAAAAGACTTTGAACCAAAATACATTTAGATGTCTTCTCATCTCTCACTCCCTCTAATTTGGACGACACATACTAGTAACAAGAGAAAAATATTTTTAAATTTTATTTTACATACTTACTATAGTTTTAAACCAATAAAATACCCTTTAAATCAAATAAATCCTCAAAATAAAAACTGTACTAAACAAAATAGGTATAGTCATAGAAAATATTTTTAAAGCTATATTTTCATATTTAGAATAAATTCCCAAAAGGAAAAATTAATTGGAGGTCCAACAATAATTTTTCTACGATTAAATCTTTAAATTCGTATATCAAAAGCTACATATATAAAATTTTCAAAGACCACCAAACAAAATTATAATTTCTACATTTTATATTCTACATTTCAATACAATTTTTTTCATATAAAATTAGTAATTTTTAGACTTACGACTATTGAAAGTTATGAATTTTTGAAGTTCTAGAGCTATTTCCTTCAAAATTCATTCCATAAGCTTTCAATAATAGTATAACTAAAACATTTATACATAAAAAATAATTTTGGCAAATGAAATCTTATCCATAAAATAATTGCATGCTAAAAAAATATTTTATAATTCAACTTTTGGAAATAACTTTAACAAAATTCTTTTGGGTACCATATATAATATGGTTTAATATATACGGTTTAATACCTATACACATCTATTTATCAAACAATTTATACACTTAAAACAAAATCAATTTAAATAATTATCAACAATAAAGGAAAATCACACATAAAATAAAAATAATTATATTAAATAAATTGGGAAAATTGTGGATCTCACAAAATGTTATGAGTATCTTAGCACCATACGGCGTTGGCGTGTGTTGACTTTATCTTTGAGTTAAGATCAAAGTAGTCTTGTAGCTATTGGAGGTTTTGGTGGGGATGTTCTTTCCGAAATTGGTAGATAGTGCAGTAACTTCATTTTTGTGTTGTCCATATCTGCTGCTATAGAGGTGTGGATGATGTTATAGTTAGAACATAATATTAATTATGGTCGTGTTGTGGAAAAATTGTTGCCTTAAATCAAGATTGTCGGATAACCGTAGTTCAATTATATCAATGATTTTGCTTCCAAGATTAGCACAACAGATTACGAATCTGTGTACTCAGAATTCGAGAACTTGAAATCTCACATGTGGCTAGGTTGCTTGGAAAGATGGAAGAAGAGATATATTTCTATGTATCAGATCATATGCTTGTCCGGTTGTTCCTCATTTCATATTCCAGGCAAAGGACTTTTCAGCTATTTGAATTAAATGGGCATCATGTATCATAAACCCAAAACATGTTTCAGCCTAAAAACTACTATAATTAAACCCCCATAAAAATGCAAAGTTCGTGTTTTAAGAATGTGGGAAAAAAATTAAAAAGAAGTTGGCCTTCTAAAAATAACATGCACTTTCCACAACCCCAAGCCTAAATATTGGGAGCTGTGTGCGTGCGTGTGTTGGGTATGATTTAGCCACTACAAAAAGTCTAACAAGATTATTACTACTATAATGCAAAAAAAAAAAATATATATATATAAAGGGCTAAGAGACACTTGGAGCGGACAATGTGAGCCTTGGGATTTTCCTGGGAATGTAATTATTCCAATAACCTGCACTAATGGTAGTCACAAGAAGACATAGAAGACATAGGTATAAAGAGAGCAACCTTAGAGCATCTCCAACGGTCCCCTTTTTTTTTTTTTTTTTTTTACATGAGAGGTCTGGGATTAGAACTCATGACCTGGGGAGGGGAAATCCTAAGTATCCCTGCAGCCACCAACTGGGTTGTCTTACGCGGACTCCAGCGGTCCCTTTATTTAATTTCTTCGTGCGTTCACAAATGGTTCGTTTCATTCGGTGCCGGTGGAGGAGAAGGACGTTCGTTCCTTTCTCACCACCGTTCTCTATTTCGCAACACGTTCGTGGCAGAGAGGCTGCTTATCAACATATCAACATATTATAAAATAGGAGAAGTTGAGGGCATTTTTGTCATTTTCATTTTTCCTCCTTCATCCTTACTTTTCCCTCCAAATTTGTTTATCCGTGCATCGCACGGAAATAAATATTTATATTAAGTTATTTTTAGTAAATTTTTATTAGTACAATTTGGATTACAGATAAATATAAAAATTGCCCCCAAACATACAATTTGCATTTCGATATTATTACAATTTGCATGGGTTATTAATGATCTTTTCAAAAGGAAATAATTTGAATCAAATATTGACATAAAAATATATAATGCCTAAATGACCCGTCATATGATAATTAACCTGCAAAAAAAACGAATATAATGTTGTAATTTCAGAAATTCTAATACAAACAAGTCATAATATAGGCAAATTGGTATTAAACATTTAAACAGAGCATCAATATGAATAATAAAATTTGGGTACAACGGAAAAAACGGATATATAAGTATTAAAGATGAGTTATAATTTGGTATAATGATTTAACTTAATACAATAAAATATTTACTCGGTCATGAATTCAAATTTAAAAAAATCCAAAATTTTATACAATATGTTGCAATTTAAATTGTGAAAAATAATGATGCATTATTTTATACTTTAGACAATATACTTATTTACAATTATGAAGTTCTAATGCAAGCAAGTAATTTAAAAGTTCGAATCTTATAAACACGAATTAATTAAAAGTGTGAAAACAAGTCTTATATTTTGGGACAGATGTAATAATAATAATAATAATGACGATGATGATGATATATATGGTAAAAAAAATATCTGCATTTGGACTTGCAAAATGAATTACTAACAAAATGCATTTGGAATGATGAATTAAATAAAACAAAAATCAAAATGAGTTGGATTTTTTTTAATATAATAAATTATGTTAATTAAAATTAGAAATCGCATAGTTGATACATTATTAGTTAATTTTTATTAATGAAAAAGTTGGTAGCTGAAACTAGATTCAAATATTAATGACTATTCATTTCTAAATACATGTAAATCATTTTTATAAAAAGTTCATATTAACTTATTATTTAAAAAGACATATTTCCAAAATCTATAATCAAATTTAAAAAATAAAAATAAAAATTTAAACCCGTGCATTACTAGTTTTAATTTTAATAATAAAAATAAGAAGGAAAGAGAGAGAAACACAACAGAACAATACAAGCCCAGATTCTCGACGGTACAATTACAGAAAAAAAATCCAGAAAATTAAACGAAAATTACAAAAAATTTAATAAGAACATATTCCCAAAATTAAATGAGAAATAAAACAAAATCACGAAATTGTTGCATTAAACCCTGAATCAACAACAGTAAAAAAAAAAAACCCAAAATTAAAATAAAAATCAAACCAAAGAAACCTCAATTACAGAGGACTTGAGTGCTCAATTGGGACTTGAATTGTAGAAGACTTGATTGCATGTGGGTGAGGCAGAGAGAAGAGGGGAAGACGAAGAGAGAAGGAGAACGGTGGATATGGGTGTTGCCTTGATTGCATGTGGCTGGGAATGGAGGACGGTTGAAGGGAAAATCAAAGCAAATAGAGAGAAAGACAGGATGGGAGGCTTTGGAAGCTTCAAAAAGGGGTGAAGGAGAGAGAATAGAACAAAGAAAGAGAGGGAGGGGGACGAAGGAAAATGGAACAAGAACAGGGGTGATAGAGAGAGAGAGAGGGATAAATATATTTTTAGTTATTATAAGTTTATGATGAAACCAATATGAATAATTACTAGTAATGCGTTTACATTACCGAGTTTATGCATAAAAAAAAAACAATTTTCCAAAAAAAGAAAAGCCGTTGAAAAATAGTAAATTTATTCAAAATATAGTTTTTTTTTTTTTTGTGGTAAAAAAAATTAGTTAGTTGATGGTGGTTTATAGATATTATAAAATATTAGGAATGTGGGGTAGGTAGTAGGATCCATTTAAGAACGAAAATGAGATTCATGGGTGTAGTGAAAAATTGGTAGAGGTTCATAACATATAAAAAAGTGTGAAGAATAATAAAATAATATGCGGGATCTATTTAAGAACGAAATTTTGGTTTTTTGGCGGAGATGCTCTTAGATTTTCTTATGCTTAAGTGTTACTCCCTCTAGTCCTATATATAGGGCACATTCTAAAAGAAATCTTTGGTCCTATATATAGGACACTTTATATTTCTTATGTATCATTAATTGTTTTTTCTCTTTTTTTCCCTTATTAAATGCTTTGACTGACTATGTTTTTTTGTTATCCATTAATGAATGTGAACTTTCCAAGTAATGTGGAGGGGGTAAAATTGTAATGTTACAATATATTCTCATAAAATTCACAAAACTAACCACTTTCCTTGGTTCGGAGAATACGATTAAGTATGCCCTATAAACAGAACCGGAGAGAGTAATATCTATAGGATTTGAATTGTCAAGGAGTGATGTGAGATAACAATTATATTATGAGTGGAGGCTAGCACACATGATAAGGAATCTATTGTTACTTAAGCAAGTAGTTGGGGATTCGATCCCCGACTCTTGCGAATGTAAGAGGTCTCGCTGGGAGACTACCCACGAAAAAGCCAGACAATGTCGAAAGGATTAATCACCTGATTGCGCGAATTAGAGCTGTCAAAATGGGCGAGTCGATGTGGGCCGGGCCAAAAAACCCGGGGAAAGTGCGGGTTTGGGCTCCTCAATTTTACTCCAAAACTCAACCCGGGCTTATTAGCCCGGACCAGCCGGGCCTTAAAAAAACCCGGGCTAGGGCCAGGTAAACCCAGCCGGGTTTAGGCCCGTTAATATTAAAAAAAAATAAAGAAAACCTAAAGCAACTAAAGTGAAGGCTAGACCTAAAAACAGCAACTAAAGTGATTCTTCATTCTTTCTCCGTCCCTCGTTTCCTCTTCCTCATTTTCTGCGCTTCCTGTTCTTCGGCCACAACCCACAGCCCACAGCAAGATGACGCCACGACCACAATAGCACCCTTCGACAACAACACCCTTTGGCCACAACCCACAACAGCACCCTTTGACCACGCCACGCCCACCAGGCAGCACCGCAGCAGTCCGCGACATAGGCACACCACGCCACAGATCTCTTCGAGTCTTCTTCTTCACAAACACAGTCGCGGATTCATTCCTTTTCGAGTCTTCTTCTTCACAGCAGCGGCGCCACGACCACGCCACGCCACGCCACGACCTCCAAGGCACGTTGATATGAGTAGCTGAATATATAGCTTGATATTATAATGAATAGTTGAATACACATCAACTACTAGCCTAAATGGATATGAAAGAATTTGATAAGCAATACACCGTAACATCATGTGTAGCTTTTAAATGTTGTATTACAGAGCATCATTCTATTGTTTTATGTCTTACCGATCCCAAATGGATGTGAAAGAATTTGATAAATGATACTAATGATTTTACAGGGAAAAGTAGGTATCAATGTTGTTTCAATTTGAGTTTTACCGTAAAAAAAATAGTGCTATTGTCAATTTTTAACATAATTTTTAGTTCCAGAATTTTAAAATTTGGAAGAAATAAAAATGATTTCAGATTTTTTTGCGTTAAATTAAAAAAAAAATTGGAAAAAAATAATACGGGTTGGCTCGCATAAGCCCACAGCCCAGTATAGTGCGGGTTTGGGCTATACGATAGTGTATTCAATTTGTATCCGGGCTATTTAGCCCTAGCCCGTTTTGGCCCGCACCCGGGCCGGGCCGGGCCGTTTTGACAGCTCTAGCACGAATGGATATCTTGGGAAAAAAAAAATAACAATTATATTCTTCAAATAGGAGTTCCCTTAAACACTTATTAGATTCAGCGATAAACATATAACAATTATTTTTATTATCAATTTTAAGCCTTCGTTACATTGATCTCTACATGAGTGTGTTTGAAAGGTTGATTAAGTATTCCCTCCGACTCGAAATATAAGCAACAAAAAGCATACTTTTCTTGGTTTAAAATATAAGCAAAACTAACCAACTTTCTTAAATTTTATTTCATTCCCAATGCCACTTTCCAAAAACATCCCTAGAAAATTGTTATCTTATTTAATTTTTGTTTCATTCTCAATGCAACTTTCCTAAAATATCTCTATTCTTTTATAAACTTGAGAAAATTAAATACAATCAACTAACCTCCTTAATAAGCGTAAAATTAGTTAGTTTTGCTTATAATTCGAGTCGGAGGGAATATTGCATAGAAGGTAGCTTATTCGTTATTCTTTCCCATTCACTGAAATAAATACATTTTTTTTTGGTCCGTATTCCTTGCGGAACCACCGGTATCCCCAAGAGCACCCTTAATACCAGGGAGCCCTTGAGACTAATCCGGAGTGAGCTGCGTGGCTGGCTCTTCCAGCGAGATGTTTTTAGTGGGAATCGAACCCGGGGCTACTAGTACCGTGTCCCATTCCCAAGATTTCAGTTGGGGCCTTACACCAACTGAACCAAGCCTCATTGGTACTGAAATAAATACATTGGGTGCATCTTTATTGCACCACTTAATTTAATTTTTTTTAAAATTCGTGCATATTCTTAAAATGAATTATATATGAAAGGGAATGAATATGTCTAATTGTTGACAAATTTAATGCTATTAATTAACACAAAAGTCAACCCAAATGGTAATGCTGTGGGGCAAATACACATATATAAAATGTCAGGTGTTGGGTTGATGGTTGCGCCTTTCTCCTCCTTTCCTAAAAAATTACTCCCTCAAATCATATATAGGGTATACTTAACCATATTCACCGAATCAAAGAAAGTAATTAGTTTTGTGAATTTTATGAGAATATATTGTAACATTACAATTTTACCCTTTCCACTTTATTTGGAAAGTTCACATTCATTAATGAATAACAAAAAAACATAGTTAGTCAAAACATTTAATAAGGGCTAAAAAGAGAAAAAACAATTAATGATGCATAGGAAATATAAAGTGCCCTATATATAGGACCAAAAATTTCTTCTAGAAGATGTCCTATATATAGGACCAGAGGGAGTACTATTCTCCGATTTTATTTATTTCCTCTGATCCTATTTATAAGATCTTTTTGGGGTTTTTCACTCCCATCAAGGAGAGTGGATAAATTTGTTAGTGACATTGGAAATGTGAAAATTTGATATACTTTTTCAAAATTACCCCTATAATTATTATTGGAACTCTAAAAAGTGTTGACTTTATTGGGGTGTTAGTGGAAAAAAGTAATTAAATGTTATTGAAAATTGAAAAGGGGTCTTATAAATAGGACCAAAATAAAAATCCCAAAAGGGTCTTATAAATAGGACCGGAGGGAGTATAAGATTTTTTTTGGGTTTTTTCACTCTCACCAAGAAAATGATTAAATTTGTTAGTGACATTGGAAATGTGAAAATTTAATATATTTTTTCAAAACTAACCCTATAATTGCTATTGGAACTCTAAAAAGTGTAGAGTTAATATGAGTGTTTGTGGAAACAAATAATTAAATACTGTTGAAAATTAAAATGAGGTCTTATAAATAAGACCAAAATAAAAACTTCAAATGATCTTATAAATAGAATCGGAGGGAGTATTCGGCTATAAATAAAATTAATTAACCGTTTCTTATTAGTTCAAGTGATGACATGGTTTGATTATTTATTTTGAATCAATTACTTTCCACTGTAGTAGAAGAAGAACATGAAAAATTAGTTAAAAATTAAAATAATTATAATTTAGTTTATCAAATATTTATTATTTCCCTTGTATTTTTCCATATTAAACATTTACTATGGAAGATTAGCTCTGTATAAAGTAAATATTTGCTAAGTGCAATTATTCATAATTGACTAAATATTACATGAAAATTTTCGAAGATACCATATCAGAATTGATATTCAAGAAAAGATTGGGGATATAATATATATATATATATATATATATATATAAGGAAATGTATAAATTACACAAAATCAAAAATTTAAATTTAATTTAATATTCTCAACTTATTTTTTTTATCAAGGGTATCTTCCAGCCAATAGTCGAAAATTAATCCCCTCCAAGGTGTGGAGATCACCTAAGTATGGGCTTTGCGACCAACAAAGACTTTTTCATATCCACAGAGGGTTCGAACCCCTGACATATGGTTAAGGAATTCAGCTATCTTCCAAGTATGTTGGGCTTTGTTGGTAAAATATTCTTAACTTATTTATACTTTACTTATTCTAACATTTTAATTGTCCAAAATTTAACATAAAGATATTTGACAAAATTAATCCATGCAACACATGGGCATAACCTCTAGTGATGAATTGCACAAAACGGATGTTGCATTATTGCTTAAACGAGTTAAACCTCTATACACTCTAAAATATCACTATATTGATTTTTATAGGAATTCAATTGGTGGTAATGAAAATCTTACAAGCATCAAATTTTACATTACGTTTTGAAATTTAAATTTTTGAAAATTTATTTCATAATTTTTTTTTTAAAGTCAATATGATGAATTGATGACTGTTGTATTTTCAGAAGATTAATATGACATTTTACAGTTTTCTTGCCCAAAATATCCTTATCGAAAGCAAGTCATTTATCCTCAATCCTTATTATTCCTGTAGTTATTATTTCTATACATGTGCACTATATTGCATACCGAGCCAATGATTATGTTGCTGAAAACCTGTGAGAGTGATGGACTAGCAAACTTATTCCAAAGTTTTCCGGATAAAATATACCCTCAAACTAAATGTGATGACAAACACACAAATCTTGGCTACAGTTATATAAATGGACTCCTCAACCAAATGAAAGTCACCATTCATCCATTAGAGCTAAGAGCTTAGCTTTCAAGATTAAGTGCACCCACCATTTCTTATATATCCATTATATGTGTATATATATATATATATATATGTTAATTAATTAGCTGTTCCACCATCTGTCACCAATCACCACCTCTCGATGATGCCGACCCATCACCACCTCATATCATAGCCAATCTTTTCGTCCCACCATCGTAACACCCTAATTTGGAACTTATATAATTTTAGTAAAATTTGTGCATTTTTTTTTTATAAAACATTTTCAACTTAGAGTTTATACCCAAAATATTTTTCCTTTTAGTTATCACAACCTTAACTTAAAGAAACTTGTTTCATCAATAGTCACAATGTAAATCTTTCCAAATTGAGATATTACCAACACATCTCTCAAAACTTATTTCATAAATATCGATGGTTAATTTGCGGAAGAAAAAACCTTTCATTAATTTTTAAAAACTTTACTCATATCCAAAAGATAATGATTCGTTATTCAATTTCAAAAGATCAGTTATTATAAAAATGGGGTTACATCGCCATAGAGCAATAATATCCTAATAACCTTAAGTTAGGATATAAAACCTAACTAAGACATTCCCTATCATCGGTGCCTCATCTAAATCAAAACTCCACTCCATGGATTCCTCTACGGGGACCTCCTTAACCACTAACTCTGGTAACTCTAGATCTTCATCTAGATCAGCTAGCTCAAAGAATCCTTCCCCGTCATCCCACTCCATAATCAACTCTTCCTCATTCTGAATGTCTTCCTCTTCTTCTTCCGGCACCACTCCGTTATTTGAAATCTAAGCGCAACAAATGACCTCTTCTGCCATCTGTGGACATCATTCCCGAATGTCCACAGAAAAATGGAAAGCGGAGAGAGTAAGCGATCCGAACGAATTAATCGTCGACGACATTAATTCGTTAAGGGGAAAAATGGAAAGCGGAGAGAGTAAGCGATCCGAACGAATTAACCGTTGACGACATTGGCTTACGATTAGGGGAACATTAAGATCAAACACACACAACTATATAGGGACAATAACAGCATTACACACTACTAACATCAACATTATTATAACCATAATAACATAACCATTCACACAATTGTAGTTCACAATATCTGCATATTTCCAAACTTAAAACTTGGTTGGCAGTTTCTCGGTGGAAGGTCGAGGAGCTAGGAAAAAGGGCGCACATGGGATTTAAGAGTTTGAGTAGGTGTTCTGCTTTGTTGAGATAAGGAGTGAGTGTTACCTTAGCTTAGGTTTGGGTTTCTAGTGTGCTCATAGTGAGTACTAAGAATGGGTGTTAGTTTAGAATATTATTGAACCATAGGGTAGTGGATATAGGTTATTAATAGAGAATGAAATGAATAAACAAAAGAACCCATTAAATTAACTGTGAATATGTGAATGTTTGTCAAGCATGAATAAATGTGTGGAATGTGATAACTGTTAAGCGTGAATATGTGTGGAATGCGATAACTGTTTTACTACTGTGAATATGTGTTCAGCATGAATAAATGTGTGAAATGGTAAAAGGAAATGAGTCGAGAGAATTCAAGAGTGAATGTATATAAGTAAAAGAATAAGTAAAGAATAATGGTTGTGTGAGACGGGTCATAAAAGACGCACGTTGGACGTGTGCATTGATCGCGGAAGACACAGTTGATGTGTCCTGTGCAGCTGTAAGACGCACATCACGTACGCGGGGGTGTGCGCAGTAATGACTCACACAAGATTCCGAGCAGCGAAATCGGTTAGGATGTGCTCCTGGTCATGTAAGACGTGCGGGGTGCCGTATGCCATGATTGCGTAAGTCGCATGGGATGCGCAGCTGTAAGACGTGCACCACGTATGCGGGGGTGTGCGCAATGATGGAAACTCCATAACTCCAAAAAAGAAAGGTGTAAGACGTGCACGGGGTGTACGCTGCCGAACAAAGAAAGGTGTAAGACGTGCACGGGGTGTACGCTGTCGAGCAAAGAAAGGTGTAAGACGTGCATGGGGTGTATGCTACCGAGCGTAAGAAAGTGTAAGACGCATACGGGGTATGCGCTTCTCTAAAAGACATGAAAAAAAGGAATAAAAGGGAAAGAGAGGAAAGAAGACCGATCAAAGAGAACGTAAAGCATGATAAAGGAATAAAAAAAAGGGATAAGTGAAAACTGAATATATGATGATGATTGTGTTGTGATGCATGTTTCGGAATGAATAACGTGATTTATGTGTATACTTGATTAATTGTGTTTGACTTGGCATCTCCTTATGTCATATTAGAAACTGTTTTCCTATGTTTTGTGTAATGCTCACCTCCTTACCATTTTTTCAGGTACAGAGCCAGAGCATGCACATTCCCCGGTCGAGTAGGTTCACTCTCCCTTACAGGGAGAGCAGGTCTTAGTAGTAGAACATGAGATCATGTCCTGGGTTTTTTGTTTTGGAGATGATGATATGGGAGTTATTTTGTTTTTGTATATTTGTGGCTTAAAACTCTGATGATATTATGATAATGCTTTGGGTGGTGCTTGATAATGCACATACTGATGTACATACTGGAGTATATGATTACGAGTTGCCCTAACGGCTTTTACAATGTCAGAAATTAATATGGTGTTTAAAAAGAAAAATTTTCAGGTCATAAATTAATTAAGGATAATATTTAGAAGGGTGTTACATTTGTTTGTATTAGAACTTGCCTGTATTAGAACTTCTCAAATTACAAAATCATATCCTTTTTTTTGCCTATATTTAATTCCAATTATTTCCGCTTTTTTCCGGTTTTCCCCTTTTACCAATGTATTAGACATTTTACCAATTTTCAATGACCATTAATTATTTCTTTCTATAAAAACCCATATTTATTTAGCAATTTTTAGATTCTCAATAATATTAATAGGGGTAGTTTGGAAAATACATATTAAATTTTCACATTTCCAATATCATTAATTAAATTAATCATCATTAATCATCATTTCAAAAAAAAAAATTAAATTAATCATCTTTCTTAATGGTCATAAAATCTTCCCATGGGATGTTATATATGTAGAATCAAGTCTCCAATGAGGTGGATTTATTTTGATGATGACAATATAATTAGATCATGAATTTAAAGGAAGAATTCAAGCTCACCAAGTCAAGAAGATCAAGTGCATCAAATTAGCTAGTCATTCTCTCTTTTAATTTCTAATTGTAATTTTATTTCTTTAATTGAGAGTGGGTAGCTTAGGAAGTAATCTCATCCTAGGATAAATAATTTTAATGCATGAAAAAGGTTGGGATCACATAAAATTATTCCTTGAGAAGAGAATTGAAATTAATCTTTGAAAAACTTAATTTTTATCATCTCTAGGCAAAAGACTCGAGTAGTCTGAAAATTACTCGAGTAGCAAAACACTCGAGTAATCTGAAAATCACTCGAGTATCAAAAGACTGGAGTAGTTTCCAAAAGACTCGAGTATTTTAGCCTCAAATCAGATATTTGACCGTTAGTTCAGTACATGGGCATTTCTATTGAAAGATGGGTAAAAGACTCGAGTAGTGTCAAAAATACTCGAGTATTTTGGTTCTGACAACAAATTTTTAACCGTTGGAAGAGGGCAAAAATGGGAGAAAAAAATTTGTCTCACTCTCTCATTCCCTCTTCCATATATCAGAATTGAATGCCTTTGAACTAAAAAACAAGAACATAAAAGAATATTGTGCTAAACATTCTCTTTGCTTATTCTCTCTCTCAAGTGATAAATTCTCTAACTCAATCTATTCATTCATCATTATTATTTTGTCCAAAGAGTTACAGATTGTGCTTTATTGTTGTGGAAATCATTTGTTGGATTTCTCCACAGACACATACACTTCTTGTTCCAAAAATCTTGGCGAGGTATCCAAGTACTTGGTGAGGTATCCAAGTTCTCAAGTCTTGAGAGGTTCTCAAGCAAAGTCTAAGAGGTTCTTAGCTTGGTGGAGCTCTTGAAGGTTTCAAGGAGCTTGAAGAAGGAGGAGTCTTCATCACCAAACTTCAAATTGGGGTAGAAATTCAAGAGTTTGGTACACTCTTGGAAGGGTTAGGTTGAGTGAGGAATCTCAATACCCTTTGTAATATTTCTAACAATTTGATTTTAGTAGACACTCCTAAGGTTCTTAGGGGGACTGGACTAGCTCTCTAAATAGAGAGTAAACCAGTATAACATTGGTGGTGTTGTTCTTTTTATAGTTATCTTTGCTTTCAAGTAAAAACCAAACCTAAGTTTCTCTAAAGGGGCTTTTTAATTAGAGTAGTAATTCCGCTGCAATTAGGTTGTTTTCAAGTTGTTATAGCTTTATTTAATTACTTTCTACTCTTCTATTAATCTGCCCTGGACTGGTTTAATTCGTATTGATTAAAGTGCAAATTATTCAGAAACTGTTTTCTGCTAACTGCACGATTTACTCGAGTATTCTTCAGAAGACTCGAGTGTTCTTGTGATTTTACTCGAGTAGTTTGAAAAAGACTCGAGTGTTCTTGCTCTGTTTTAGAAAAATTTGCACGTGATCAATTATACTTAATTGCATTCGAAAAATTAGTCACTGTTGCATTCAGATTACTATTCACCCTCCTCTAGTAATTGCTAAGCCCGCTTATTGGTTTCCAACAATATATAAGGACGGAAGAAGTATTAATTATTATTATATTGTTTATATTATTAATATTCGTATTAGTTATAGACATTAGTTTTAGTATTTGCAAGTGTGAGACTAATGTTAAATTCGTAGAAAAAATTGAACATTTTCGAAAAAAATGAGAAGGTTAAGAAAAGAATTTAGAAATATTATAATATTGCAACTTTAAAATTATTTGCTTATATTAAAACTTCATCACTGTAAATAAGTTTGATGCCTAAAGTAGCAAAAAATTCATGTTTATTTTCCATGCTTAAATTTATTTGATGTATAGACGAGATTTTTTTTAAAAAAAAATTACTAAATATGGTGTTTTGTATTATGTTAAATCATTATAAGAATATAAAATTTAAAAAGATTCCAACTTTAAAATTACTTGCCTATATTAGAATTTCATAATTATAAGTAAGTATATTGTCTAAAGTATTGTATCATATAACAATATTATTTTATCATAGCCATATTCCGTAATCCTTAGAATTAATGCCATATCAAGCAAAAAAAAAAAAAAGCAGCTAAAATTAAAATGAAAATTATCTATCTTAACAGTAAAAAAAAAAACCCATAGCCGCCCTACCTATATAATACATCTTTGTGTCATTCCAAACACAACAACTTGAGACCAAGATGAAACTTTCAAAGGGTTACTTGGTTTTAGTTTTCTCTTTGTTTTTCATTTCTTTTGCTTTTGGTTATCGTGTTAATCAGCAAAATTTGCCTAATCCATTAGCGTTTATTCCTAAGTTTAATGGTTTAAACTATGGTATGAAAAGACTTGTTCCTTCAGGTCCAAATCATCAAGCATCACCAGATTCACCAGATGTTTCTTTCATTCCTAAGGTTAATGGTTTAAACTATGGTATGAAAAGACTTGTTCCTTCGGGTCCAAATCATCAAGCATCGCCAGATTCACCAGATGTTGCTTTTGTTCCTAAGGTTAATAGTTTAAACTATGGTATGAAAAGACTTGTTCTTTTAGATCCAAATCATCAAGCATCGCCAGATTCACCATATGCTTCTTTCGTTCCTATGTTTAATCGTTTAAACTATGGTATGAAAAGGCTTGTTCCTTCAGGTCCTAATCATCAAGCATCGCCAAATTCACCAGATGCTTCTTTCGTTCCTAAGGTTAATGGTTTAAAATATGGTATCAAAAGGTTTGTTCCTTCAGGTCCAAATCATCAAGCATCGCCTGATTCACCAGATGCTTCTTTCGTTCCTAAGGCTAATAGTTTAAACTATGGAATGAAAAGGCTTGTTCCTTCAGGTCCAAATCATCAAGCGTCTCCAAATTCACCAAATGCTTCTTTCGTTCCTAAAGTTAATGGTTTAAACTATGGTATGAAAAGACTTGTTCCTTCAGGTCCAAATCATCAAGCATCGCCTGATTCACCAGATGGTTTTGTTAATTTCAAGCATCAATAATTCTTAATGGACACTTGTCCATTCCGCTGGAACTCCTAACAATAACTTATTATTGGTACTTCATTAATTGGCTTTAGCTATTAGAATTTCTGAAGGAATTCTTTCAACAATAACTAGTAAAAGAAATGTATGGAGGAATTATTTTTAGTATTCTTTTCGTATGAACACAATTATCTTCAAGTGGAGCCAATTCTGGTTGATGTCGAATAAGATCAATATAGATTGCAAAATATTTGTTTAAAGTATTTTAACATAGAATTTGCTTAGAATTTTCGGTTTTTCTTCAATTTATTTTCGGTAGTTATCTTCATGTGGAGACAACATTATTACTCTAAGCTCAAGTGCAGCAACTCGATAGGTGTATAACAATTTATTCATTTTTTGTCTAACATCTTTTACAAGTCTTGAAAGTGATGGTATTTTTTTTAAAAAAAAAAAATTTAATTGAATTGTAAGTGATTGGTTCTAAGCATAATACAAAGTTGTGGTGTTGTTGTTGTTTTTTTTTTTTTTTTTTTTACGTAGAATTAGAAAACTGTGACTAAATTTGTTATCTTTTTACACACTAAACTAAACCTGCAACTATTGTCGTTAGGGCCTGTATCCTTATTGTCACTAGAACTTAGTCATAAGTAGATGTAGCTTGTGTTTCAACTTTTAAACCATAATATGACACCCAATTTTGTCTGGGATGAAAATTATATTTTATAAATAATTAGTTTAGTCAAAATTTTATTCTTGAATTTAGTTTTTTTTTAATTTAAATAATAAATAATGAATTTTATATAAAAAATAATAATAAATTTTTTTTACTTGATTTCGTTATCTTTGAATTAGAAACCCTAGCCGTCCAATCTCACCCAATCCTCTAAAATCACTCAAATCACTAATTGATTTGTGATCCTCAAGCCATATAAACACGTTTTTTCTCTGTTCGAAACCCTTCTTTATTTATGTGAGAATCGCGATATTCTCATAGAGCAAAATCCGTTCGTAATCAAAATCGAATTTCATTCGTCCGCGTAAGACAACTCAGTTGGTGGCTGTAGGGATATTTAAGATTTTCCCCTCCCCTAGGTCATGGGTTCTAGTCCCAGACCTCCCATGTAAACAAAAAAAAAAAAAAAATCGAATTCCATTCACCTTTCATTCGCGGTTTTCTTTTCACCCTAAATTTCAATTCGATATTTTCGGTGTTTGAATCCTATAAAAAAGAACCAAGAAGATACAGACGGAAACACGAAAAGAGAAAAGGGGAAAATAGACATAGAGAGTTAGAGAGAGAGGCCCTATCTAGAGAACCAGGGGAAAACGAAAAAAATATAATGCATGAGTAATTTATCTTTTATCATCTGGTGGCGTTAGTTTATCTTTTATCACAATATAATGTATGAGTAATTTGCGTATTAATAATAATTTTGCTTTCAATTGTCTTTTTTTGTTGTATATTTGCCTATTTCGCATCAATGAGTGAGCGTGAAAATTTTTAATGGGTTAGTATTTCAACCTTTTCATTTGTTCTAATATTTATTTATTTACTTATTTACTTACTTAATGATGGAATACCCATAATTAGTTGGAGTTTTGGCAACTTTAAGGCTTTCTTGAGGTGAGAATATTTTTTTAGATTCCACGGGATCTAAAATATAACAATAAAATATTAATTTAAAATTAAAATATAATGTAATTATTCCTATGGATTTCATTTTAAATATTGTGATTGCGTATTAACTAAAATATTCCAAATTGATTTTGTATATTGGGACAATGGAATTAATTAAAAATATTATGGACTTCGTATTTAACTATTGTGATAAATTGAAAATATTCGGAATTGATTTCATATTCAAATAGATAACGGTATTAATTGAAAATATTTTTGATTGATTTCGTGTTAAAAATAACGTTATAACTTATAACAATATCAATTAAAAGCAGATGACGAAAAAATTGGAAGATGACCGAAGTGATAGTTACGTAGAATCTTTCCACTAGTCTTGAGGCATGTTTTATCATTTTTGACCATGAGTGTTGGTTGGGACTGATTTTCAAATTTAAAATAGTGTAATCGATTATTTAAAAATATATTTTGTTACATAATAAAAATATTTTAAAACTTTGCCAACGATAGAAAAGTTAGGAAAAGATCGTGGCTACGGTTACATAAATTTTACCGAATGTTCTTGGGGCATATTTTTTATTAGATTTAGCCATGAGTGCTGGCTGAATCTAATCACTAAACATTAAAATAAAGTATTTGTAAAAATTTTAATTACTAAAATCAATGTGAATAAATTCGTTCATTCTTAACCGTTCTGACAATGGTGAATACTCCCTCCGTTTCACAATGTTTGGCCTTTTAGCCTTTTTTTCTTGTTTCACAATGTTTGGCCTTTTACATTTTCAATACACAAACATATTTTTTTTTCCAATATTAACCTTTCATTCAATAATTTCTCTTACTCCTCATTAATTCTACTTTTATCATCTCTCTCATCTCTAAACCACTATACATTAATTAATGGACACACTTACTAATAAAAATTAAATACCATTACAATTTTCAATAAGGATTAAATAGGGACATTTTGGACAAATCATACATAATACTTACAATAATCAACACTTTCTTAATCTGTGTGCCCAAACCTAAAAGGCCAAACATTCTGAAACGGAGGGAGTATAAAGTATTTAAAAACAAATCATTTCGAAGATAATCATTATATTTAGAATTAAGCTTTTTGATTATTGCAAGCCCTTTTTTTTGTAAAGAGAATTTTATGTTGTTATATCAAAAATGTTATAGAATTTGATTTTATTCCATATGAAAATTGCTATTTAGCAACCCATTTCTTTATCATAAACATTTATCATTTTTTATTAGATATTGATAAAAATGGGACATGTAAAATAAAAATAATAAAAATATTTTTTTAATAATAATAATAGAAAAACAAACCAAATTAATCAAGAAAATAATATAGACCGAATAAGTAATCGTTCATAGAACGGACGTGGTAGGGTGCTAATACCTTCCATATCCGTAATATATCAACCCCATAATCCAAATTATGGTACGTAGATCACTTTTTTTTAGGTGTCCAATTGCACCATTCTAATTTTATGGATGAATCAATTGGTGACGACTCCAAATCTTTATAATAATTGTAAATATATTAATATTTTTTTTTTTTTGCATCCTTGGGATGGTTGTGACATATACTAATAGGAAAGGAGAAGATAAATCACAGTAAAGATTAGTTAGAAACTTTTTTTTTTGGTAGAAGTAATTGAAAAACTTCATTACCACTATCAATATTTCAAACTCCAAACAAATGGCCTAGTAGGATTATTCAAGCTAAAGAAAAGTTTAAATGGCACGTAATATCCTAAAAAAAATACTCCATCCGTTTTTATATATAAGACCCTTTTGGTAGAATTTACGTTCATTAAGAATGTTGGTTAGTTTAATTAATGGTATTGGAAATGTGAACATTTGATATGTATTTTCAAAACTATCCCTATTAATATTATTGGAAATTTAAAAAGTGTTAAATAAATAAGGATATTTGTGGAAAGAAGTAATTAATTGTCATTGAAAATTGGTATATAATTTTATAATTTTATAAATATGGAAAAGATAAAAGTCTTAAAAGGATCTTAATGCCAAATCAAGCAAAAAAAAAAAAAAGCTAAAATTAAAATGAAAATTATCTATCTTAACAGTAAAAAAACCATAGCCGCCCTACCTATATAATACATCTTCAGGTCATTCCAAACACAACAACTTGAGACCAAGATGAAACTTTCAAAGGGTTACTTGGTTTTAGTTTTCTCTTTCTTTTTCATTTCTTTTGCTTTTGGTTATCGTGTTAGCTAGCAAAATTCGCCTAATCCATTAGCTTTTATTCCTAAGTTTAATGGTTTAAAGTATGGTATGAAAAAACTTGTTCCTTTAGGTCCAAATCATCAAGCATCGCCAGATTCACCAGATGCTTCTTTTGTTCCTAAGGTTAATAGTTTAAACTATGGTATGGAAATGCTTGTTCCTTCAGGTCCAAATCATCTAGCATCGCCAAATTCACCAGATGTTTCTTTCGTTCATAAGGTTAATGGTTTAAACTATGGTATGAAAAGGCTTGTTCCTTCAGGTCCAAATCATAATGCATTGCCAGATTTAGTTTAAACTATGGAATGAAAAGGCTTGTTCCTTCAGGTCCAAATCATCAAGCATCTCCAGATTCACCTGATGGTTTTGTTAATTTCAATAATCAATAATTCTTAATTGACAGTTGTGCATTCAGCTAGAACTCCTAACAATAACTTATTATTGGTATTTCTTTAATTGGCTTTAGCTATTAGAATTTCTGAAGGAATTCTCTCAGCAATAACTAGTAAAAGAAATGTATGAAGGAATTATTTTTAGTATTTTTTTTCGTATGAACGCAATTATCTTCATGTGGAGCCAATTCTGGTTGATGTCGAAATAAGATCAAATATAGATTGCAAAATATTTGTTTAATGTATTTTAACGTAGCATTTGCTTAGAATTTTCGGTTTTTCTTCAATTTATTTCGTTAGTTATTTTCATGTGGAGACAACATCGCTCAAGCGCAGCAGCTGGATAGGTGTATAACAATTTATTCATTTTTGTCTAACTGCATCTTTTACAAGTCTTGAATGTGATGGTATTTTTTTTTTTTAAATTTTTAATGGAATTGTAAGTGATTGGTTCTTAGCATAATACATGTTTTTTTTTTTTTTTTTTTTTTTTTTAAATATGTAGAATTAGAAAACTGTGACTAAATTTGTTATCTTTTTACGCACTAAACTAAACCTACAACTATTATCGTTAGGACTTGTATCCTTATTGTCACTAGAACTTCTTGGTCATAAGTAGATGTAGCTTGTGTTTCAACCTTTAAACTATAGTATGACATCCAATTTTGTCCGAGATCAAAATTATATTTTATAAACAATTAATTTAGTCAAAGTTTTATTCTCAAATTTAGTTTTTTTTTTAAAAAAATTAAAATAATAAATAATGAATTTTATATAAAAATTATAATAAAATATTTTTTCCTTGATTTCATTATCTTTGATGCACAAAGATTTTTGTTTTATTTTTTATTTTTATTAAAAATTAAAAAAAAAGTGTTGGGCCCGTTTGGCCCAAACTGGGTCACAAGACCCGATTCTCCCCGGTTCCTAATTTGTTTAACGCAGCAGCACCGTCTTCCCCGTTCCTCAAATCAAAATAAATCCTCATTCCCTTTTTTTTTTGTCCGTATTCCTTGTGGAACCACCGGTATCTCCAAGAGCACCCTTAATACCAGGGAATCCTTGAGACTAATCCGGAGCGAGCTGCATGGCTGGCTCTCCCAGCGGGATGTTTTTAGTGGGAATCGAACCCGGGGCTACTAGCACCCTTGTCCCATTCCCAAGATTTCAGTTGGGGCCGTACACCAACTGAATCAAACCCCGTTGGTAAATCCTCATTCCCTTTCCTCAAACCCTAGCGCGTCCAATCTCACACAATCTCCTAAAATTACTCAAATCACTAATTGATTTGTGATCCTCAAGCCAAAAAAACACGTTTTTTCTCTGCTCCAAACCCTTCTTTATTTATGTGAGAATCGCAATATTCTCATAGAGCAAAATCCGTTTGTAATCAAAATCGAATTCCATTCACCTTTGATTCGCGGTTTTCTTTTCACCCCAAATTTCAATTCGTGATTTTCGGTGTTTGAATCCTATAAAAAAGAACCGAGGAGATAGAGACGGAAACACGAAAGGAGAAAAGGGGGAAATAACATAGACATATAGAGTTAGAGAGAGAGGCCCTAGAGAACCAGGGGAAAACGAAAAAAAATATAATGTTTGAGTAATTTATCCTTTTGAAAAATGATTTAGAGACCTACAAACTTACAAACCTACACATAAGATTGTTTTCAAATTAAAAAAAATTAAATAAAAGAAGATAAATGTCAAAATTTAATGTGTAGGCTTATCTTTTATCATGCGGTGGCGATAGTTTATCTTTTATCACAATATAATGTATTAGTAATTTGCATATTAGTAATAATTTTGCTTTCAATTGTATTTTTTCTGTTGTATATTTGCCTATTTCGCATCAATGAGTGAGCGTGAAAATTCTTAATGGGTTAGTATTTCAACCTTTTCATTTGTTCTAATATTTATTTATTTACTTACTTACATTTTGAATTAAGACCATTGATGGAATACCCATAATTAGTTGAAGTTCTGACAATTTTATGACTTTCTTGAGGTGAGGATCATTTTTTTAGATTCCACCGGATCTAAAAGATATAAATAAAATCTTAATTTAAAATTAAAATATAATGTAATTATTCCTAATGGATTTTGTTTTAAATATTGTGATTGTGAATTAATTAAAATATTCCAAATTGATTTTGTATATTGGGATAATGGAATTAATTAAAAATATTATGATTGACTTCGTATTTAACTATTGTGATAAATTGAAAATATTCGGAATTGATTTCATATTCAAATAGACGATAACGGTATTAATTGAAAATATTTTTGATTGATTTTGTATTAAAAATAATGTTATAACTTATAACAATATCAATTAAAAGCCGATGACGAAAAAATTGGAAGATGACCGAAGTGATAGTTACGTAGAATCTTTCCACTAGTCTTGAGGCATGTTTTTATCAGACCATGAGTGTTGGTTGGGACTGATTCTCAAATTTAAAATAATGTAATCGGTTATTTAAAAATATATTTTGTTACATAATAAAAATATTTTAAAACTTTGCCAACGATAGAAAAGTTAGGAAAAAATTGTGACTATGGTTACATAAATTTTGCCGAATGTTCTTGGGGCATATTTTTTATTAAATTTAGTAAGGAGTGCTGCCTGGATCTAGCCACTAAAAATTAAAATAAAATATTTGTTAAAATTTTAATTACTAAAATCAATGTGAATCAATTCGATCATTCTTAACCGTTCTGACAACGGTGAATATAAAGTATTTAAAAATAAATCATTTCGAAGATAATCATTTTATTTAGAATTAAGCTTTTTGATTATTACAAGCCCTTTTTTTTTTAAAGAGAATTTTATGTTCCCCATTGTTATATCAAAAATGTTATAGGATTTGATTTTATTCCATATAAAAATTGCTATTTAGCAACCCATTTCTTTATCATAAACATTTATCATTTTTTTTATTAGATGTTGATAAAAATGGGACATATAAAATAAAATAATAAAAATATTTTTTTTTAATAATAATAATAGAACCAAACCAAATTAATCAAGAAAATAATATAGACCAAATAGGTAACCGCTCTTAGAACGGACGTGGTAGGGTGCTAATACCTTCCTTATCCGTAATATATCAACCCCATAATCCAAATTATGGTACGTAGATCACTTTTTTTAGGTGTCCAATTGCACCATTTCATTTTTATGGATAAATCCATTGGTGATGACTCCAAATTTATTTACTAATTTAATTTTTTTGGCACCCTTGGAGACGGTTGCGACATATACTAATAGAAAAGGAGAAGATAAATCACCGTAAAGATTAGTTAGAAACTTTTTTTGGTAGAAGTAATTGAAAAACTTCATTACCACTATCAATATTTCACACTCCAAACAAATGGCCTAGTGAGATTATTCAAGGTAAAGAAAAGTTTAAATGGCACGTAATATCCTAAGAAAATACTTCATCCGTTCCTATATATAAGACCCTTTTGGTAGAATTTACGTTCATTAAGAATGTTGGTTAGTTTAATTAATGGTATTGAAAATGTGAACATTTTATATGTATTTTCAAAACTATCTCTATTAATATTATTGGAAATTAATGATATATTATATGCGTATGTGTGGGTAATTTTAATTATAAATCCTTTTTTTATAGCAATTTAAAAATATTTATAAACTAGATGAAAAAATGTTTTTTAAAATTTGAATTTTTAAACTTTGCTTAAAACAAATGCATTTTCATTATTTCTGTTTTTTGAAAATAAAAAATATCATATGAAACCAAAGATGTTTCTTAATTTTCATTTTAAGAAAATGAAAATTATTTTCAAGAAATGGAAACAAGAAATAAAAACAGAAAATATTTTCGCAAACCAAACACACCCTTAGTTTCTTTCGTAAAAATTGTAAATATTTTATGTATAGAGGTAAAGTAGATCGAGGGTATCTTATCTATTTCCTTATAAACAAATCATTTATTTTTTATTAAAATAATTTTTTAGTAAATAGGAGCAATTTCGATAAAAACAATTAATTAATATAATAATTGAATAATTAACCAATGAGTTTATAAAAAGAAAAGTAAAATCGCAAATGGAGCTAATTACATCAAGCACATAGCACAGGATCGGAAATGGTACATATAAACGAGGCTCACTTTAAGAGGAATCATGATCAGATGATGAAGATGCCATAATGATTCGCTAGTAATAGATGACCCTCGGGATTCGATTATATATGTGTTAACCAAAATCTCTGTTGGATTATCACAGATTACCTCAAAAAGAAGATATGGTAGATTTGTCCTACGTACATGGAATCGGGTGCAGGCGTGCAGGCTTGCTGCCTCTAGCGCCACTCTTTCTGCACCAAATTTCCTCTTTCTGCACCAAATTTTGATATGACGCAACCATACTTTAACAATAATATACTTAATCATGTGCTAGCTTCTTTTACACAATGATATTTAGTTTTAAATCATGGATTTGTGATGGACCAAAAGAATGACCATATTTTTAACTTTTGGTTTGAGTATAATAATTAGGGCTAAATATTCCCTCATGTAATAGCTTAAGATTGGAACTCTAAATCAAACTTAAAAGTAGGTTTGTGTAATTTAATCGAGTTTCGTGCTAATTATTTACTCATGCATACTTTTCTATCTAATCAAGACTTTCTGTCTAATCATCAAGACATGCTCACATGACTAAATATTTGTTTCTTGATGTTTTGGAGTTTTTTTTTTTTTTTCCGAAACTAGGTGATGTTTGGGTTTTACATTATTTCTGGCCCAACTAATCCACATTTTTTTTAAGAGATGATGATTTTGAATTTTAACCCATTAAACCCTCTATTTCTATTGAAAGATAATTGATTACAATCTCTGTTGTTAATAGCATGTTTGGTTTACAGTCACATAATCAATTATTCCGACCTCAAAATCACGTTGGAGCAGAAGAAACTGTTAGTTGCGTTTGCATTCCAGAATTGATTCTGGGCTAACTCACCACAAAATCAAACATGCACTAACATTTTCTATTCAGTCTCTCCATTAAAAATTATAATCATACTTATTATGCTGGGTTGCATGAGTACGGGTACGGTTCCGGTACCCGGTACGGGTATGGGTACGGGTACGAGGTACGACAATTTCTAAAAAACTAGGGTACCCTGTTTATATATACATATATATAATAATTTATTTTATTAATATAATTATATTTAAATTTAAAAAATGGAAAAAATAAAATCAGTAAGGTAAAAATTAAGTTAAAATTAATAATAAACACTTAAAAATTATTTTGATGTAAAAAAGAAAACATTAAGTTCAAACTAATAATAAACACTTAAAAATTAAAGATTTTCCAAATAGAGTTAGCTTACTAGTTACTAACAACATTACCATATTTAAAGAACAAGCTTACTCAATCAGTCAATTAAAGATGCAGCAAATCAAGTATTATACTATAAAAAAATAAACTGAAAAAATAATTGTATGATACTATGAAAAAAAGAACAAGCTTACGAAATCAGTATGATACTATGAAAAAAAACTGAAAAATTAAAAGATGCAGCAAATCTCATTAGATGCAGCAAATGAAATCCTAACTTTCCAAGATGCAGTAAATCTCATTAGAAAAATAAGTAACATAGTAGAAGTATTTTATCTCTGTACCATGAGTATGACGGGTTCGAGCAGCACGGCGGCGACAGCAGCGAGCAGCACGACGATGGGTTCGAGCAGCACGACAACGACAGCGAGCGAACGACAGCTGACAGTAGAGATAGAGAGAGGAGGCAGAGAGGGTGCTTCGAGAGATAGAGAGGAGCCAGAGAAGGTTTGCTTTAAAACTCAACCCTAGGATAAGATTAAGATGTTTAAGGCTGGAAATAAAAAATAAAATAAAATAAAATATTTCAATTTTAGTGGTGTTGTGTCGTACCCAATTGGTGGGTACCGTATCCACCGCGTACCCCGACGTACCCAAATATGTACCCAAGTTTTTTTTTTTATTTTTTTTGTTCGGGTACGTACCTGATACGTACCCAGGCGAACCCAAGCCGTACCCGTACCCAAAAAGTACCCGGTACGTATACGCCTCCTAAAACGGTATACCCATACTTCAGAGTTATTATGTCAAATAATCTATTTATTCCATTCTAATTTAACTGATGTTTTGGAAATTTAACACAGATTAAGAAAGTCATTTAATGCTTTAATTTTTAAGATAATTATTATATAACTTTACAATAATATTCTCATAGTACATTAATTATCACTCATTTTACATATTTCAACATATTAAATACAAGTTGGAAAAAAAAAACAATTAATACACCTTCAAATTCCTAAAACAAGAAATAATTCGAAACAAGTTAAAAAAAAACTAAAATGACAAATAAAGTGAAATTGAAGGAATAATAAAGTAATTAAAAATTACACTTGATGGATAAGAGTCTTAGGAAAAATATTGGAAACAAATGATGGAGAGGGCGAGAAGATTTTTTGGTGTACAGTCGCGAGAAGATTGAAGGAGAGGATACAATTTTATTTTTGGCTTAAATATGAAAATGATCCCTATAAATATTGACCTTTTTGAAATTGGTCCCTGCAAAAATTTTTCTTTTGGTTTTGGTCCCTATATTTATAAATTTTTTTGGTATTTGTCCCTCCTGTTATATGTGGATGGAAATGCCGAAAATGTAGTATATTATATTCTAAGACCAATTAAGGATGATATTTTTGTATTAATTCTCAAGGGTAAACAGACAACTTACATTATATAAGAATACCGGTTCAAAAACCATGACACCAGAGGGACCAAAACCTATCAAATCTAAATAATAGAGGGACCAAAACAAACTACCAACATAATTACGGGGACCAAAATTTAACATGAAGGACCAAAATCAAAACGTTTTGTAAGTATAGGGACCAAAACCAAAAGAAAAATTTTACAAGGACCAATTTCAAATAAGTCAATATTTACAGGGACCATTTTCATATTTAAGCCTTTATTTTTTTAGTTAACAGTGACATTGTTCCTCAAAAGTTATATTGGTTATCAATCACCCATATTTGCAACCTCCACCTTCGACCAAAACCCTCAGTCACTCACCTTCACCTAACACCATTCACCAGCATTTTTTCCGGTTACCAACAAAAGAAACAAATTACCAATATTTCAAGTTGATTTTACCAACAACATGTATCTGGATGAAGATCCTTTGTTCCCAATTTTCTTGTTTTCTTGTCTCCAGGCAATCATACATCATCAATTATTACAAAAATATCATGCAAACAGTTTTTAAAAATTTGTGTAATGGGTACAGAGTTTGGAACATACTCCGAGACAAATGATCTTTGTCCCATATATCTAATTACAAATTACCCCAATATCATTATTCTCCAAACCATCATCATTATCACCACTACCATCCAGATGTTGGGAAAAAAAAAAAAAAAAACCACCATCACAATCTATCACCCTTTCCACTGCCATCGCCTTTAGAAACCTGAAACCCAGCATTGTACATCCCAAACATTCATTCAAAGAATAAAAAGAAGAGAAAAAAGAACCATCACCGCCACTTAATATCGTTTTGTCACCACCCCATCATTGCAACTAGCCACCTAAGAAGTTAGTAGAGCATTAAGATTAGGTAAAATTAAATGGGAAAATAAAAAAAAAATACCAATATACAATGAGGATGTTTAACATAGATGTAAAAAAACATTACCTTTTCAAAAATATCCATAGTTACTATATTGCTTATACTCGTAAAACTATTACTACGCATACCCCTATATGAAAAATCACTTCTTGTTCCTTTCACTCCATTGGTCACACCTATTTTCTTTTCCTTCTCAAACTTTGATCACTCAAACATGCTCTAAACTTTGTCATAACCAACATATCTTAGCTTTTTAATTTTGGCTCGTTTAAGCATCGTTGTTTTCACTTTGTTGCTTGCGAATATGATCATAGTTGTGATCAAGGTTTTAAATAGTGGACATAGACGCAGTTTTTAGATCACCGGCATTATGAATATTGCATTGTAAATTGTGGTTGTTGCAGTATAATTTGTTCACAACTTAGCACAATATGCATGAAAATTATCTTTTTTATTGTACAATTAATAAAAACTTTTGGTTGTCCGTCATTTTGGCAAAAACCCTTCTATGGGCCTCTATGGCTTTATAATGCTTGGTTGATTTTTATTAATAATATTTTTCTTGGTTTGCTGTTAAAAAAAATAAAAACTTTTGGTTTATAATTTTTTTTTAACTATTATGAGATATTCAAAGTAAAAAAAATGAAATTATATTAATGAATTAATAAAGTTCACCTAGCCATACAAACACATTGAGTACCTAGACATAACTAAATCAATTGTGGCAAATTCAAAAGAAGAAAGGAAATATCTGACCAGACACCAATAAAATAAGAGAGAATTTTTTTAAAAAAATATTTAATTTACTTAACTTCAACCTTTCGAGTTGAGAAAAAGAGATCAATTAATAATAAAAATATTTTGAAAAATTAAGCTCATCATTCTCGAATTATTAAATATCTAATTTTTTAAATGTAAAACTACTTTATTTAACTCATTATCTCGAGTTATCGCAAGATATTCTCAAGAATTTTTCCTCATTACGATCTTAGCAACTTATCCTTTGTCATTATTTCAATATTATGATTAATCTTAGAGCAATTCAACATATAGTGCTAGTATAATGTAACACCCCAAATTTTTAATCCCTTATTAATAAAAGTTAATTATAAAGTTTATTTATAATTAATTATTTTATTATAATCTCTGATTTAAAATTTATGTATTACATGTGCAATTAGGTGGAAAATAATTTCACAATTATTTTTATGCAAAAATAAGAGTTTTGCATATAAGTCCCTGTTTTAGGACCTAGAAGTAATATTAGAAAGATTTTGGAGGGAAAGAAAATAAAATATTAATTTTTAAATTTTTGGTCGAAAGACTCGAGTGTTTCAACCAAACACTCGAGTGTTTCAAACAGAGTTGCACGAGTTAGTGCGTTTGATGAGTCATCAATTCGTATAACTCAAATGTTGACACGAAATCAACTCAGAAACACGTCCTTGATGGCATGTCGAGCTGCATGCATCTTGAATCTTTCTATGTAAGCTTCTGAGTTGATGGATTTGCCTCCATTTTTGCATGATAGAAGTTCTGTAACACAAATTAGGTTTTCCAACTTCATTCGATCGATTCTCCTTCGTCTTTGAGAGTTAAGCTGAGAGTTATACACCATTGCAAAGCTTGCATCTTGAGATTTGCAAAGATATAGAGTTTGTGAGTCAAGGTTAAGTGTGGTTTGAGAACGAGGTTGATCTTTTGGTGGTGTGAAAGCTGTTTCATTTTCCCTGGGCTTACTTTAGCGCTCGATTTTGGAAAGCTCAAGCAGCCATTCCATCTCAAACTTGTTCCTTTAGCTAGTACGTGTTGCAGAAAGTTTATAAAAACTAATTTCCCCAATTTTCATGGTTGTTTCATGTGTAAACCAATTCAATTTTGGTACTCTGCTGAAACTGCTCTGTTCCAGTGAGGAGTTTAGGGAAATCAGAGTTCTAGAGGTTTTTCTTGCCAAGTTTCTGTTCCTGCACGACTTAGAGGTAAGAGTGAAGCTATACATTCACTAGAATAAGGTTTAATTGTAGGAATTTATGTTGAAAGCCACCATGAGGCTTAAAGGGCTTAGTTTGAAATAGGATATTGGCTTGGAGGCCAATCTGTGCTCTGAGACTTGTTGAGACAAGTTTGATATGTTGCATGTGAACTTATTTGATGCTGTAATCAGGTAAAAAAATTGCGTATATCTGAATTTGGTGTTTGAAGTTGTTGAAAATCATGTTTTTATGCATAATTGATGTGAGATTTTGATTCTCTGTTAATTGACATGTTACAAGTATTGAGACATGTTTATTATGCATAAATAAAGTTCTGTTAAGTGTTGGTTTGAGTTAAAATTGGTTAAATTCGAAAATGGTATGTTGAAAACCAAATTTTCAGTGTATTTGCTATCAGCAATACTCGAGTGTTTGATAAAAGACTTGAGTGTTGTCTGACGCATCAGTGCATCTGCTGGCGCCTATACCCGAGTATTTAAGAAAATACTCGAGTATTGTCTGATGCATAATGTTCAGAGTTCAACCTAAAGACTCAAGTATTTTAAGAACAACTCGAGTATTCTGGGCTGAAGAACTACTCGAGTGTGTGAAGAAATACTCGAGTGTTCTGGGTTGACTGATGAAGAATTTTTCAAGATAACATGAACTACTCGAGTCTTGTGATGTCCCTAGGCCGGAAGCACCACATGAGGTGTTTGGGGGATGTTGCAGCTGACGAGGGTGACCCCGGTCCTACGTATCCCATGAGAGGGGAGTCAAGCCACACGTAGTTCTTAGGTTTAGAGAGACATTACCTTAGCCCCTAGGGAGAGGGGGATATATATAGGAGAGCTGGTTGCCCTAATGGGCTTGCTTGAGGCCCAAGTAGGGCCAGCCTGTAATGAGCTATGAGTGGATGAGCTGTCCTTGTGGATAAGGAGGGAAGACGTCATCATGTCCTTGGTGTCGGACTTGAGAAGGTGTCGGACTTGGGAAGGTGTCGGACTTGGACGTCGGACCTGAGTAGGAGTGTGAGGTCGGTCCGTATCTGGTGTCTGGTCGGCCGTTGAGCCTTGAGCTCGGCCCAGAGCACAGAGGGTGAGAGCATGATATCGGCCCGTGTCCGATGTCTGTTCGGCCGTTGAGCCTTGAGCTCGGCCGAGCATACAGAGGGCCTGCTGAAGGGTCCTCAGGTCCTGAGTGGGGGCCACGTGGACCTCGGCTAGGCCGAGTCCACCACATAAGCCCCCCAGCTCGGTCAAGGCTATTTGAGCCTTGCTCCCAGGTCTTGGTTCAGGTCCTTTTCCCAAGTCCACCACATAAGCCCCCCAGCTCGGCGAGACTTTGTGAGTCTCGAGCCGAGTTAGGAGAAAGAAAACATAGCACTAAGCATCATAGCAGTAAGTACCCCCCACCTTCTAGGAAGGGTTTGAGTACTAGTCCACAATCATGTGCTCAAGGCTAGCGAAGGATAGCAGGGCGGGTTAGGAGAAGTCGATCCGCCACATAAGCCCCCCAACTCGGGAAGAGTCGTAGAGACTCTGTGCCGAGTTGAGGTCCTTTCTGCGTCCGTCAGATCAGTGCTGAGTTGGTGATGAGGTAGAAACATGCTTGCAGGCGTGGCCTACCGCTCGGAAGAGTGTTGCGGATGGTTGAAAGTGCTCTTTTGTGCTCGGATGATGAAACTGAAAGAGTATCCCGATCTCGAACTGAGTTCGCGCGGGGGGATCGGCCACAAGCTCGGTGAGACTCATCTCGAACCGAGTACAAGCTCGGTGAGGCTCATCTCGAACTGAGTACAAGCTCGGTGAGGCTCATCTCGAACCGAGTGCAAGCTCGGTGAGGTACATCTCGAACCGAGTGCAAGCTCGGTGAGGCTCATCTCGAACCGAGTACAAGCTAGGTGAGGTACATCTCGAACCGAGGTCCCGTGGGGGATCCGCCATCAGCTCGGTGAGGCTCATCTCGAACCGAGTACAAGCTCGGTGAGGTACATCTCGAACCGAGTACAAGCTCGGTGAGGAACATCTCGAACCGAGTGAAAGCTCGGTGAGGCTCATCTCGAACCAAGGTGCAAGCTCGGTGAGGAACATCTCGAACCGAGTTCCTGCGGGGGGAGTTCCAGAATGGATTTGGGGATGCTCCGAGATGAGGGTGATGAAGTTATGAGTGTAGTCATATGAACAAATTCCTTGTGGATGGGAGAGAAGTAGCGTTAATTTCTTCATCCATGCTATTAATTAACCGCAACTGCTGAGTTCCTCGGAATTCGAGAAGTCGGATAAAATCTCACGAGTTGTCGGGAGTGTCTCTCCCCTTTAATTTTCAAAACCTTTGATTTGAGAACAACAGCGCCAGGGGCAAGCATGCAAAGCAAGGAATCGCCGAGCAAGGTCATGGTGTCTGTGCAAAAGAGCCTAGGAAACGCCAAGCTGTAGGCGAACCGACGAGCTTGTCAAGGCTCACAGGGGACCTCTAACAAAGCAGAAGGCGGAGAGGAATGCAGAGGTGAAGAAAGTGCAGTCCATAAAATATTGGCCGAGAATACCTCTCTGACCTGGAGAAGTTGGCAGACGACATCTTTGACACCTTCGGGAATGCTGTGAGTCAGATTAATACCCTCAACCCCGACCTTCGCCTCAAGGTGTTCAGGGTTGAAGACGACATGCTGATGGATTACAACAACAACAATGCTGAGGTTGATAACTCGGCTGACAACCTGCCTGCCCCCCTTGCCGAGAAGGAGAAAGAGATTTTTGATCGTTGTTTTAGACCCGATGAGGGTTGTGCTCTGCATGCGGTAAGGCGGATCCTGCACCGTTCGCCGAGGACAGTGAACTTCCAACGCAAGTTGTTGCACATAGGATGTAGTTGTCTAAGCCTTTGACTTCGGACGACTCCCCCTGACCAGTGCAGTAACTTATAAGTTTTCCTCTGAAAAAAGGTACTGTATATAAGTGAATGCGGTAGGGAACTCGGATGCCATCCTCGGCCCCAGTGTAAAAGAGGTTGCTGAGTGAAGTTATGTGAGAACATTTCACAGCAAGCTGTACTTTACCGGGTGTCCCTTGTACACTGAGCTTATAAGCCGATCTCGGAGGATGTTCACTGTATATAAGCGCCGTGCAACATTTAGGTGGCTAATGCTAAATGAGAGGATTTGTACGTACGCACTGTCTGTAGCACTAGTACCGACTTGTATGCGTGAATGCATGTAAGTGCGGTGACAGGGGGGACCGTTCTACCACAAAGGTAGGGTCGAGATGATAACCGTATGCGTGAATGCATGAATTGACCGTTCTACCACCAGGGTAGGGTCGAGATGCTAACAGCTCGGTAGAAACATGAATTGACCGTTCTACCACAAAGGTAGGGTCGAGATGATAACAGCTCGGTAGGAGCATGAATTGATCGTTCTACCACAAAGGTAGGGTCGAGATGATAACAGCTCGGTGGGAGCATGAATTAAAGAGAGTAATAGCAGCTCGGCAAATCAGATAGAAACATGAATTAGGGAGAATAATAGCAGCTCGGCAGATGAGATATAAACGTGAAATAAAGAGAATAATAATAGCTTGGCCTCCCTTTTCGATAAACCGCGCAATTTAAAATATAGAATCTCCGAGCTCAGAAATAAGCATGAACTAAGAAATAATGTATGCCTTTGGAATTGTTCACCTTCGAGAAGCCGTGGTGGTACTGTGAAAACCAAAGAAGATCCGAGCCGAGATGAAAAGTGGGGCCAGTAAGATAATAGAGGCAAACATAGCAGTTCGTCCTAAGAAGATCCAAGCCAAGATGAGAATAGAGATCGTAAGATGGCTTCGTTCAAAATAGAGACAATCGTAGCACCTCGGCCTTCCTTTTTTCGACCATTATTCTCCTGAATCTTACATTACATGTAAAATAATAGTAATAAGTGATCGTCGTTAAATTTGATGATTCATGATAATTTATGATAATTAAATAACAACAATGAAAACTGTTGGCAGGCGAGAATAAAACACCAACATAAGAGCAAGATGATTTGACCAGGTCATACGCAACAGATATGAAAGCGGCAAATTCTGAAATTTAAGATATTGTTCAACCAAACAGCATTGTCCGCATGATTTCAGGTATATCACATTCCATAACAGAAGACATTTATAAACATGTCAACGAACCAGATGAAAGCATTTAATTCGTGAAAAAAGACAACAGGAGGGGTAACGGAAATCAAATATTATCATACTATCACAACAGAAGAGGCAGAGATTTAAGGACATTTAATAGCAAGAAGACCAGATAAGCAATTTTGTTTAGCATTACGTCGGGTAGCAACATGTAGAATATCAAATAATAAGCACCGAGTAGAGGAACTATAAGGAAGCAAGTATTAGAAGCATATGTCAGAAATAGTACATCAGGTAAACACATAAAAAGGTGATGAGATAGGAGAATAATATGGGAACTAGGATTTCTTCCCTGATTCAGGTGAGGAGAGCGGTGTCGGGTTGAAGTTTTTAGGGTTGAAGTATGTCGGATAGAAGAATGTCGGATTGAAGTATGTTGAAGTGAAGCATGTCGGATAGAAGAATTCACTGTGGGACACACTGTGGTCGACTCGAGTGTGAAACACTGTGCGAATCTTCCGAAATTTCCTTGAAAATCCGAGGAGAAAAGAGTAAACTCGGATTATGATTTTCGAAATCATGTAAATCCGAGGAGAGAAGAGTGAACTCGGATTATGATTTTCGAAATCATGTAAATCTGAGGAGATAAAAGTAATGTGTGGTACTATAATTATTATTATTTTTTTTTGGTGCCTGGGCTTGTTGGCCCGTTAGGTCTTAGCTTTCTTGCTCTTGATCTTAATAGTTGGTGCTGCTGGCTTCCCCTTTTCCTTTTTTCTTGATTTGGGCCATTGGCCCGCTTTTGCAGTAATTCTTCTTTTTTTTTAATTTATTTGGGCCAAAGGCCAGTTAGGGTTTGGAACCCTAATGATGCAGCAGCTGCTACGTTACTGCAACTTCACGCCGTCATCGACGTGCAGCGGTGGCTCGCAAGGAAGGAGGCGCTGCGCTTCACTAGGAACGGCGGCGGCGACGGACCCAGCCATTACCGAACCTGGAGAAAAGCACAGCGAAGGGCACAGAGGGGTTTTGCCATGATGGCGTGGAGGCGGAGCCATTGCTGCTTCTTCTTCTTCTTCGTGAGAGTGCGTGCGGAGTTGTAGATCGGAGTTCGGACAGTGGCGGTGGAGTTGCAGATCTGAGCTCTAACGGCGGCGGCGAATTTAGAGTCGAAGGAGGGAGAGAACTCGTGATCGATCGCGGAGGGAGATAGAGAAAGCGGATCGCGGTTCGCTCGCGATCGAATCGTCCGCCGTCGCGAGCTTTGTGCCATGGCCTGGAGTTGAAGCGTCATTGGTGACGGTTAATGCAGTGGTTGCGATCTGCGGCGCCATGGAGGTCAATCGGCAGCGACGATGGGCCCAGCATCAAGCATCATCGATCTCCCACTGGTTTCTTCGAAACTTGGAACTCGAGCACGATTGTAACTGTGGTGCCACTGTTAATCATGAGGCTGGTTCGATCGTGGTGCTCGGCGGCGACTAACAGACCAGGGGGAGGACGGTGGTTTTGAGAACGAAGGAGGGAGAGATGGTGACGCCGTGGCGGTGCCTCTTCTGCCCGGTCGCGCCCCCGCAGCAGATGCAGCAGTATTGATGTTGCTGTCTCCACACCAGAACGCCTAGAACAAACTCCTTGTGGTGCCTCAGACGCACCAGATGCCCTGGCTATGAAGAGCACCAGCCGCAGCGCCGGTGAAGGATCAGCCGCAACTCCGGGGATCTAGCGGCCACCAACCCCTTTTTCCCCATCAACAGCAGCCATGAACCCGTTCTCTTTTTTTTTTGGTGAATTTGTGGGTGCGAATCAAAGTTTATCGTTCCCCACAGACGGCGCCAATGTGATGTCCCTAGGCCGGAAGCACCACATGAGGTGTTTGGGGGATGTTGCAGCTGACGAGGGTGACCCCGGTCCTACGTATCCCATGAGAGGGGAATCAAGCCACACGTAGTTCTTAGGTTTAGAGAGACATTACCTTAGCCCCTAGGGAGAGGGGGATATATATAGGAGAGCTGGTTGCCCTAATGGGCTTGCTTGAGGCCCAAGTAGGGCCAGCCTGTAATGAGCTATGAGTGGATGAGCTGTCCTTGTGGATAAGGAGGGAAGACGTCATCATGTCCTTGGTGTCGGACTTGGGAAGGAGTCAGACTTGGACGTCGGACCTGAGTAGGAGTGTGAGGTCGGCCCGTATCTGGTGTCTGGTCGGCCGTTGAGCCTTGAGCTCGGCCCAGAGCACAGAGGGGTGAGAGCATGATATCGGCCCGTGTCCGATGTCTGTTCGGCCGTTGAGCCTTGAGCTCGGCCGAGCATACGGAGGGCCTGCTGAAGGGTCCTCAGGTCCTGAGTGGGGGCCACGTGGACCTCGGCTAGGCCAAGTCCACCACAAGTCTTTGAACCAATACTCGAGTATAAAATCTGAAATTATTTAAGAATACCATTTTCAACTTAACCACTTTTATGCAAACCCAATTACACTTAAATAAATTGATATACTCAGTTTAATGATATTATTGATTTTCAATTATACCAAGCTTGAAAAGTTTAATATTGTCTCTATCACAAGATGTGTGATGCAAATGATGAGACTAATGGCTAACATTAATGAATTGCATTCATGCATGGTGAATGGTGATGAGTTATCGTTTGTCATGTTCGAGGAACATGAGGAGGGACTCTGGGAGTGCCAAATGTTGCTGCTTGCTCGATGCCACCTTAAGGTTGACGATGTGGTTATTACGTCTTTGTGACGAGATGCACTAAAGTGATAGTTTTACGTTTTGGCGATGTGACGATCACCAGATAAGGTGACGTTGTTTATCACTTTCGATTGTGCATAATAAAGTGATAGTTTTACGTTTTGGCGACGTGACGATCACCAAATAAGGTGACATTGTTTATCACTTCCGAGCAAGTACGCCATACGTTCTGATAACGTATTTATTGTATTCTAGGAATACATAGAAGTTATGGATGGACGTCCGTCTGAGTGATTAGTTGGAGAATCGCAGGAAGTGAGAGATGTCATGCATCATGCCACGATAATTGAAGAATTTAATTATAAATGAATTTGGTGTGATCATATGCATCATCATGTTGTTTGATAATGAGATTACGTGCAAATGTTTAGTTATCAGTTATCCTTATTTGATTATGTGTATGTATATGCTTACCGCTGAGCCCTACATAGGTGATGGCCCGATACCTAGCCTGCGTCGAGATCAGACCCATCCCTAGTGGTATTTGGACATATGAGGAGCACCGAGCTACTTTTAAGGTTGAGGTGGAGATTACTCTCTATCATCCTAACCCCTTTGCTCGTGTGCGCCCTCGTAGGTTTAGGATCCCTATCATATATACTATGCATGTACCCCCGTTCTATACATATAGAGTACCACCACCAGCAGCTCGACCAGTACGCAGATTTCGTAGTTTCCGTTTCCGACCAGCCACTCGTTCTCACCCCTCTGCTTTTAGAGCTTTCACTGACGATGACGTTCCCTCATCTGGTCCGACAGGTATTGGTAGGACTGCACCAGTTATAGATCCTAGGCCCAGTGGTAGGGCCTCTACCTCGTTGGACGAGATTTAAGAGGACCTTGTGGAGGGGGAGAGCGAGGAGGAGGTACCAGTCGAGCCGGTTACCAAACCTCGAGGAGGGCCTAGTGGTTCCTAGGTATAGGCATAGTATAGGTGCTATGAATCCCGGACCGATTCTGTAGCTGCGGTGGACCAGTGTTGGATGCTTGGAGGACCAGTCTGACCTGCTTTTGGACATCTTTATTTTTGATATGTGATATATTGTATATAGTTTTGAGATGTACGAGAGCTAAGGTCATTTCTTTTGTACCCTTTATATATATTTTCAGCTGAGGGACTCAGTCCACTGGACTTGTATCACTTTTACTTATGATGTCTTGTAATTGGGATCTTTTCCTTATTATATATATATATATATGTGATGTTTATGTCTCAACTGATCCTTAAGTACTATTTTCTATCTGCACACTCTAATTTTGGTAAGATGGTGAATTCGGCAGATATGGTAACTTGATAATATATATGATTCACAAGACAACGCTAAATTTATAATATTAAAGTTTACACTCTAATTTTAAATTAAGAAATGTTGTCTTGAGAAATTTTCGACGACTTAAATTATTACGGCGAATTCAATATATTACTCAGTTCTAAGATTTAATCTTTAAATGCAAGTCCAAGTGTGTCCAAGAAATATTGATTAAATAAAAAGAAATTTTTCATACGAGATATTTCAATTGAACAAAGTCCATAAAAGAAGTCTGTTGGAAATATTCATTATTTTCCATATAATTAAGGTTATAAAGAAGGGTGTTACATTTTTATGGTATCAGAGCATGGTCCTGTTACTCCTAGCCCAAGTTGAGTGGTTAGGCATGCTGTTCAATGTGATTGAACATAGTTAAGATAAGATAAGTTAGTTGTGTGTCTTGTTCTAAAAGACCTTTAGTGACCTCGAGTCCATAGTGCAGATCTGCTATGGCAACTAGAAACCAGAGTCATACCAATGAGATGTTAGATCAGATTACTGTTGTTCTGGAGAACATGCAGCAAAATCAGCAGCATCAACCAAACCAGCCACATTCATGCAATGTAGGGAGTTCGGAGGCTAAGACTCTTTCGGAATTTCGAAGTTGCAGCCCTCCAAGGTTTGAAGGAGGATACAAACCGAAGGAAGCCAATAATTGGGTTTATGAGATGAATAAGATTTTCCAAACTTTGGATTGTACCGATGTTCAAAAGGTAGCGTATGCAGTCTTTATGCTTGATGGAGAAGCTGAGAATTGGTGGAATCATATTGTGCAGTTGCTAAACAATGAAGGAAGAGCAATCAACTGGGGAGTATTTATAGAAAAGTTTCTCAATAAATACGTTCCAGAAGATTTAAGAAGGAAAAAGGAGATAGAGTTTATGTAATTGAAGCAAGGAGATATGAGTGTAGTAGAATATGCTGTCAAATTTGAAGCACTGATGAAGTATTCTCCCTATTACTTGTATAATCCTGACAAGCGGAGCAAGTGTATCAAGTTTTATGGCGGGTTAAGGCCGAAATTAAAGTCAGTTTTCAGTTATCAGAAGATACAGAGTTTTCCTACACTGGTAGATATATGTCGGATGTATGAGGATGATAAGAAAGCTGAGGTGTAAGCTGTTCAGGCAAAGAATAACCAGCAGAGTTATGGACCACAGAGAAAGAAAGGATTTAATCATTGGAATAAGGGTCCATATTCCGACCAGAACCGAGGCAAGGGTAAAGTTGAGGTTGATGATGGGGTCAAGTCTCGTAGTGATTCTCCTTACTGTGAGAGGTGCAAGAGTCATCATTATGGAAGAATCTGCTGGGCAACAAGTAATTGTTTCAATTGTGGAAAGCAGGGTCATCTTGTCGCCATTGCAAAGAACCTGGAAAGAATAGTTCCAATGAACCTGCTAGCAAACCAATGACTCAAGGTAGATTATTTACCCTGAGTGGAGTAGAAGCTAACCAATCTCCTAATCTCGTGCAAGGTAACCCTTTGCTTAATAATCAACCTTGCATGGTTTTGTTCGATTCGGGAGCCGCACATTCTTTTGTTTGTTGTGAATGTGTGAATCAATATAATCTAGGAATGTCGGGTTCACTTGTTTTCTTTAAATTAGAGACCCCTATAAGATTACTCGAATTTGCTTCTAAAGTCTGTTTAGACTGTAGTGTTGAGATATGTGATCGCGACACTAAGTTAGGTTCGATCTGTCTTCCTTTGTCGCAATTGGATGTGATCTTGGGTAAGAATTGAGAAAAGAAGAACCAAGTGATCATCGATTGTGATAGAAAGACAATTCTATGTGAAACCCTTAAACCCAAAGGATATATGTGTTGGTTTTCTGCCACCGGGAGAGAAGTTTCCGACATGGGTAATTATGGGTGAGAGCTATAAAGACAATGGAAAAGTAAAGGAAATTCATGAGGAGGATGTTTGAACCCAAAATAGGAGGAAAACTGACCAAAGGGGGACTCTCCTGAACAAAGGAGGAAGAATGATTAAGAGAATCTATTAGGGTAAAAGGACAGAGTAAGGAATCAGGACTAAATGCACTGGGGTTAGGGAAACATCGACTGCAGAAAAATATCAGAAGAGGTAAAGGTTAAGGAGTCAATAATACGGGAAGTGTGGGGCACTCAACTTCGGATTAGGTTGTGGTGTACTCAAGGGAATAATCTGCTTCAATTGCAAGAAGCCAAGGTTTTATTCGACGGATTGTTCAGAGGATGAAAGCCAGGAAGGAATGAATAATCAACAAATCGAGTGCGGATGAGTGATCACCCTGTTAGGATGTGAGTTAGAATTCGGATATAGGTAACCCGAATTTACCTCTTTCCTTAATTTGAATTAATGTAGTCAAATGTTTCTCGATTATGTTAGTTAAACCATTTGATAATCTGAAAGATCTAAACAAACTCTTGACTTAATTTTTTGTGATCAAACCCTTATCACAATTGGATGTGATAAATATCTTGGCACTACAGAAATGGAAAGATCAGTTAAGGCTAGAGAGATTAACAACCAACGGGATAGGACAAGCATTTGTCTCCCCAATGGAAATATCTCCAGAATTTGACAGTCTGACTAAGTCTGATAGTGACGATAATATTCCTTATATTTTAAGTTCATCTAACTTAAAGATATATCGTATAGTCTTTCTTGAGAAAGATTATATCTGAAAGGGATGATTTGATTGCTGATAGTTTGAATATTAGGACTGATCACCCTAATGTTTATAACTGTTAAGGAATGAAGTCATACAAATGCTTCCTTACTCATGCCTGAGTGGTCAGAGTGCGCAGCGGAAAAAGGTTTTTCCTCAAAAAGTTATTTTAACGTTTTAATTGAAGAGTTTATATATATATATATATATATATATATATATATATATTTGAAAAGTGTTATTCGAAAAAGGTGTCTGTTCAAAGATTTCATTGGAAATATTTTGTGAAAAATTTGAGACAAGAAATTTAAGAAAGTATAAGAAGAATTTTTTTAAGTGGGGGAGGATATCCCCAAATGACATTTTGAGAATAAGAACATAAGAAACTATCTTTTATATAATTTTAGAAATACAGAATTTTGGGGACGAAATTCCTTTTAAGTGGAGGAGTAGTGTAACACCCCAAATTTTTAATTCATGATTAATAAAAGTTAATTATAATGTTTATTTATAATTAATAATTTTATTATAATCTCTTATTTAAAATTTATGTATTACATGTGCAATTAGGTGGAAAATAATTTCACAATTATTTTCTATGCAAATATAAAAGTTTTGCATATAAGTCCCTGTTTTAGGACCTAGAAGTAATATTAGAAAGATTTTGGAGGGAAAGAAAATAAAATATTAATTTTTAAATTTTTGGTCGAAAGACTCGAGTGTTTCAACCAAACACTCGAGTGTTTCGAATAGAGTTGCACGAGTTAGTGCATTTGATGAGTCATCAGCTCGTATAACTCAAATGTTGACACGAAATCAACTCAGAAACACATCCTTGATGGCGTGTCAAGCTGCATGCATCTTGATCAATTCCTCTATATAAGCTTCTGGGTTGATGGATTTGCCTCAATTTTTGCATGATAGAAGTTCTGTAACATAGATTAGGGTTTCCAGCTTCGTTCGATCGATTCTCCTTCATCTTTGAGAGTTAAACTGAGAGTTATACACCATTGAAAAGCTTACATCTTGAGCTTTTCATAGATATAGAGTTTGTGAGTCAAGGTTATGTGTGAATCGAGAACGAGGTTGATCTTTTGGTGGTGTGAAAGTTGTTTCATTTTCCTGGGGCTTACGTTAGGGCTATATTATGGTAAGCTCAAGCAACTATTCCATCTCAAACTTTTTCCTTTAGTTAGTACGTGTTGCAGAGAGTGTATAGAAACTAATTTCCCCAATTTTCATGGTTGTTTCATGTGTAAACCAATTCGGTTTGGGTACTGTGCTGAAACTGCTCTGTTCCAGTGAGGAGATTGGGGAAATCGGAGTTCTAGAGCTTTTTCTTGCAAAGTTTCTGTTCCTCCACGACTTAGAGGTAAGGGTGAAGCTATACATTCACCAGAATAAGGTTTAATTGTAGGAATTTGTGTTGAGAGCCACCATGAGGCTTAAAGGGCTTAGTTTGAAATAGGATATTGGCTTGGTGGCCAATCTGTGCTCTGAGACTTGTTGAGACAAGTTTGATATGTTGCGTGTGAACTTATTTGATGCTGCAATCAGGTAAAAAAATTGCGTATATCTGAATTTGGTGTTTGAAGTTGTTGAAAATCATGTTTTTATGCATAATTGATGTGAGATTTTGATTCTCTGTTAATTGACATGTTACAAGTATTGAGACATGTTTACTATGCATAAATAAAGTTCTGTTAAGTGTTGGTTTGAGTTAAAATTGGTTAAATTCGAAAATAGTATGTTGAAACCCAAATTTTCAGTGTATTTTCTGTCAGCAATACTCGAGTGTTTGATAAAAGACTCGAGTGTTGTCTGACGCATCAGTACATCTGCTGGCGCCAATACCCGAGTATTTGAGAAAATACTCGCGTATTGTCTGATGCATAATGTTCAGAGTTCAGCCTAAAGACTCGAGTATTTTAAGAGCAACTCAAGTATTATGGGCTGAAGAACTACTCGAGTGTGTGAAGAAATAGTCGAGTGTTCTGGGTTGACTGATGAAGAATTTTTCAAGATAACATGAACTACTCGAGTCTTTGAACCAATATTCGAGTATAAAATATGAAATTATTTAAGAATACCATTTTCAACTTAACCACTTTTATGCAAACCCAATTACACAAATAAATTGATATACTTAGTTTAATGATATTATTGATTTTCAATTATACCATGCTTGAAAAGTTTAATATTGTCTCTATCACAAGATGTGTGATGCAAATGATGAGACTAATGGCTAACATTAATGAGTTGCATTCATGCATGGTGAATGGTGATGAGTTATCGGTTGTCATGTTCGAGGGACATGAAAAGGGCCTCTAGGAGTGCCAAATGTTGTTGTTTGCTCGATGCCACCTTAAGGTTGACGATGTGGTTTTTACGTCTTTGTGACGAGCTGCACTAAAGTGATAGTTTTCACGTTTTGCAACGCGACGATCACCAGATAAGGTGTCGTTGTTTATCACTTTCGATTGTGCATAATAAAGTGATAGTTTTACGTTTTGGTGACGTCATGATCACCAGATAAGGTGACGTTGTTTATCACTTCCGAGCAAGTACGCCATACGTTTTGATAACGTATTTATTGTATTCTAGGAATACATAGAAGTTATGGATGGACGTCCGTCTGAGTGATTAGTTGGAGAATCTCAGGAAGTGAGAGATGGCATGCATCTTGCCACGATAATTGAAGAATTTAATTGTAAATGAATCTGGTGTGATCATATGCATCATCATGCTGATTGATAATGAGATTACTTGTGAATGTTTAGTTATCAGTTATCCTTATTTGATTATGTGTATGTATATGCTTACCCCTGAGCCCTTAATGGGTGATGACCCGATACCTAGCCTGCGTCGAGATCAGACCCATCGCTAGTGGTATTTGGACATATGAGGAGCACCGAGCTACTTTTGAGGGTAAGGTGGAGATTATTCTTTATCACCCTAACCCCCTTGCTCGTGTGCGCCCTCGTAGGTTTAGGATCCCTATCATATATACTATGCATGTACCCCCGTTCTATACATATAGAGGACCACCACCACCAGCTCGACCAGTATGTAGATTTCATAGTTTCCCTTTCCGACCAGCCACTCGTTCTCACCCCTCTGCTTTTAGAGTTTTCACTGACGATGACGTTCCCTCATATGGTCTGACAGGTATTGGTAGGACTGCACCAGCTGTAGATCCTAGGCCTAGTCGCCGGACGAGATTAAGGAGGACCTTGTGGAGGGGGAGAGCGAGGAGGAGGTACCAGTCGAGCTGGTTACCAGACCTAGAGGAGGGCCTAGTGGTTCCTAGGTATAGGCATAATATAGGTACTATGGATCCCGGACCGATTCTGTAGCTGCGGTGGACCAGTGTTGGATGCTTGGAGGACCAGTCTGACCTGCTCTTGGACATCTTTATTTTTGATATGTGATATATTATTGTATATAGTTTTGAGATGTACGAGAGCTAAGGTCTTTTCTTTTGTACCCTTTATATATATTTTCAGCTGACGGACTCAGTACTCTAGACTTGTATCACTTCTACTTATGATGTCTTGTACATGGGATCTTTTCCTTATTATATATATATATATATATGATGTTTATATCTCAACTGATCCTTATGTACTATTTTCTATCTGCACACTCTGATTTTGGTAAGATGGTGAATTCGGCAGATATGGTAACTTGATAATATATATGATTCACAAGACAACGCTAAGTTTATAATATTAAAGTTTACACTTATTTTAAATTAAGAAATGTTGTCTTGAGAAATTTTCTATGACTTAAAGTTATTACGACGAATTCAATATATTACTCAGTTCTAAGATTTAATCTTTAAATGCAAGTCCAAGTGTTTCCAAGAAATATTGATTAAATAAAAAGAAAATTTTCATACGAGATATTTCACTTGAACAAAGTCCATAAAAGAAGTCTGTTGGAAATATTCATTATTTTCCATATAATTAAGGTTATAAAGAAGGGTGTTACATATAACATGGACATTTTGCTAATCCATGGAAGGTACTTGCGGTTATGTAGTTCAGTGCCTAGCTTGACTGTCTAAAATATGTTATATTTCATTGATTTTATTTCCTCTTTATCTTAGTATTTATTTGTTTGTAATGGTTTTTATTTTGGTTTATTAGCTTTTAGTAGTTTAGTTTTGCATAATAAACTTCATCACAGAATGAATCCTTTTGCCATGATTCCAGGTGCTTTGGAGCTTGAATTGAAGGATCATTAAGATGGAAGGACTCATGAATGAATAAATCCATGAAGATTACTAAAGAGATGTGGAAAAAGACCAAAAAATGGTTTCAGGGGCGCCCAAGCACATAAGGATCATTCCCAGGCGCAATTGGGGGTGAAACAACCAAGAATCATACCCATGCATAGGGCAAAAGGCGCCCAAGCGCTTGTCATGAAAACAGGGGGCCACTAAAGCGCCCCAAACCGCACTTAAGCGTACCGGTCATTTTCAAAAAAGCGTCAAGGCGACAACAATATAATGCTGCACCTGGGAGTGGCTAACATATATTTTCAATTATTCTAATTCAAATTTTGTGACCTTTGAGCTGCTTTTCCTAAAAAAAACTCGTGGCAACACTCAAAATACTCATTCTAAACATTAGAAAAACATCTAAGGCTCAGAATAAAGTGGAGACGATCAAGGAGGGAGTCCCGTCGTCCTCAAATGAAGGAATTCTAAGAGGGGAGGATTGCCTTTGGACTCAAATCTATGTCTCCCATGGATTTTGTTCTTCCTTTTATCTTTCCCTTTTCATTATCTATCTTTAGTTAATCCTTTTGTTAGAGATGTGGTGAATTGGATTGTAATTATGTGATTTACAATAACAATTATGAATGAGTTCATGTTTATGCTAATTGTTTTTCTTATAGTTTTCATTGCTATTCATAGAAATAGCTAATCTGTGATGTGGGAGTTCAATCCTTCAATTTGGAAATTAGGGATTCAATTAGCCCTATAATCAAACATTATAATTTCGCAACTCGTAGGAATGCTTTTAGTAAATTATATAACATTTGTGATTCCGATGTTTTTAATCAAACGATTATTAGTTTAGGACTCACATAAGGGATTAAGGCGTCTAAACAAATAATACAAAGTAAGTCCCTTGAGGAATCGATTTCTTACTGCCTCTGGAATCATTGTTAACATTATATGAATGAGATTTATAATCAATGTAAATCACTATTGTTGTTAATGAAATCATGTCCCTAGCACTTTTATCCATCACACAACGTAATTATTTTTATTTTCTTTCAAAATTCAAACAAATATTTTTAATCCAATTTTATTAGTTTAACAACAATAAGGTGAAAATTGCTAGAATCAACTAATCCTTGTGGGTTCGACACTCTAATTTACTACTATATTACTTGTACGACCTAATACATCTGCCCAAGTTATTCATCTGATGTATAGCCAAGGTTGGTTCCAGTTTTTGATCTAGTTCAGTTATGGCTTCATATTTTCAATAGTCAAGTTCATGACCTATTTTTTTTCCTCGGTAATCTAGTTCAGCCCATAACTCAAGATTATGTTGGAATTAGCCTCAAATCACGAGAGAGGGGTGAATCGAGTTTTATTAATTTTATTAAAAAATACTCGAATGAAATATTATCTAAAAATTATTTATGAAATGAATTAATAGTAAGTGATAATTTTTTGCGAATATATGAAAAACATAGAGTTGTGCGAAAACGATAATAATTAACAAAATAATCGTAGCAAAAATAATCGCAATGAAATAAAAAGAAGTGAGGGATAGAGAGATGCAAACCCAAAATTTTATACTAGTTTAGCCTCCCCGGTGAGTCTCACGTACACTTTGGGTGCTGAAAAGGCCGTCCAGTCCCTAACTAACGTGCTTAGGATTTGTTGTTATTAATCACTTGAAAGTTTCAAAGCCCAATACACCCAAATCGCCCACACACTAATCGGTTCAACCTTTTGTTTGGGACCTCAATCACACTCAAGGGTTCCTCACCCTATTATGTAGAGGATGCCACACCCTTACACTAGAGAAGTCTTTTCCTAACAACTATGGATTACACGAAGGAAAAATAGGATTGCTCGTATACAATAGAAGCACTCTAAGTAGTGTGCATTAAACAAATTGAAACACTATGATAGAGGTATGTATCTCATTCAAGCACCAATCGTACACCAGGCTATATATGGAGAAGAAGATGAAGAAGAACGTGAAACAATTTTTCTCCAAAAGTTTCAAAAACTAGAGAGAATATTGATTTTTAAAAGTGAAGGAATGGAATGAATGAGTAATTTGATCAGCCCTGTCTTATTTCAAAAATATGATAAGGGAAAAATTAAAAAAAATCCAACAATTAATGAAATTGATCCAGAGTCGTTTTTGAATTTTTTTTTTTCAAAAATGTAATCGATTACTTTCTCAAGGTCGGTAATCGATTATTTTAATTAAAGTAATCGATTACAACTTTCCAAGTAATTGATTCCTTTCTCTTTGAGTTTTGTGTGATGCAGTATAAGTAATCAATTATTTGATCAAGTAATCGATTACTCTTTCACAAAAGTAATCGTTTCTAAAGCCTCTGGATTTTGTATGATGCTACAAAAGTAATCGATTATTTGACCAAGTAATCAATTACTATTCTTACAAAGGTAATCAATTCACCAAGTTCAAGTAATCTATTTAGAGCTCTCTGAATTGTATATGATGTTGCAGAAGTAATCGATTATCCACACAAGTAATTGATTACTCCTTGCTAAAACTTCTACAAAATTGTTTTCAAAGTCCAGAAAGTGAAACCAGAGTTTTTAAAAGTATTTATGCATGAAAGTTTGTTGGAAAAACAATTTTAAAACATTTTGAATTTATTTTTCATGTCCTAGTGTATTACATACATGCTTGAATAAGAAAGATACATTGCCTTACAATTTATCCTAAATGAAGTACGAGGTAGACTCTTCATGAAGCCTTGACATGTATGGTTGTGCATTTGCTTTTCCCTCTTTAGTTCCTTGTTTTTTATCATCAAAACTTGAAACATCGGAATGTGTTGTCTTCTAATAGATCAAATTAATCCTTTTAGAAGCTAAGAGATCATAGAAGTGAATTTTGCCTTTATTAGCAAAATATTTTTCATACACATGGTTGAAAGAACAATTATCCAACATAAGTTCCGAAAAAATGTATTTTCAGAAAAGGCATGTTAACAAATGTCGTTAAGGTATTGTTTAAGGCAAAAAAAAAAGGTGATGATTTTATCTTGGAAAATAATGAATTTCGAACATCAAGAGATGGTGCACTTATATTTTTGCAATTCAACTTTCTTTTAGGAGTAATGTGTCAAATTGGTCCGTGACTTTGGGGCACCAATCATTTTAGTCCCTGAGTTTTTTGAAATTTCAAATTGGTCCTTGAGATAGGAAAACGTAAGTCACATTAGTCCTTGAAGTTAATGGTCGTTAGTGGTCCTTAACGTGGACTAACAGAATGGCCAAAACAATGTCGTTTTGGTAAAAAAAAATGGAAGACCGCTGACTACCTATCAAATTAGTCCTTGAGATTGTGGGCACCGATCAAATTAATCTCTGACTTTGTGGACCACCGACAGCAAGGACTAACGCGACCCACATTTTACTATCTTGAGGACTAATTTTAAATTTTGATAATCTTAAGAACTAATTTGACCGGTGCCTACAAAGTCAGGGACTAATAAGACTATTTACTCTTATGTCACTGGATAACAAGACCCTTAAAAAATTGGATCTTATTGGTTTAAGCTATACTCCTATTTACCTGTCTCATTTGAAGTAATTTTTTTTTCATATTCATCTGTCTCGTTTACAAGTTCAAGAGTGTAATAATTGTTATTTCTCTTTCTATCCCTATTCAACAACGGAAAAAAAATTAATGATTACATATAGAGAAATTATGTTAAGGAAAGACATAATTAAAATTATTGAAAATTAAAGCAATTATTATATTTTTTACTACGTATACCCGTTCCTTTATAATTGTCGTTTAATATTATATATATTACCTGGATGAGGAAGTATATTTAATTTATCTTGTTTGTAATAAATCAATACTTGTTTTATCACTTTTGCCCTTTGTCTCTCTATAATAATTTATCATTTCTCTCCCCTTATTATCTCTCATATTAATTAGATGTGTGTAGAGTTGTAAAAACAATAATTCATATCATCTCAGTTTTCAAAAATAATAATTAACCCCCCTCCCTATATATAAGGTCATTTAGATAGATTTCACGTCCATTTAAGAAAGTTTGTTAATTTAATTAATGATATTGGAAAGGCTTATTTATTATTTTGGTCCCTAAAAGTTCAACGTGCTTTGGTTTTAGTCCCTAAAAGTTATTTTGACCGTGACTGGTCCTTAATTTTTCAAACATTTTGGTTTTGGTCTCATCTGTTAGAAAAAATCAATTATTTGTTGACCTGGTTAACGGAACCCATACCAACAGCTACATGGTGTGAGATAGCGTCAAATTAAATAAGTATTGTGACATAGATGATTCAAGTCCATAAACGCAAAATTCTAGTATGAGACCATTTTGAGTAAATTTGTGTCCATGGATCTGTATCATCCATGTCATATCACTTATTTGGTGTCTCCTCACACTACATGACTGCTGATATGATGTTCTAACTAGCCACATCAGCAAATAACAGTTTTTTCATAATAGAGTGGATCAAAACCAAAATGTTTGAAAAATTAAGGATCAGTCCCGGTCAAAATAACTTATAGGAACTAAAACCAAAACATAGTGAACTTTTAGGGACCAAAAGCATAAATATGTGAACATTTGATATGTATTTTCAAAATTACCCCTATTAATAGTATTGAAAATCTAAAAAGTATTAAATAAATAGGGGTGTTTATGGAAAGAAGTAATTAATTGTCATTGAAAATTGGTATATGGTCTTATAAATAAGAACAAAATAAAAATTTCAAAAGAGTCTTATATTTAAGAACGGGGGTAGTATTTAGGAACAAATCAATTTTGCTAAAGTGATAATTATAAAGAAATAGAGGTAGTAAAATGTGTGCTTTTGTGTAATACTCCCTCTGTCCTAAAATATAAGTATTAGATAGTGAGAATGTTTTGGTCCTTTTTTATAAGTACTTAGTCTAGTTTTTAATGACATTAATTAATTCCTTTTTATAAATATAATTATTTACTCAACAGTTTTTAGAATTTTAATGATGATTATTAAAATATTTTTGAAAAAGTATATCAAATATTACCAATTCCAATCTCATTAACAATATCAACTAATTTTCTTCGGGTGCAAATTCACTCAAATGACTTATATCAAGAGGGATATAGATAAGATAAATATCAATGGAAGGAAATACTCTCTCTATCCCAAAATGGGTAACAATGTGAAAAGTAAAAAAAATGATAAGGGAACATGTTTTTTACATTTTGTCTAATAACTTAAGGCTTATTTATGGTTTTAGTCCCTAAAAGTTATTTTGATCGGGACTAGTTCTTAAATTTTCAAACAATTTTGGTTTTGGTCTCATACATTAGTAAAAATCTGTTATTTGCTGACATGGTTAACAAAAATCCACACTAGCAGCTACGCGGTGTGAGGTAGCGCCAAATAGGTGATGTGACATGGATGATTCAGGTCCATGAACTCAAAATTTTATGTACGGGACCATTTTGCGTATCAGACCATTTTTCATCCGTGGATCTGTATCATCCACGTCATATCACTTATTTGGCGTCACCCAGACCACATGAACTGCTGATGTGATGTTCCACTAGCCACACAAACAAATAACAGATTTTTACTAATGAAAGGGTCCAAAACCAAAATGTTTGAAAATTTAAGGACTAGCCCCGATCAAAAGAACTTCAAGGGATTAAAACCAAAACACGCTGAACTTTTAGGGATTAAAACCATAAATAAGCCATAAATTAATAACCAACAATCAATCCATTAATTTAATATATTATTATTCATTGATTACACAATCATATTTCATAGTATATAATTTTCAAGTATTTATATTAGGGTTGTGACATCCCCAATTTTTATAAAATATAAAAATATAAATATTTATATGTGTGATTAATTTTCTATAAAAATATACTCATTCTTAAATTTCTAAATAATTATCAAAGTGATTTTTAGTAAAATCATCACTTAAAGATCGTTCCATATATCATTCATTAATCGTTGGATCTTGTTCAAATTTGGAGATAAGCTTCCCAATCCTCACATTTTCATATCTAAGGGTGTGATTTGTGTTTGGTAACAAAAATCCAAGATAATCAAAAGGTGGGATTATTATTATTTGTGTTTGGTGATCTTAAAGGCTGAGATTAAAAAAAAAAAAAAATTCTATTACAGTATTAAAAATTTATTTTGGGCTAATTTTTATACTGTATTTTTTTCGGAGGGAGTACTATTGTGGTAGGCCAATCCCCATGGGACGTGTGGTGTGGCATGGGAATAGATAGCTCGATGGAATAAAAGAAATACAAATTGTATAAAAATGTAACGACATGGTGAGTCCCAAAGCAAATGGAATAAAGCAATTTAGACCGCCCAACATGCGACTGCGTATTATTTTTTCCGGTACTACCTTGGGGAGAATATATGTTACTCCTTTCGTTTCAGAATGTTTGACCTTTTAGATCTGGGCACACAGATTAAGAAAGTGTTGATTATTGTAAGTATTATGTATGATTTGTCCAAAATGTCCCTATTTAATCTTTATTGAAAATTGTAATGGTATTTAATTTTTATTAGTAAGTGTGTCCATTAATTAATGTATAGTGGTTTAGAGATGAGAGAGATGATAAAAGTAGAATTAATGAGGAGTAAGAGAAATTATTGAATGAAAGGTTAATATTGGAAAAAAAAAATATGTTTGTGTATTGAAAATATAAAAGGCCAAACATTGTGAAACAAGAAAAAAAGGCTAAAAGGTCAAACATTGTGAAACGGAGGGAGTACTTTCTCCGATTCCTAATATAAGCATCATTTGACCAAAAATTTTTAGTCCTAAATATAAACACCTTTTTTAAAATTTTATAAAATTAACCCTATTTAATATACTTTATTATATTTGTGGGGAAAATAAACACCAATTAATGACTAGAAAATCAAAATAATGGATTGGTAAATATGCACTTAAAATTTACAATTTCAATACAAATAACTAACTTACCTACTTTTCTTAAATGGAATGAAATTGGTGAAATGGTGCTTATATTAGGGAAAGGAGGGACCAACAAAGCCCAACACAGTTGGTGGATAGCTGGGTTCCTTAAGGATGATGTCAGAGGTTGCCGTGGGCATGGAAAAGGCTTTGTTGGTAGAGGCAAAACTCATTTCGGTGATCTCTACGCCTCGGAGGGGATTAGTCTTCGGCTGTCGGCTGGGGGATACCCTTGGTGTACACAAAAAAAAATTAGGGACAAGAGGGAGTAATAAAGATGATTTTTATAATGTTTGACTTTTTAATAAGTGAATTAAGAGCATTTGTTAACATCCGACTATATTAATAGTAGGATATTGATAATTACTGCACTAAAAGCATTAATTAAGAAATACTATATGAATTATGTTAACAAATGTCCTAAAAATGTTTTTGGCTAAACTTCTTATTTGGTTTCTTACTTTATTTTTCAATTTTAAATTGGTCCCTTACGTATTTTTGGTTTCAAATTGGTCCCTCATATTTATTTTCGCTGTCAAAATGGTTCATGAGTCACTGTTCATCTTACGTGTCAATATCATATTGGTTCACGGGAGTCGAAGTCCTCCTCCTCCTGAACACACATACATATGGACCCATTTCCGAGCAGGGGCTGCCACCCAGATCATCGCAACATCGGAAAGGTCACCAGCCCGGGCAGAAGCAAACAAACCCGGACCATGAAAGGAAAGGAAGGTTCAGCACCATAGTGGTCCACATAGGATGAATAGTGATTCAGGGACCAACTTGATAGCGAAAAGAAACACGAGGGACCAATTTGAAATAAAAAATACGTAAGGAACCAATTTGAAATTTAAAAATAAGGTAAGGGACCAAATGAGTAGTTTAGGAAATTATTGAAGCATTTTAAAATAAGTAGGTCAACATTAAAAACTTAAATTAACTTATCATAACTAATAATTTAAAATATCATTGGTTATTCAATCATACATTATACAAATTTTTTTATTTATTACTCTCTACATTTCTTATTATAAGGTATCATTTTGGTAGATTTTTTATCCCTTTTTATAAGTTGTTTTAGAATATCTAAGTAACATCAAAAGTGTTTATTCCAAATACATTCCTCATAATTTCATAGGTTTAATATGGTAATAATTAGAATAGAGAAAAATAAATAAAGTTATAAGGTTTTAAATATGGGTAATTTTGGATTGACATCATATTTTTTGATAAATTTGAGAATAATAATTACTCCCCTGGCTCGAATTATAAGAAAAAAACATACTTTTTTTAATTTAAAATATAAGTAAAACTAACTAATTTTATTAAATTTTGTTTCATTTCTAATGCCACTTTCCTGTAAACATCCCTAGAAAATAGTTATATTATTTAATTTTTGTTTCATTTTCAATACTACTTTCTTAAAATACCTCTATTTTTTTTATAAATTTAAAAAAAAATCAAATACAATAAACTAGCATTCTTAATAACTTAAAATGAATTATTTTTACTTATAATTCAAGATGAAGTAAGTACTTTTTTAATATACGTGAATTAAATAAAAATGATTTATTGCGAGGGATATAGGAAATATTAGGACATCGCGGATAATAAATAACTTTGCAATTTTTGTGCTTTTTTGGGATGGGGGAGTAATAGATACTCCATTCGTTTCATATGTATTGTGTTTTAAGGTTATGCATAGGTTTTAAGAAATGATTAAATGAGGTAAAGATTTGTTGTATTTTGATTATAATATCCTTATTTAATCATTATTGAAGAGAGAGAAAAATATTAAAAGTGAAAAAAAAGTGTAATAAATAGGAATATATTTGAAAAAATAACATTACTATATATTGGATTTATAAAAAACAAAATTTATAAAACATTGTATAAATGCTAAAATAACTTACCTAAGAAACAGAGGGAGTAACCGAGTAAGACAGGCATTTAAATATTCGGTTGTTATTACAGTATAATAATGTCACATTTCTCTGCCGTTGAACAGATAATCTGTCGCTTTTGTCTCTTCCCACACACACTTTTAACATTCACTCACTCTCACTCTCACTCACTCCCTCTTTTAAAACTCAAACGAATCCACTTTTCTTTTGCTCCATTCTCACCATCTTCCCCTGAATTCAATTCCTACATACCCTCTTAATTATCTCTTACCACAAATGGGTTCAAGAGCACGTTGGCGCCAGAGTTGGGCTCCACAACCATTAACACCCTTAATGGAAGGCCCTGACCCTGAATTGCAAGAAGAAGGAACCAAAAAAGAGAGCTCTTGGGAAGTCATTAGGGAATGGTTCAGGACTCAGAAGATCTCCCCTGGAGGCAGCTTTTCACAATCATTCTATGGAACTATTCATGCAAAAACACAGGATTTGAGGTTATTGCTTGGTGTCTTGGGCTGTCCCTTGGCTCCAATTCCCTCTGCCCATGATCCCACTCTTAGCCTTCACATCAAAGATACCCCATTTGTAAGCTCTCTCAACTCTCAACCTACAAATTAACATGTTACCCTCATGTAGAGTTATTCTTGCATGAATGTGTCCCTACTCATACAATCAATCAAAATAGCTAGTAAGATAGTTTTAAAAAAATCATTTTATCTTTTTTTTGAATCTTGGTGTGTACCACAATTCTAAGGTAGCATCATTATAATTCTGGTATCTCTACAAGATTGTAATTTTTTTTTGGATAAGATCTACAAGATTGTAATTATATTACGATTATAGTTGTGATCACATCGACAACATATTTTTTCAATAATCCACAATTGTACCGATAAAGGCAAACATAATCATAACCATAACTTCAATCACTACGGGCAAATACTGTTTAAAACATTGATCATTAATAATCATTTGATTGGTTGTCCCGGTATTCACAAGTCATAAGAGTTTTTCCTTTGTTTTTATTCCTTTTTTGTACTTGTACTAGTACTACAAACAATTACTCCACTTTTAAGGTAATAATGTTTATAATTAATGTAACTTCAAGCAGGAAACTTCAACCGCCAAGTACATTATACAACAGTATTTGGCTGCCACCGGGTGCCTAAAGCAGCAAAAGGACACAAAAAACATGTATGCAACTGGGATGGTGAAGATGATATGTTGTGAAACAGAGATTTCATCTGGGAAAAGTGTCAAGTGTTTGGGGACAAGAAGCACTGAGAATGGTTGCTTTGTACTTTGGCAAATGCTGCCAGGAATGTGGTCACTTGAATTGGTGGTTGGTGGCCACAAGGTGGTTGCTGGCAGCAATGGCAAGACCGTGTGGCGGCATACACCTTGGTTAGGTACACATGCTGCCAAAGGCCCCCAGCGCCCCCTGCGACGCATTATTCAGGTATGAATGAGTATCAAATTATTTCATGGTACTCGTTAAGGTTTGTAAAATTAGAAAAATAAATCACAAGTGTATATACCAAATTTTTTTTATTGATAGTTGAAGAATAATCTCTTTCAAAAAGAATATTTTATATTTTAAAATGAAATAAAAATGAGTTTGCGTAAATATGGAGTTTAGTTATATAAATAATTTGCTTGATTTTTTTTTTTTTGTTTCCATAATTTGCTTGATTTTGAAATATATTTGTTTGATTCAAATATATAGCAACACATTTAGCTAATGATGTGTACCATATATATCTCATTACTGTCTCTCAAATTTCCATATTGTTATAGCAAAATAGGAAAGAATATTTTGAATTTTAGAGAGAAGACTAAGAATGAGACTCGTTTTGCTATATAAGATAGAACATGTCTTTGTGCAGAGAGAAAATCGAAAATAATAGTACAACTTTTGATATTTATTTTCTTAGATGCCAAATAAAATATAAATTCATTTTGTAATATTTCTTCTCTTTCTAAATATAAGATCATTTTAGATTTTTTTTCCTTATTTCTTTTATAAGCCATATTTTATTTTGACCTTATTTATAAAACCATTTACCAATTTTCAATTATAATTAGTTATTTCTTTTTACAAATACTATTATTTACTCAACACTCTTTAAAATTCATATAATACTTATAAAGATATTGATATTTCTAATATAATTAACTAAATTAATCAATTTTTTAATGAACATAAAGTTTATAAAAAATATCTTATATTTAAGTACGGAAAGAAGAAGTAAATTGTTTTTTTTATTTTTGGGTCTTGGTTGTTTGGTTGGTGGGTAGACTTTATTTGTTGGAATTGAGGCTTAGGGGACAAAGCTATAGGTTCATAGCAACTTGTACCAAACAAAGATAAAGATTGAGAAACAATTGAAATCCCAATGAATGAAGGGTATATTTCGAGCTGACAAAGATGGAGAAACTGTCTCATGCTTTACCCTACAATGTGAATTGTTTCTTTAGGAATTAAGGATACTTACATGCCACGTGATTTCAATCTGACGTCATCTACGATTATTGTATAAATCATGAGTCATGATCTTGGGATTGCCACTTATTGCAGGTACCTAAGGGTACCCGGTATGACTTTTGCTTTAACTTTTACTTTTTGCACTTTAATGAATAGTCCTTGCTCCACTGCATTATTGTCTCTGCTTTCATTCATGCCTAAATATTCCTTTTCCCATTTGTACCTGTTCTCTCTTATAAAATGCTTAGCTTAAGTTGAAAACGGATTTGGATTCTCTAATTTCATATTTCCTAACTTCAATAACTTCATTCTTTATTTAGAAATAAAATCCTCTCTCTTCATTTTCACATTTAGTTTAATTAATTAAATAAAATAAATTATTTCCAAATATGGAATGAACTTATTGAAGTTATGAAAATTTGATGTTAGAGAATCCAAGTCCGTTAAAAACATGTCACTCCTTTTCCTGGTTTATGTGCAGAACCCTTTGATTTTTTAATTAAGTATATGAATCATGAAATACTAAAGTAAATTCATGAATTTGTGATTTATAAGACAGTAGGTCTTTATCTTGTGCCTTTCTCTAAAACATAGTTTAGCTTATTGCACTATAGAAGTAATGACTATTGAGAGAAAAACTAACAATAATCTTACGTGTACATTTTGAATTACTCTGGAAATACATTTGTTTGTCTTATATACAGAAACACCACTCAAATATATATCGAGATATATATCAATTCTGAATATATATGTAACACAACTCAAAAAAAATATGTGCTTCTTCTTTCACCTCTATTTATTTTTTTTACATATATAATTGTTGTACCATGATGGTGTTGGTCATTTATTTTTATCTCAAATATAATTTTTCCCACTATGTATAGTTATTACTCCCTCCGTCCCTAAATATAAGACATTTTTTACACTTTTATTTTGTCTCTATTTATAAAACCCTTTACCAATTTTCAATGATCATTAATTACTTTTTTCCACAAACACCCCTATTAATTTATCACTTTTTAGATTCTCAATAACATTCATAGGGGTAATTTTGAAAATACATATCAAAAGTTCATATTTCCAATTCAATTAACTAAATTATTCCACTTTTTTAATTGACGTGAAATCTTCCAAAGGGGTCCTATATTTAGAAACGGAAGGAATAACATTCTGATTGGATAAAACAAATTTCGCGGACCATTTCGTGAAAACATTTTCGTAATAAATAGCAATGCTCTTTATTTTATCTCAAATATTTAGATTATCTCAAATATTTTTAAGTTCATGCTCTGCCGTTATCATGTAAAATTCGATACATAACATTCATAACCTTCTGTTTTGTTGCGATATATATATTATATTACAGGGCTTAGATCCAAAGAGCACAGCAAGCTTATTCACTAACGCACAATGTTTAGGCGAGAATCGAATCGGGACCGTTGATTGCTTTGTCTTAAAGGTATGTGCAGATCGTGCGGCCGTGATCGAAAGGAGCGAGGGCCCCGCAGAGGTGATAAGGCACATACTATACGGCTACTTTTGTCAAAAAAGTGGACTCCTCATATACTTAGAGGATTCTCACCTCACAAGGGTTCAAACCGAAGAAAATGATACGGTGTATTGGGAGACCACCATAGGCAGCAGCATCGGAGACTATAGAGACGTTGATGGGATCATGATCGCGCATCAAGGCCGTTCAATCGCAACGGTGTTTCGGTTCGGGGAGCTCTCGATGCAGCATAGTAGAACCCGGATGGAAGAGACTTGGACCATAGATGATGTTATGTTTAATGTGCCGGGACTCTCCATGGATCATTTCATTCCCCCTGCTGATATCTTTGACAATATAAATTCCCCATGATAAACTAACTTCATTAGGGTTTCTCTTCTTTAGGGTTTCTCTTCTTTTCCTTTTTTTTTAATGTTGAGGTTATAATTGTAATTTTACCTTTGGGGTGGGTATAATTAAAGTATTGGTGGGATATGGTGTAATTTTTCTTATCTTTGTTTTGTTTTTGTTCATTAATGTAAGTTTGTAGTAAGTAGTTTGTGTTTTAAGTATGTAGTCATTACGCTCAAATGACAAATTCAAGAGAGGGACGAAATAAGCTACTCAACTAGAAGATAATGTTGTCACATATGTACGTATGTTCCTCATTTGGAGAAGGGAAAATGTTTATCTAACATCTGTATTTGACATTCGGATTGACACCTGTATTTTAAAAAGACAAGTGTCCCGTACAGATGTCAAATACAAATGTTCGAATAATAGGATTGTTTGGAGAAGTACGGATATGAATGATGTTATTTCGATAAATGTTGTTTTATGTTAGGCATACTAAGAAGTTTGACATTCCACATGGTTTAATAATTTAAGGGTTGTGTTATCGAATGCCTTAAAGATATTTTTTAAGGAATAAAAGCAGAGCAATTCATTATTGAAAAATTAAATCTAACAATTTAACATTTTTTGATATATAAAAGACAACATTTTTTTTATGTAAAATTATTACTCCCTTCGTCTCATATGTTATGAGATTTTGGAGTTTTTTTTGTATATAAGTCATGATCTTTTTAGAAATCCAAGATTTATATATACTTTTCTTTTTATTATTACTCTTTCTCCTTTTATTAAATGAGGTAATTTAATCAAATTATACCAAATTCTTACATCATTTACTCATTTCTTAATGTGTGTGAAATCTCCAAAGGATCATAACATATGAGACAGAGGGAGTATTATTATCTTCTTAAATAATGTCCTAAAGACACTTGTTATCATTCCTCATATTTTAATATTTTAATGAACAAAAAGGCTCACCACTTGTTGCGCGTTGATTTTTTGTTGCTCGGTCTACTGCAAGTCCACTACAATTATTATTTTTTTAATCATTAATTTTTTTCATATTTACATATATTTGGATAAAACAGATAATAAAATTAACAATTATTATATTTTAAAACTTTTAATTTTAAACGAAATAAATAATTAAAAACAAAATTTTGCCAAGAACGGGTGAGTATTTTTCTTTTTTCTCTGAACACGTGAACTTTTGACACGCGGTTGCAGTGTTACCCGAATGCAGTATCATTATGATGGATTGTCCATTTGTCCGGGTCATAATTTTCTTATTCCCATTTTACTTCCTAGATCGATCACTCATCAAAATCACTTCTTCTAATTATAACATTGCATTTTTTTTATTTATTTAATTTTTTTGGTTCAACAGGTCTTGAATATAAATAAGGGCAAAGATATGGGGCTGTATTTGCAGCCAACGTACGTAGCTAGCCTAGAAAACCATTTTAACTATAAACCTTCAATATTTTGAAGTTTGAGCACGTGGGTGCAACGCACGGTGATTTGTCTCGAGGTATTTTTTATTTATCCCATTTTAGATTTCATATTATCAGTTGAAATAATGGTATTTTCATAATTTCTAATCTCATATTATCGATTGAGGTTGAGATAGTTAGTGTGAAGTTGTGTCACTTAAGCAGGTAGTTGGCGGTTGATCTCCAACTTTTGTGAATGTAAAGAATTTCAGTTGAAAGGATCATCCTCGAAAGGACCGAACCGTACCCGAAAGATTAGTCACCGTGCTCACAACCGGTGGGTATCTAGGAAACCAAAAAAATATTGTTCATCATTAGTTAACATTTAGTCTTTATATATTATTATTTTCTTTCCACTAGCAAATATTTAATTGAGATTTTTTATTGGTCTTGTTAAGCCCTATAACCACATGTACTGTCATTCCGGCGGGCAGAACGAGGGTGTACAGATCCTCTTTTTGAAAGGTCACTAACCACAGTTAATTAAGACATGGCATTTTTCCAAGATACAACTATCATTAACATTATTTTTTAATAATTTAAAGTATGATTATCGGTGATTTGATGGTTGCTCTTCTTTTCAACAAAGCCAATTTGCTCTACATCACCAAAGTCAAGCCACATGATGGGACAACTTACAAGTGCTAGTCTTAAAAACTTATCCTCTTTTTCAAGCAATTGGAGGTCGACTTTGTTCTACTCACTGACCCCCCCTCCCGCGCGGCTATTAATGCAACCATCATAGAGGTTAATGAATTGTGAAATGAGTGAATGTTATTCATTTATTGAAACAGATGCGGTAGCATAGTTTATATACACAATTTGACAGCTAAAAAAGCCTAGAATAAATAAACTGAATCCTAGAATTAAGGAACGAACTGATGAGAACCAAAAACCTATGCTAACCGAATAATACTAAGCAGAATGATAAGTATCACACAACCTATATCTCATAACTACAAGATAATAGGATAAGCTTAATTTAATAGAGGTCACTCAAGAGATGGACAATTACTACAAATATAACAAATGGGTATGTGGTCATCTGCTGAGCAACATGTCTTACTATTTGTTTGACTTATTTGTGACTGACAAGTCAATCTTGGAGACGCTGGAGAAAAATTATGGAGCTGATGATGTTGGAAATCAAATATATGTCATTAACAAATGGTTGTAGTTTCAAATGGTGGACGACAAATCAATAATGGATCAAGTGCACGAGTATGAGAATCTTGTGGCTAATGTCATCAATGAAGGAATGAAGATGTGTGAAAATTTACAAGCGAATGTTCTGCTAGAAAAATTGCTCCTTCGTGGAGTGACTTTAGAAACCATCTCAACCACAAAAAGAAGGACTTTAATCGGCAGGAACTGATCAACCACATGAGAATAGAAGAGGCAAATCGTCTCAAGGATATGTTTCAAAATCATTTGAATTTATGTTGTTGATTCTACAAAAAAACAAGTTTGAGAATCAAAAACAAGGAAAACATAAAGGTCAAAACAACAAGCATAATCAAAAGGGAAATAATTATGTCCTGAAACCAAATAATGTAATCTAGCAAAAAAAAAGAACTAATATGTTGGTTTTGTCAAAAGCTTGGTCACATGGCTTAGCATTGCAATGTGCTGAAGAGACCAAAAAACAACAACAACAACAATCCAAGCCAAGCATCAAACCAATCACGTCCTCAAGCAAACATGGCTGAAGATGATGAGCCAATTGTTGTTTTTGTTGTTGTTGTTGAGGAAGCGAATATGGTGAGCAACGTCACTGAATGGATCCTCAACATTGGAGCAACAAGACATATATGTGCCAGCAAAGAGTCGTTCCAAGATTTTGAGGAAGCAAGAGATGGTGATATTGTCTACATGGGCAATTCTGCTACTACTGGGGTATGTGGTAAAGGAAATATCCTACTAAAAGTAACTTATGGAAAATCTTTAGCTTTGAACAATGTGCTCTATGTGCCTTCCATGCGTAGGAATTTAGTTTTTGGTGCTTTACTTAATAACGTTGGCTTAAAATTGTAATAACCAAAAATGATGTTTTTTTTTTTGGGAAATGGGTATTTGAATACTGAGTCTTATGATATTTGGCATAGTAGATTAGGGCATTTGAATTTTGGTTCTTTACAAAAATTAATAAATATCGGTTTAATGCCCACCTTATATCAAAAAACAAATTTGAAATGGCTAGTATGTGTAGAGGCTAAATACTTTGACAAATCGTTTGATCTTATAACTTCTAGACAAATCGAACTTTTAGAATTAGTGCATTATGATCTGACAGCTTTTAAAAGTTTGGAGAGCAGAGAAGGAAAAATATATTTTATAACCTTTGTGTAAGATTTCTCAAGGAACACGAAAATATACCTTTTAAGATCAAAAGATGAGGCTTAATCAATGTTTTTGAAATACAAGACAGAAGTGAAAAATCAGTTAGATCGAAAAATTATGAGGCTTAGAATTGATAGAGGTGAGAATATAGTACAAATAGTCTTAGGGATTTTTGAGAGAAAAATGAAGTAATTCATGAATTCGCTGCTCTTTATATACGAGAACAAAAATGGTATTGCCGAAAGAAAGAATAGGACTGTAAAAGATATGATGAATGCTATATTACTTTAATTTCCTCTGGGTTGCTTGTTAATTTTTGGGGTGAAATGGTTTTAACAAGATGCTATGTTTTGAATAAAGTAGCTCACAAAGCTTTGGATAAAACACCCAATGAATTTTTCGAAAGGTTTTGAACCTAATTTGAAATTTTTGAAAACATGGGGTTTTCTGGAAAATGTTTGTTTACTTGATTTCAAAAGGACGAACATTGATGCTAAAACAACATATGTTGTTTTTGTTGGTTATGCTCTTAATAGTTCTGCCAACATATTTATGTCTCTTAGTGATAACACTACCATTGAATATAGAAATGCTAAATTCTTTGAAGGTATGTTTCCTTATAAACAAAAACTAAATTCTCTAGATGATTCTAATGCCTAATTAGAATCTAGTGCTAAATCTTTAGAGTTGTTCTGCATCTCCATCTTTGCATGCTTCTAGTTCAAATAATCTTTGTAAAAATTGTGTGTTTAACCTAGGAGGAATAAATGGCAAAGGATAGATTTCTTGACTGAAAATTTTGATGTGGATCTTCTATATAAAGAAATTGTTTATGCTTACATCTTAGAAGAAGATCTCACAACTTATGCTGAACGATAAAATCAATAGACTCTAGCTAGGTTCTAGAAAGAAGCCATATAAAGTGAAATAGAATCAATTATGATTAATCATACATAGGATTTGGTGGAGTTGCCTCCTAAGGGATGTAAACCTATTGGTAGCCAATGGATTTTTAAAAGAAAAATGAGACCTGATGGCTCTATTGAAAAGTTCAATTTGAGACTGGTGATTAGAAGTTTTACACAAAAGAAAGGTGTAAATTATTTGGTGATTAGAGGTTTTACACAAAAGAAAGGTGTAGATTATTTTGATACTTTTTCACCTGTGACTAGAATTTCAATTGTGTGTGCTTTAATTGAGTTAGCTGCTATACAAAATTTGATTATATATCAAATAGATGGAAAAACAGTCTTTCTAAATGGTGATTTAAATGAATAAGTTTATATGGAACAACCAGAAGGTTGTGTCATGCCTAAAAAAATTTGGTTTGCAACCTTAAAAAATCTTTGTATGGCTTGAAGTAAGCACCCAAATAGTGATATGAGAAATTTAACAATGTTTTGCTTGAATATGGTTTTTTTGTTAATACATATGATACATGTGTGTATCCATGCAAAGATGTTCAATAATGAATTCATTATAATAAACTTATATATGGATGATATGCTGATTTTTGGAATGCATTTAGATATGATAAATGAAACAAAAAAGTTTATGTTCAAAGTTTGACATGAAATATTTGGGAGAAGTTGATGTGATCCATGAAATTATAATCAACATAATCGAAAATTTGATTTCTCTAAATCAATCTCACTATGTTGATATTTTTTTTAAAGAAATTCAATAATTTTGATGTTACACGTGTTAGAACTCCATATGATCCTGGTTTATAGTTGAACAAAAATACTAGTGAAGCAACTGTGTCTCAATCTGATTATGCCGTAATTATTGACAGTGTAATTTTTCTTATGAATTGCGCTATATCTAATATTGCATATGTTGTGAGTAGATTGAGTCGTTACATTCATAATCCTAGTGGAGATTATTGGAAGCATTAGTCTTTTAAAATATTTAAAAGGAACTATTGGTAGGAGTTTGCATTTTACTAAGCTTTCTGCTATTTTAGAAGGTTATTATGCTGCAAACTAGATGTCTAACAATGTTGATGAATTAATGGCTCTATTTTTACCTTAGGTGGAGGAGCTATATCATGGAAATCAGCTAAATAGACTTGTATAACATGTTCAACTAGGGAATCTAAATTCATAGCTTTGTAGCTGACAGGAAAATAAGTTGAATGACTCAGAAGTCTAATGGCAGATATACCATTGTGGTGGAAACCAACACAACTAGTTTCACTACATTGTGACTCTTAAGCAGCAACCAGAGTTGCCAACAATAACACTTACAATGGAAAGAGGTGACACATTCGTGTCAGACATGGTTGTATTTGTAACACCCCAATTTTTGTCTTCTGAATTTTAAATAAATTAATATTCAATAGTAATGGTATAATTAATTTAAGTTGATTCAAAAGCTTCATTTTTGTACATTATGTACTTAAAGAAATATAAGAATACGTCGTATATTTTTATATATTAAATTTGTACAAAAATATTAGTTTTGCAATTCAGTCCTTGGGGTAGGACCTAATTGCAATATTGAAAAGGTTTTTGGAGGGAAGTTATTAAAAATATAATTTTTTGGAAATTTTCATCGTGGTAATTGATTACCACGACTTGGTAATCGATTACCAAAGTGCAGAACAGCCAACAATGAGTGAGTATGGTGAGTCATCTCCCTTGAATACCAGAATTGACACGAATCAAGCTCCAAGACACGTCCTTGGACTCGTGTCGCACTGCATGAACACCAAATTTGTCTATATAAGGCTTATGATTGAAGGCTTTGTGTCTTTTTGCCTAAGTTTGGGGTTGAAACTCTGTTTAGGGTTCTTAATTTTGAACCTTCGATTCTTCTTCGATTATGAGAGCTAGATCATGAGTTATACACCTTTGTAAAGCTTGAATCACGGGCTTTACATAGCTACCAAATTTGTGAGCTGAAAGTGAGTGTAGAGCAAGTTGTGAGCTTGGGAAGTTGGGTGTTCGAATCTATCAAACCAGACTTCAAAGTTGAGGAACTGACTTTGAGATTTGATTATGGTAAGCTCAAGTTTCCTCTTGATTTGAAACTTGTTTGATTTCAAAGTTTATGTTGCATATAATGTAATTTAACCTTTTTCCCCAAATGTTATGCATATTTGATGGATCAATTTCTCTGGTCTTGTGACCTTGGTGAGACTGCTCTGCATGCATGAAGCTGAAAAGGGATTTTGTGGAAATTGGAGTTTGACAGTTTCTTTCAGTCAAGCCTCTGTCCAAACACAAATCTAAGGTATGAGGGAAGCTTACCATTTGCTAGAATGAGAATGAAATACAATGGAACATAGGATAAGCCACCATGAGGCTTTAAGGGCTTAGTTTGAAATAGGACTTTGGCTTTGAGGCCAATCTGAGCCATAAGACTTGTTTGAATAAGTTTGGATTGATGCATGTGAACTTAATTGATGCTAAAACCATGATAAAAATGAGTATATGTGAAATTGATACTTGAAGTTGTTGAATTTCATGTTTTTATGCATAATGAAATGGATTTGAGTAATTTCTGAGAATTGATGTGTTCTCTGTAGTTGAGCAAGTTCTATTTGATGCATGCATGCTGTATAAACATTGAATCCATGAATTAATTGAGTATTTTGTGTTTTGACACTATGAGTTGTTAATTTACATGTTTTAATGCATAATTATGTGAATTTATGTAATCACTGTGGATTAATGTGATTTCAGTACTTGAACATGTTCAAAATGTGTTTTGTCAACCTTGTAAATGTTTGGTTAAAGTTAATTTTGGTTAGAAATAAAAATGGTATGTCAAAACCTATTTTTCAGTGTTCTGCTGTCATGGATAATCGATTACCATGACCTGGTAATCGATTATCATGATGAGTTCTGACACAGCATGTGAAAATATACGTGATAATCGATTACCAGATTCTGATAATCGATTACCAGATTCTGATAATCGATTATCAATGCTGAAAATGCTTAAAAATGCCATTTTAATTTCTGAACCATTATTGTTTGGCTTAAATCAAATTCTTGGACATGATAAATGACTGAAATAGGTCTGATCGGGTATTCTCTAATTTTCCTGAATTTATCCATGGAATATGTTTAAATTACTTCAAGATAATGATGGATATTATCAAGTAACTCAAATACCAATCAATGAATTTAATTGTGATGCATTCATGCATGGAGTTTGGATGATAGATCGAATTGTCATGGTTATTTGGTATAACCTGAGGAGGGTCTCTGGGAGTGCCAAACACGTCCTGCTTGATGACACGTTTATTTGTAATAAATGGAAATGTGGCCAGTGTGAGATACTGATGATGTGATTGTTACGTTGGAGTGTGACGTCTGCAAGATTGCGGCCTTTTGAATCACTACCAAGCGCTAGCGTAATACATTTAAAAGGAATTGTACCCCGTAAAGGTACCGAGTACACAAATTGTACATGAAGTTATAAGGTGGCCGTCCCGGAGTATGGGAAATAGTTTATGTGGAAGATAGGACTGATGATAGGACATTCATGCATCATACATCTTGCATTGAAAGTAAAATAGAATGGCGTGTGTTCATTTGTAGATGTATTTCTTTCATGCTGGACTACCTAACTGTGATTGTTAGAAATTTTATTCCCATTTGATGATGCAAATGTGTATAGCTTACCCCTGCCCTTTTAGGTATTGGTTTGATACCTTATCGAGTTAGAATTCAGTGGGAATGGATGTTCCTAAGGCCTAGGCAGTTTATAGAAAGTACGGATTAGGAACTCTTGATACAGCTCTTGAAGACCCGACCCGAAAATGGAATGGACGAAGGACCAGTGATCAGCTCTGGAACGTCATTACTTTGATAATACTTATAATACACATGTTTTGAAAATTTATAATAGAGATTGGCTTTGGGTTCATATATTGATATTAATGTGGTACTTGCGAATTTTAGGTGCTCAATTTTATAGACAAGAGTTCATATTATATTTTGTAAACCTTGGATAATTAATATAAATCATCATGTTATATTTCCGCTAACTCTGATTTTAGTATTCAAACTCGGTATGAAGAAAGCATTATTTAAGTTAACCTCCTGAGATAACTCTACTCACTAATTAAGCTATTTTCTAGGAAAGCATAAGTTTGCGAAAGCTATTTTCCGCCATCAATGTTATCCAGGAATGATTTTAATTACTTAATGTTGGAGACTTTCTTCTACCGAACCCAGTTTCAAGTCAAGTACCGCAACTTAATATATTCAGAAAGGAAATTTTTATGTCTGGATTTTCTAGCTATCACTTTGAATAATATGAAATTTTTTGAAAGTATATATATATATATATATAACAAGGGGCGTTACATTTTGTGGTATCAGAGCAACGGTCCTGATTCTCGGTCCTTGGGTGTGTGGTCCAATACGTTGGTCATCACGATTTGTGGAGTTTTATGTAAAGTATGTTCTTACATACTTCTAATTGAAGTAAGGGTTCTATCTCTTGGCCCCTCGCATGTGGCCTTGTGCTTGTTTGTTAGTGAGTAAGGTAATCTAAGTCGAAGTATGATAGTGATATACTTCTTTTTAGATCTGTTTTAAACCCTAAGTCCCTAGTGCTAATATTCTACGGCAACCAGGAATCAATGAGGATTGATTTCTACGGACCCGATAGTAAGCTGGAAACTCGAAGGAGAGCATTTACCCTCAGTGGTATGAGAGCTAATTAATCCTCAAACTTAGTGTAAGGAAGTCATCTCCTTAATAATCTGCTTTGCAGATTTATAACTCTGAAGCTATCTATTCTCTGGTGAGGACGTGAATCGACTGAATTTGTCAGTATTTGATTTACCTCAAGGTGGAAACTTCACTTCTACAAGTTTCCTTGTGATTGCTTCCAAGGTATGTCTAAGCTGTTCTATGGAATGATAAGACCATATCTTTGGAGGGAACCTAGTCTGACTACTTTTGTAATAATTATGTGAATCTTCGGTTTGGATTGGCTGTCTAAAAACCAAGTGATAATCGATTATGATAAAAAGTTAGTTATCTATAAGAACCCAGAACCCGTCGGGTATGTGTGTTCGTTTACCTTGAAGGTAGGAATAGGAGAAAGATATCAATCGATCGAGGAAATTCCGGTGGATAAGGATTTTCCAGAGGTGTTACCGTGTTTGCCGCCAAGGAAAGAGGATTGAGCATGGAATGAGTTGTTGAGCATCAACATTTTCTAAGGATGACTTAAGTCCGGGTTATTATCAAATCGGGATTCTAAAAAGAGATATTCCCAAGGCAGCATTTCAATCCCAATACGGACACTACGAGTAAGTAGTAATGCTGTTTAGATTGACTCATGCCTTGCTATCTTCCTGGGCTACATGAACATAATTTCTAGACCTTATCTGAATTCTTTTGTGCTAGTGCTCATTGAAGATACCTTAAATATTTTGAAGAATTTCAAGGATCATGTGAAATATTTCGAGATCATGTTGGAAATCTTAACGGAAAAGTGGTGGTATGCTAATCTCTCCAAGTTCAAGTCTGGTGGAATGAAGTTAAGTCTTTGAGATGAGTGATCTCTAAGGAGGGAACAATTAAAGACCCACCAAAGCAGGATTCAATTCTGCAATAGGAATAACCTAGGTCAGCCGCTGAATTTCGAAGTTCCTTAGGGCTGACTGGGTATTATTGTAGGTTCTCAAGTAGTGATAAGTTTGCGAAAGTTATTTTCCGCCATCAAAGTTACGCAAAGAATTGAAATCCTTCCTTTTCTTTATCCTTTTCTGTGTAACCTTTATTTTTTGTATGATTCCAAATTCTCGATCTCAAGTCCGAGCGCACAGGTTTGTAAGTTGTTGTGCTAATCTTGAAAGTATGACAGATGATATAATTGCATCATAACTATGCGACAATTTTGCTTTTAAAACAGTGGATTTTTTTACAACACTACCATCATCAACATCATTTTTTAACATTATTAAATTTTTAATTTTTGTGTGTGCATAATTTTTTTCATTCACACTTTATTTTGAACATCCCCTTCTGATTCTGTTCATGTAAGGTGAAGTTAAGGTGTTCAACAAAAGCTCCGGCTTAGAGATAAGTTGCAATGTGATATTCTCATTTTTTTCCTTTTTATGCTATTCATTTGTTTGGAGTTTCTAATTTTTTTTATACACAACAAATTTATTAGCACAAGAAATCTAATCAAGCATCATAGTATATATGAACCTCACCTTCTATAAAGTGTTCGAACATATGTGCACAATCATGTGCTCAAATTAGATCGGAACCAATCAAAAGCAATACATAAGAGTTTACTTTACGAGAATGTGAAGCGAATAATATTGGAGTTTCTAATACTGAAGATTAGTTCATTTATTTTTTTGCTTTTCAGTTAGTCTAACCTTACCAATTACAAATTTCTATAGAAACCTGTGAATTCCATTAAGAATTATTTCTATAAGCCATTTTAAGAGATGAAATGTAATATAGTTATCATATATTTTCACAACCAGTATTTAAGGACACGCTTCGGTAAATAGCCTAATTAATTTATTCAACGAGTATTATTTTTAGGTAGAAATTCAATTCCTCGCCAAGAATTGGTTAGGTATGCAACAATTTTTGCTATGCCATCCCATATATATCAACCATAATTTGCAGAAAAAAAAGAGTCCCAGCATACTCAAGGCTTACTCATCACCTTGCTCTTCTACCCACACTAAATACAATAAAAAAGGGTTCAATTAAGCAGGTCAATAATTCAAAAGCAATTAACTGGTTTCAGGAAAGGTGATTTTCCTTTTAAGTATCTTGGTATGCTACTTTCTGCAAGGAAATAGTCTATTGCAACTTGCTAGGTCCTAATTGACAAGATTACCAGGAGAATTGAGACTTGGAAATCAAGGAACATGTCATATCAAGGAAGGTGTTGTTTGATTAACTCAGTCTTGTTAAGCCTGCATACTTATTGGGCCTCAGTATTTATTATTCCTAAATCTGTATTGAAGGAAGTGGAAAGGAAATGTAGGCAGTTTCTGTGGGGTTTAGATGCAAATAATAACTACTCAGCTGCTGTTTCCTGAAATGTTGTCTACAGGAACAAGAAATTTGGTGGTGTAACATCCCTAATTTTAATCCCTAGTATAATTATAAGTTTTATCGAATTAAATAATTGTTTTCTTGAAATCAATCATTTAAGCGTTGGGCATTTTCATATAATATCCTATAATATTTGTGAAAGTATATTTTTATTAATCGTATATTTCCAAAGTACTAACTTTATGACATCTCTATTTATATTAGGGTGACATGTAAACTATGTTATTGGTATTCTCTTTAAATAATACTAATACTACTAATAAAATAAAAAATATATAATAATAATGTTGTGTGTAGGTGTTGAAAAAAAGAAAGAAAAAAAAAAACAACAACAACGTGAGTGTGTGTGCTGTGTGAAGGGAAAACCCTAAACACCCTTCTTCTTGGCCAAGTGAGCCACCACCCCCTATCCCTCAATGTCTCTCTCCCTCGTTAGCTCTCTCCCTCCGCCGCCTCCAAGCTTGCGGCCGCCAGCCACTGTCGCCACCATCACCAGCGCTGTTGACATCGTGTCTCTCTCTCCCTCTTCCGCGTCTCACTCTTCCTCTCTCCTTGGGCCGCTGCGCCGCTGCCACTCGAGTCCTCCATCCATTCTCAACTTGTGCCGCCAGCACTCACCATGAACTAGGACCTCGCGATCTCCCTCTCTCTAAGTGCTACGAATCGCGAGTTCTAACCTTCCATTACCACCAAATGAAGCCAAGCCGCCGCCACCGTCAAAGATTGCAGAACCGCGAACTGGAACCAAGGACAAAAGTCAAGTTCGACGCCTCCTCCACGTTGTGTCTTTGTTGAAGGTTCAACCCAAAACCGAACCACCTCCGGTGTTGTCGCCACCCCTCCCTCAATCACCGCCACCGGCTTGCAAATCGCGAGCCGACCTTCATCCTTGCCTCCTCGTGTCACGTCTGCAGTGGGTTCGAATCGAACAGCCATGAGGGGACCTTCACCAATCGCAAACCGGCAACCGTTGCGGGTCTGGACTGAACCACCGCCACCCTTAGGAGTTGCTGCCGTGCCTTCCCTCACTGCCTTGGTTGGGGTAACCATAAACCCCTTGGATTGATCTACAGCAATGAAGAAGATGAAGTGAGTCAAACCGGTTGGACCAGTGTTTCCATGAACCGAACCGGGTCGAAGCGGATGTGGGTTTTTGCTGAACCGGAGTTTGTTGCTGCTGCTGGTTGGGTTCAACCGAGTTGGGTCGGTGCGAATGGTTGGATCGGGATCGAATGGACCGTTGTCGAATCGGGAGCTCTCTGCATGCCTTCAAATTGTTTCTAATAGAACCCTGAGGTAAGGGGTGTTTTACCTTGCTTTAGAGAGTACTTTCTGGTTAGTTATAATACCTGCGAAGAATATATGAGTATGTGTGTGATTGAATTTTTAGGTAATTAATCGAGACTAAAAGTAAAGGATGAAAATAAACAAAAGAAAATCTAATTGAATAGGGTGATTTGAAATGTGTTTTAAGTGCAAAATGTGAATATGAAATATCGCATGTTAAAGATTATGATGTAAGTGCTATTTGATTATATATATATATGCTCAAGGTTAAAATGCTAATGTGTATGGTTATTGGGAAAAATATAATTATGCTTGGACTGCACGTAAGTTGATCGTAAATGGTGATGATATGTTGAACGATGAAAAGAGATACTAAATAAAGAAAAAAAAAGGGGAAATTGAATTGTATGAGAATATGTACAATTTATTATATGTTTGAGTTTGATATTTAGAATGGATAATATAGACCTAAGTGTAAATAATGAACTTAAAGCAAAAGAAGTTTAAATTGATACGTGTAATTTAATGGGTGTGCTAAATGTTAGTTATTAATGTGTATGTCTAATTGAAGAAGTTGAAATTATTGTTAGTGCTTGTGATTAATTTGATATGACGATTTTCATGTATGCCTAACTGATAAGTACGAATTCTTGAAGTGTATTTATGCATGAATGATAAACGAGTTATGTGTTGTACAGTCTGAAGGTTAAGTGATATAAAGGGAAAGGATTAAATTAAGAATATGAAATTTAGTTATTATTTGTGACTGAGTATATGTGATTAACTGTTATGTATGTCTGGCGGATTAAATGAAATATATGTGTGGAGTACAATTGGTAATTAAAAGATACAACAATTAAAGAGTAAGAGTATAAACCAAGAAAATGATTTAAATATGAAATGTGTATGTTCGATGCTAGATGTGCATGATTGCTTATTTGCTAGTGTGCGTTGTGGAAATGTGTGAAAATGAATATATGTATATATACGGAATAGAAAGAGAATAAGGGCGATGCGGTTAAGCCGTAACCCAGAGGAAAAAGAAAAAGGGCGATGCGGTTAAGCCGTAACCCAGAGAAAAAGAAAAAGGGCGATGCGGTTAAGCCGTAACCCAGAGAAAATGAAAAAGGGCGATGCGGTTAAGCCGTAACCCAGAGAAAAAGAAAAAGGGCGATGCGGTTAAGCCGTAACCCAGAGAAAATGAAAAAGGGCGATGCGGTTAAGCCGTAACCAAGAGAAAAAGAAAAAGGGCGATGCGGTTAAGCCGTAACCCAGAGAAAATGAAAAAGGGCGATGCGGTTAAGCCGTAACCCAGAGAAAAGGAAAAAGGGCGATGCGGTTAAGCCGTAACCCAGAGAAAATGAAAAAGGGCGATGCGGTTAAGCCGTAACCCAGAGAAAAGGAAAAAGGGCGATGCGGTTAAGCCGTAACCCAGAGAAAATGAAAAAGGGCGATGCGGTTAAGCCGTAACCCAGAGGAAAAAGAGAAAAGAAAAGTGAAAGCAAGAAATAACAAAAATGAATGAAAAGAAAGAAAAGAGTAAAGGAAAGAGAAATGTATTAGAAATGAAGAAGAAAGTATATTAAGAAAAATGATAAGAATGATGGACGAAAGAAAAGATTATAGATGTGTATGGATTTGAATTGTTTGAGTTTGCTATGTTCTGAACTACGTGAAATGTTTGTGTTTGACTTTGTAGGTTATTATGTCTAGTTAGAAGCTATTCTCTACTTCATGTGTAAAGCTCACCCTTGCAACCATTTTTACAGGTTCAAAGTTTGAGCAGACACAGTTTCCGGCCGAGCAGGGGTACACTCCACACCATGGAGTGTAATTTAGTTAAGAGAGAATTATATTCCTTTTACTATAATTAATTTATTTTGGTTTAGAAGCAATTTGTTGTAAGCCCTGAGTTTTGTTTTAATCTGTTAGCAGGGCATGAAAATCAAATTAGTATATTTATAAATATTTTCTGAACTGTACTGGTTTGACAGGTGAAAATTCTAAATTTTTGGGAAGTCCGATAAACAGAGGAAACTCTGTCGGATTTTCATTAAGATTTAAAAAGAAATTTTCAAGTCCAAATTAAAACTCAACTTAATTAGTTGTAATTAAGCTATGTAAATGTTAGGGTGTTACATTATGGTATCAGAGCAGTTTCCCTCGGCCTATGGAGTGTGGACTCACATCTCCTGTGCTTACTCACCAAGCGAGTAAGTTATAGTTAATAGCAGTTTATTCTAGTATCTATTTGTGTATTGCTAGAGTCATAATAGGTATGGTTGTGCATTTGCATTTCTTCCTTAAATTTTCTGCATTTGACTCATTGCACCAATTAACATTTTGTAAGTACTAATGATGACGTGTGCATTTGCTGGACTTGACTGAGTTATATTTTGATTGAAATATTTGGTCCTTGACTAGTGTTAGAGTTGAGGCATGATAAGGGCTTAGCTTGATTTCCGATTTTGAGCACATGCGTAATAATTTCTTACTTGGATGCATTCGGCCATCTCATGAACAAATAGGATAGGAGTTTGTTTAATGAAAATGAAATTATGTTGTGATTATTATGATGCATGCTAAGTGTTTGTTTTGACTTGATAGGTGTCTAAATGCTTAGTGTTTGACTTGATGTGTTGCTTTTAATAAATTGATTTGAGATTTACCAAGCAAAACCCGAAATTTTGTGAAAATGAATGTTTCATATTTAGAAATGGGCGAATGACGAGACTAAGGAAACAGAATACCCCAACGGGCTAGAGCACCAAGTTGCTACCTCTCCGGGAGAAAGTAATCTTTAGTCTCGGACCAAGTGAGCCAATTCTAAACCTGACAACACAAACCAAGACTTCGGTATTTTTGAACTTGAAATGATATCCGGAAAATTTTCTAAGAGTCCTTTAACCAAAACTTAGGCGACATGAGAATGGTCTTATCACCGATGTGTGTATACTTGAGACTGATCACCTCAAATATACATCTACTGGGAGATATAATCATCTAGTCCTTAAGTTTCGGTAAGCATTTTGGAATTTTATAAATGTCTAAAGGAAATGAATAATGGAAACATATATATGAATTATTATGATTATTAAACTCATTTAGGATAGCTTAGGTGCTGGACTTTGATGATTGATATGATAGTTGATAATATGAAAGAAGGTTAATGTTGTAGAACTTAGTAATTTTTACTTGTAGGTGGTTTTAGTAAATGAAAGTTGCACTACTCCGTTGACTCTAGAATTTTGATATGCTTCTATTACATACATATATATATATATGTATGTGTTCTGGCAATTAAGAGCTTGTTATAACTTCGGTTGGTATTTTTAGAAAAATATAAGTTGTTAGTTGTCGAGTTCGGAGAATGTAGTTTCGGGTTGTCAAGAGGTGTCTACAGTAGTACCTTCAGACACTCTGTTTGCCTTGAGGTTTAGTAGAATGCTTATTTATGCCATGATATTTGATTCTGGAAGGTTGCACATGATTTGAAAATGAATTGCTGTTTATTTGGATTTTTGGGTCGTAAAGTGTTTGTCGGGAAATCAGGGTTTTTAATATAATGGAAAACTGAGTTTTCGGGTTTAGGATGCTCAAATTGACATGAAATTTTTATGTGAGCTTCCTGAAGTTTAATTCATGTTTTATGTAAAATTTCAAGCTGCTTGGAGGAAGTTAGTATTTTAAATAAATGCGTTTTCACAATCAGACCAGACAGCTCCGGTGTCTCCGACACTGTGAACGCAGGGGAAAAATCGAGTCTAACGTGCTCCGATCGGTCTTAAAATTTTACAAAACCTTTGGCTAAGTATATATGATGTCTCTGTAAATTTTGAGGTCATTTGGAGTTTGTTTACTACCTTAAATAAATCTAACTTAGGTTCAGCCCCCGATGTTTACGGTGTTTTTGACAAAGTGGTCAGAGGGTTAAAACTAAACCTAAAGGACTCCGATCGACCTGAAAATTTACCACGATGTTCTTTTATATGTAGGGACACTACCTGTAAATTTTCATAACATTTGGAATTTAATTGGTATTTTTAAAAAATGCATCTTTGTTACAGCTATGTAGTTTTTCCGGTTTTCGGACTTTCGGGCAAGCAATGAAAACCATACCTCCCGAACTCCTTTTGTAACTAATTTTTGAATATGTTATCTTTGACCACTTGCATGTGAAGTAGGCCAAATTTCAAATAAATATGTGTTGATATGACATGAGTTTTATATACGTCCCAAATGTGTTATGTGTAAGCTTTCATTGACTTTTTGAATGTGTTTATTGCAAACTTCATGCTAGTGTTTAATCAATGACTTGACTGGACTTGTGATATTGTTATGTTGCCTTTAGATGTGAAAGTTGTGAACGTGCAAGGTGTTATGTAAATGTGATGTGATATGCTTTATTTTCCTTTTATGTCCTAGATGCGTGATCATATGTGTATGCTAGCTTGTTTGTCTAGTAAGGGTGAATTCTTTGCTTGTGTAGGTTTGAATACATGGCTGGACATTATGAATAACTTGTGATGTGCGATAAGATGGATTTGGTATGTTTAAGAATGTGATGCCCGATTATGCCTAAGTGTGTTATGCATTTCATAGGAGCAATTGTCATGCAATTTGCATAGACATACATATTAGGCCTTTCTCATTTGAAGTTGAATGTGTGGATAAATATTTTATAAAGGTAACCAAATTCAAGGTTAAATGAGAATGGGTCATCCGTAGTGTGAGGAAGATATAAGGGAGTCAAGGGAAAGACGTTAGAAACGAATTAGAGCTTAGCATGAAAACCCTTAGAGATGACATAGAAAGACCCAAAGTAAATGAGTTAAGCATATTTATATTCACCTAAAGTTTCATTCCTTGTCCATGCCTATCTATCTATCCAACTATCTAAATTCTTGAATTAGCAAATCTTGATCTTCCCGTAGTAGGTTCCTGTGTTGTTTTCTATCGGTTCGACCTTAGACGAAAATTTGGGATTGATGGGTCGGAAATAGATTGAAAAAAAACACCAAAGAGTATCGCTAGGAGCGTCATAAGTGGGGGAGTGAACCGGGAAAGAGTTAGATATCATAGTTAATGGCCCTGTTTAAGTGATGGTTATCCATTCGCTTAAACAAATCGGAATTTCGGGGACAAAATTCTCTTAAGTGGGAGAGAATTGTAACATCCCTAATTTTAATCCCTAGTATAATTATAAGTTTTATCGAATTAAATAATTGTTTTCTTGAAATCAATCATTTAAGCGTTGGGCATTTTCATATAATATCCTATAATATTTGTGAAAGTATATTTTCATTAATCGTATATTTCCAAAGTACTAACTTTATGACATCTCTATTTATATTAGGGTGACATGTAAACTATGTTATTGGTATTCTCTTTAAATAATACTAATACTACTAATAAAATAAAAAAATATATAATAATAATGTTGTGTGTAGGTGTTGAAAAAAAAAAGAAAAAAGAAACAACAACAACGTGAGTGTGTGTGCTGTGTGAAGGGGAAACGCTAAACACCCTTCTTCTTGGCCAAGTGAGCCGCCACCCCCCTATCCCTCAATGTCTCTCTCCCTCGTTAGCTCTCTCCCTCCGCCGCCTCCAAGCTTGCGGCCGCCAGCCACTGTCGCCACCATCACCGGCGTTGTTGACATCGTGTCTCTCTCTCCCTCTTCCGCGTCTCACTCTTCCTCTCTCCTTGGGCCGCTGCGCTGCTGCCACTCGAGTCCTCCATCCATTCTCAACTTGTGCCGCCAGCACTCACCATGAACTAGGACCTCGCGATCTCCCTCTCTCTAAGTGCTACGAATCGCGAGTTCTAACCTTCCATTACCACCAAATGAAGCCAAGCCGCCGCCACCGTCAAAGATTGCAGAACCGCGAACTGGAACCATGGACAAAAGTCAAGTTCGACGCCTCCTCCATGTTGTGTCTTTGTTGAAGGTTCAACCCAAAACCGAACCACCTCCGGTGTTGTCGCCACCCCTCCCTCAATCACCGCCACCGGCTTGCAAATCGCGAGCTGACCTTCATCCTTGCCTCCTCGTGTCACGTCTGCAGTGGGTTCGAATCGAACTGCCATGAGGGGACCTTCACCAATCGCAAACCGGCAATCGTTGCGGGTCTGGACTGAACCACCGCCACCCTTAGGAGTTGCTGCCGTGCCTTCCCTCACTGCCTTGGTTGGGGTAACCATAAACCCCTTGGATTAATCTACAGCAATGAAGAAGATGAAGTGAGTCAAATCGGTTGGACCAGTGTTTCCATGAACCGAACCGGGTTGAAGCGGATGTGGGTTTTTGCTGAACCGGAGTTTGTTGTTGCTGCTGGTTGGGTTCAACCGAGTTGGGTCGGTGCGAATGGTTGGATCGGGATCGAATGGACCGTTGCCGAATCGGGAGCTCTCTGCATGCCTTCAAATTGTTTCTAATAGAACCCTGAGGTAAGGGGTGTTTTACCTTGCTTTAGAGAGTACTTTCTGGTTAGTTATAATACCTGCGAAGAATATATGAGTATGTGTGTGATTGAATTTTTAGGTAATTAATCGAGACTAAAAGTAAAGGATGAAAATAAACAAAAGAAAATCTAATTGAATAGGGTGATTTGAAATATGTGTTTTAAGTGCAAAATGTGAATATGAAATATCGCATGTTATAGATTATGATGTAAGTGCTATTTGATTATATATATATATATGCTCAAGGTTAAAATGCTAATGTGTATGGTTATTGGGAAAAATATAATTATGCTTGGACTGCACGTAAGTTGATCGTAGATGGTGATGATATGTTGAACGATGAAAAGAGATAATAAATAAAGAAAAAAAAAGGGGAAATTGAATTGTATGAGAATATGTACAATTTATTATATGTTTGAGTTTGATATTTAGAATGGATAATATAGACCTAAGTGTAAATAATGAACTTAAAGCAAAAGAAGTTTAAATTGATACGTGTAATTTAATGGGTGTGCTAAATGTTAGTTATTAATGTGTATGTCTAATTGAAGAAGTTGAAATTATTGTTAGTGCTTGTGATTAATTTGATATGACGATTTTCATGTATGCCTAACTGATAAGTACGAATTCTTGAAGTGTATTTATGCATGAATGATAAACGAGTTATGTGTTGTACGGTCTGAAGGTTAAGTGATATAAAGGGAAAGGATTAAATTAAGAATATGAAATTTAGTTATTATTTGTGACTGAGTATATGTGATTAACTGTTATGTATGTCTGGCGGATTAAATGAAATATATGTGTGTAGTACAATTGGTAATTAAAAGATACAACAATTAAAGAGTAAGAGTATAAACCAAGAAAATGATTTAAATATGAAATGTGTATGTTCGGTGCTAGATGTGCATGATTGCTTATTTGCTAGTGTGCGTTGTGGAAATGTGTGAAAATGAATATATGTATATATACGGAATAGAAAGAGAATAAGGGCGATGCGGTTAAGCCGTAACCCAGAGGAAAAAGAAAAAGGGCGATGCGGTTAAGCCGTAACCCAGAGAAAAAGAAAAAGGGCGATGCGGTTAAGCCGTAACCCAGAGAAAATGAAAACGGGCGATGTGGTTAAGCCGTAACCCAGAGAAAATGAAAAAGGGCGATGCGGTTAAGCCGTAATCCAGAGAAAAAGAAAAAGGGCGATGCGGTTAAGCCGTAACCCAGAGAAAATGAAAAAGGGCGATGCGGTTAAGCCGTAACCCAGAGAAAATGAAAAAGGGCGATGCGGTTAAGCCGTAACCCAGAGGAAAAAGAGAAAAGAAAAGTGAAAGCAAGAAATAACAAAAATGAATGAAAAGAAAGAAAAGAGTAAAGGAAAGAGAAATGTATTAGAAATGAAGAAGAAAGTATATTAAGAAAAATGATAAGAATGATGGACGAAAGAAAAGATTATAGATGTGTATGGATTTGAATTGTTTGAGTTTGCTATGTTCTGAACTACGTGAAATGTTTGTGTTTGACTTTGTAGGTTATTATGTCTAGTTAGAAGCTATTCTCTACTTCATGTGTAAAGCTCACCCTTGCAACCATTTTTACAGGTTCAAAGTTTGAGCAGACACAGTTTCCGGCCGAGCAGGGGTACACTCCACACCGTGGAGTGTAATTTAGTTAAGAGAGAATTATATTCTTTTTACTATAATTAATTTATTTTGGTTTAGAAGCAATTTGTTGTAAGCCCTGAGTTTTGTTTTAATCTGTTAGCAGGGCATGAAAATCAAATTAGTATATATATAAATATTTTCTGAACTGTGCTGGTTTGACAGGTGAAAACTCTAAATTTTTGGGAAGTCCGATAAACAGAGGAAAATCTGTCGGATTTTCATTAAGATTTAAAAAGAAATTTTCAAGTCCAAATTAAAAATCAACTTAATTAGTTGTAATTAAGCTATGTAAATGTTAGGGTGTTACAGGTGGTCTCAATTTCAAGGACACAATTCAGTGGAATTATGCAGCTGTTGGCAAACAAGTCTCGCATATTGGAGCTAAGAAGGATCATCTTTGGGTCAAGTGGATTGGCTCTATTTACTTGAAGGACCAGGACTTCTGGAGCTGTGATAGTAAGCCAGGGGACAGTTGGCATTGGAAGCAAATCATCAAGGTGAAGAACATGTTAAAGGCTGGATTTATTAATGATCCCTGGACCTGCAGCTCTGATGGAAATTATATAGTAATCAGTGGATATGGTTTTCTTACAGGTCAAGGGCAAATGTTTCCTATGTGCAAGCTCATATGGAATCGACTCAATGTCCCTAAACATAGCTTTATTGTATGGCTGGCTGCTCATAACAGGCTTAAAACCAGGGATCGTTTGAGCTTGTTTATGAGTACTGACCTACATTGTTGTCTTTGCTTGACTGGTTTGGAATCAAGAGATCACCTCTTCTTTGATTGTCCATGGAGTAACTCTTTGTTGGAAGCATTCTGCCTCTGGTTTGGTCTGGATAATTGGCCAAAAAGGTATGCCAACTGGTCTAGATGGACCAACTATGTATTTAAGGATAAAACAAGGAAAATGTGCATTCAGGCCTTGTACTCAGCTGCTGTTTATTTTACTTGGACTGAAAGAAATAGAAGGAGGTTTGTAGGGAAGCAGAGATCTATTGATCAAGTGTTGAGGATGTTTAAGAGAGACATTTCTTGGCGTATAAGTAGTTGCATGCCAAAGTTTAGATTATGGAGGAATAAGGCATTAGTTAATAGGATTACTGCAGAATTATAATTCCGATTCTTTTATAATAGTTTTAGGCAATCTCTTTGATTTGAACCCTTCCTAGAAGTTGGCAAATTATCGGGGTTGGCCTTTAGTTTTGTTCTTTGAATTTCATTGTGGTAATAAATTCTTTCTTCTACCAAAAAAATAATTCAAAAGTAAAAATGGAAGAACAATAGATGTAAAAAGTGAATTAATAACAACAACTGTAAGTTCAAGTTTATATATGCATTTTGTCAATCCAATTTTATCAGACGTTATTGAGAGAATACATGTGATGGTAACCTTGCAGAGGTGGGAACTGGGAACTTCCTTGCTACAAGTATTTCTTTTTTTTTTTTGGAAACATTTTTTTGAATTGTGTGGAGCACTAATAGTCTATTTTATTTAAAATGAATTGAGAATCCGATTCCTCAAATCATCCTACGTGTGATAATCTGTTATCTTCAATATAATGAAAGGGAGATGTTATTTACACTCTTAACATTGCTTCTTACACCCAATTTTTATAATTTTTTGCACTAGCTTTTCAATATTACCCTTATCCTGCTATTCACA